>JASPKZ010003855.1:1032500-1565000 GCA_030220185.1 Diploptera punctata
GACTTCCTATAAAGTCCATGTAGTTCATTGTTATGTAAGTCTTCTCCATTCACCTGTCTGTTAATCTGTCTTTGGTTCGAAAATTTTCCTAAGAACTTTATTCTCAAATATTCGTAAGCTTCTTCTTCTTCTTTTCTCCCTTAAAGTAAGAGTCCATGTTTTGCATCCATATAATATAACTGGGAGAATAATAGTTTTACATATTATCAGTTTAACGTTTTTTTTTTTGAAAGGAGTTGGGACAACAAGAGTCCCTGTAATTCATAATAGCGTGCTTTTCCAGAATCGAGCCTATGTTTAATTTCTTTGTGCATCTCATTCCTATTTTATTGTTCCTAGATATTTGAATTCAAGCACTTCTTCAAAATCCCCCTAATTTCTCATTAGTTGTCCATTTTTATTGTATGTATTTCTATGTGTGAACATACATTAACAATTTTTTTATTATTTAATAAAAATAGTATTAAGATTTGTCAATATATTTACCTAATGTTTTATATATAAGCGATAGATTAATTCATTAGAGTTTATTATTACCTTCTTTATATACAGAATATTTTTTCTTTTCTTTTTATATAGGCTATAGTAAATTCGAGCTGTTATTCCTTTGAGTATACATAATTCCATTAGTTTAATTTTAATTGTATTTAATTTTAATGTTGATTGAGGGAAGTAGATTATACTGAGGACGATTGGAAAACATTAGCTCAGGATAGAGATGTATGGAGAGCTTATTCTGGCGCGGCCATGAACCTACGGGTTCGACAGAGCCAGTGTGTTAGTATAGCCTACTACACATTATTTTCATTATTGTTCAGATTCACCAGATAATTAATTGTGTTGTATTTTTTTTATTTATTTAAATGTAACATATGTTTGTCCTGGTGAGTGGAAGAGAAGGCCACATGGTCTTAACTCCACCAGGCTAAATAAATCTATTCTATGTTTAACTCATGCCCCAAATGGGATTCAATGACCAATCACATTTGAATGATTTTTTAATTACGACCAATCACAGTCGTGTTTCACCTGGAATTTATCAAACAAGTTTATCATATTTAAGAAAGCTCCACCTTTTTATCATTCTGAGTAGGTCATTGCATTATTTTGCAGTGACCGACCCTCCAAGAAATACGGCTACCAGATTGTAGATACAGTGCATGAATGGTGATTGCGGGAGATAATATAAATACATTTGTAGCAATTGTTTATACCATAAAAAAAGAAACCACTCATTGCACTTTCTTAAACGGATTATTTCCCAGGAAATAACGTTGCAGAAAAATACAATTGACATATTTAGATCATAGGGCATCAGAAATTAATTAATACCTATAACGTTGGTTATAAATTTCTCCACTATGGTGCAGTCATACAACATTGCGATCCTTTGCCAATAAATAATATGATCTGATTGCAGTGATGAACAAGCGTAACAATAGTTTCTCATTTGTTTCCAAACGTCACTTCTCATTTGTTTTCAAACATAGCCGTTTATATTTAATAAAACAATATTTTAAAATAACTATATTTAAATAATGATTTGTGAGTAAACAGCTTAATTTTTAGTCCTAACAAATGCCACTCTTGATTTCCAAATTCTCTAGATAAATTCATTCCTCACTTCGTGAGTCGTGAATTTATCGATAATTAGGAAATCACTCGTAGCATTACTTATGATAATTATTGTATTCTGAACATCTGAATTAAATACATATAGGTAATAATAACAAAGAAACAGTATATGACGTAATATTTATTAATAACTTAATGCCTAATAACACACTTAATGAAGGCTTAGGTCAACCGTGAGACATGGAAGTCATAAAGAAAACACAGTGAAGCAGTTATTCATAATTGCTTTTTGTTTTATTTGACAAAGTTTTGGTTGTCAATCATTCGCAGCAGTGGGTCGAGCCTGTGAGCTGAGGTTTGTATGGATTGGTACGCTCCAAGATTGACGATATGCGAGAAGTTAAAACAATTAAATGCAATCATAAAATAAAATAAATGACAAGACATAAAAAAACAAATGAAGAATCATGACAGTTTAACAAGAACAACCTGCTGCAAAACATGTCCGACCCAGGTGCTTTGCATACACCTGTTCCTTTTACAAGGCGAGTCGCATACAGTACAGTTTAAGAATGATCTTGGAACTTCAGGTCAGTATTTACAGATTCATCTCCAGTCTAGATTAGTGCTTCCTTAATATTTTTCATCGTAGATCACTTTGGATTTAAAGAGAAATTCGCGAATCTTCATACAACTTAAATCCTATATTAATAAGGCTCCGTAATGTTATTAGGGCAATAGAGGAACAATTGGAGGGAACATGTTCATAATGAACCAAATACTTGCTTACTCACTGGCACTATCGAACCCGTAGGTTCATGACCGCGCGGACATAAGCTCTCCCAGTTGAACCCATGTCCGCATTTCTTGACGGTTGTATTTTTACTGTGAAAGATCGTCACTCTTTCGCCCAAGGTACTTTTTTCGTCTGGCTTATCACCTTCGACCAGTCGGGCATGGGTAACCCTATCGGCAGCAATGCTACCGCCGGCATAGCTCTCAGGATCATTTAAGCACGCAAGCCACTCCACCACGATAAGGTAAAGATACCATGGAGGGAATGAACCAAATACTGAATGATATTCCACTTATAATTTATCATCCAACTTCGTGCAAAATTCTAACAAATATATTAGTAAGCACACTTACTCCCTATATTGATGACATTCTAGGAGATCAAAGTGGATTTAAAAGAAATAGATCTATAACATGGCTTCACAGCATTTGGTGGACGGGAATTACAATGTATATAGAGAAGGATTTGCGTTTAGATCGGTACTTGCTCAGGTAGCTCAGTTGGTAGAGCACTTGGTCTAGAGAACCAAGGGTCCCGGGTTCAAGTCCCGGTCTGAGCGTATAATTTTTCTCTTCAAATATGATTTATCCATCATTGAGATGTACGAAATCAATAATAAAAACTTGGAAAAAGCCGTACTGGCTGTAATGTATAATTCCCAAATATGTCTTCTTAATAAAGGAGCCGCCATTTGCAAGATAGAAGCATGGCTTCACAGCATTTGGTGGACGGGAATTACAATGTATATAGAGAAGGATTTGCGTTTAGATCGGTACTTGCTCAGGTAGCTCAGTTGGTAGAGCACTTGGTCTAGAGAACCAAGGGTCCCGGGTTCAAGTCCCGGTCTGAGTGTATAATTTTTCTCTTCAAATAAGATCTATAACAGATCAGATTTTTAGTAGGCCTATAAGACAGATTTTAGAAAATAAATGGGAATATAATGGTACTGTATGTCAACTAGAATAGGAATGAGGATACATTTTATTTACAAATAAATGTTAAATACAGTATTGATACCCAAATGAGCAAATGGTCGTGCTCGGGCGCAGTTCAGTTACATGAATAATACAAATACAGTACCTATATAGGGCCTACATCTAAAGTTAGGGGCCAGTTTAATTTTTACGTAAATTGACACGTAGGCCTACAAATAAAAAAAAATAATGTTTTGAGAGTAAAACTTATTCTAGCAAAAACATTAATGCAATGCATAAAATAATATAAACCATATAACGTGATGGATTAAAACCAATAATACAGCAGAAAGTAATTAGTAATATATTGGGTTATAATACGAGTAATAAGCAAAATACATAATGACGGCTGACATTGGGAAAGCAACGAACGGGACCACGCTGGTAATGTATGCGGACGACATGGCCATTGGGGCAGAAAACAAAGAAGAATTGCAAAAAGGCATAGATGGGATACAACGATGGGCTATGGAAAATGAGTTCAAGATAAACAGCAACAAGACCGTACAAATGGTTTTCAAGAAAGGAGGAAGAACAGCGGCAAGTGATAATCTAAAACTAGGAGAAGAACCGATAAGAATGGTTAACAAATTCAGATATTTAGGCATAACACTGCAGCCAACAACAAAGTCTTTCTGCGCACATGTGCAGGAGAGAGCAGCAGCAGCTATAAGAGCTATGTGCAGTATCAAAGACATCACATCGTTAAAATTAGTCACAGCCATGAAATTATTCGCATCAGTGATCACCCCGATCGTCACCTACGGGATAGAACTGATATGGGAGAAACTATCGACCAGCGATTTGGAGAGGTTAGAAAAAGTAAAACCAAGATTCATCAAAAAGGCATTAGGTGCAAGCAAATACACACCAAATAGAATGGCCTATATGCTAGCCAGAGAAACCTTCTTCCTAGAGGACCTGAGGCAAAGGGTACTACTGCCAGCAACGGAGCCATATAAGAAAGTCATCGAAAAAAAGAAACAGAAAAAGAGATCGACGAAGATTTCTACGCCTCAGATGCCATGGTAAACAGAGAGTGGACTGGAAGTAACCAACCACAAAGGCACAGAATCATAGGTTTAGCAACACACGGATATCATCACAAAATGTGCAAAAATACAAAATTCCACCAACCGAGTGATTCGTGTGAATGCAAGATATGCGACCAAAAGTGTGAGCGATACGAATTACAAACAATGCAGAATATGGACAGGATCACTGAACGAACTCATAAAAGACAAATCATAAACTTATAACTTAATGCTCTTTCGAGTGCCTCTTACCAATTTATTATTATTTTAAGCAAAAATAGATGCTTCATATTTATTTTAAAATGTTCAAATGATTAATTTTTTCACTTAATTAATTAATTTAAAATAATTAACTTAATAGCTTTTTTAAAACTAGCTGTGTTTAGTTTACTTAGTTCTGGATTGGATCTAATTAATTCATTATATAATTTGGGTCCTAGATATCTACTATGTTTAGACCCAGAAGTTGTATAAAATTTTGGAACATGTAGCAAAGAAGTAGCATTTTGTCTGGTGCTGTAAAAACTTCGATTGTGCTCTTTAAATTCGTTTTTACTTTTTATGAAAATAAGTAAGCAATGTATGCTTGAAAATTTGTTTAATATTTGGCACGTTGAATTCTATATAAATAAAATTTGTAGGGTAATCTAAAGGTTTCTGCAAGCAGATTTTTATGATTCGTTTTTGTAGTAATGTTAAGGGAGTAACTATATGCAAATTTCAAAGGCATACGATTCAATTAAGAGGAAGAAGTTATATCGTATCCTGCTGGAGTTTAGAATTCCTAAAACGTTATTTAGACTTATTCGAATGTGTCTGAAGAGCACAAAGAGCAGGGTGCGAGTAGGCAAACAGGTTTCACATACTTTTGAAATTCACATTGGATTAAAGCAAGGAGTTGCACTATAAACTCCATTATTCAGTTTTGTACTATAGCATTCCAACAAATATTTAGAGCATGAGGAAGGCCTACACATCAATTTTGTTAATAAGCTCACCAGGAAAATTGTCCCAGCCGCTGTTCGAACCCGGGTCCGCTATGTGAGAAGGCAGCACGCGAATTCGAGGCAACAGCGGTGGACTAGGCCTATATTATAGGCCTAAAACTTATTTTCACATTATATTAGGCCTACATTATATTGATGCGAAACATGGACCCTTACCTTAAAGGAGGAGAAAAGTTTAAGAGTATTTGAGAATAGAGTTCTTAAGAACATTTTTGGACCAAAGAGACAGGTGAATGGAGAAGACTACATAATAGTGACCTTAAATGTTCTTTATGGAAAACCAGATAGGCCTACCTATAATAAGAACAGTTAAGTTTCGTAGATTGCGATGGCAGTGTATTTGGCACGAATGGAAGAGGGACTAGAAAACTTTTTGTAGGAAAACCACTGGAAAATACCCAATAGGGAGCCAAAAATTAATTGCGAGAATAACAGTAACCATATGAATGGAGAAGACTACATAATAGTGACCTTAAATGTTCTTTATGGAAAACCAGATATAATAAGAACAGTTAAGTTTCGTAGATTGCGATGGGCAGGATATTTGGCACGAATGGCGATGGAAGAGGGGCCAGAAAACTTGTTGTAGAAAAACCAGTGGAAAATACCCAGTAGGGAGCCAAAAATTAATTGTGAGAATAACAGTAACCGTGATATGAGGGAAGCAGATTATACAGGGGATGATCGGAAAATCATTATCTCTGGATAGGGATGTATAGCGAGCATATGTCCGTGGCGCCATGAAACTCTGGGTTCGATAGTGCCAATGAGTTGTTACGAATAAAAAATAATGCTGGCGATTAATTTTTATTAAATTGTCTACAGAAATGCATTTAGGTTATTGATCTAGTTGGGCACTTAATTTCGAATTTAATTTCATCATCATAGTTGGCACGATAACTCACGCCCACTTAGGGCCACATCTTTCTGAAGTTCTGCCAAGATTTTCTAGACCTCTCTATTAAGACCTAGCCTTCGGAAAATTCTTTTGCCCAGATATTTTACATCCTTTATTATTCCATGTGTCCACCGCTGTGGTCTCTAGGTAGCGTGCTGTCTTGTCACGCAGCGGGCCCGGGTTCGATCTCCGGTCGGGGCAGTTTTTCTGGGTGAGGTTTCTATCGGGGTTTTTCCTCACAGGAAATTTAAGGCCCAAACGGTCCCCGAAATCATATGGCCATCATCATCATTATCATCCTTATCATCTTACTTACTTACTTACTCACTGGCACTATCGAACCCGTAGGTTCATGGCCGCACGGACATGAGCTCTCCATACATCCCTATCCTGAGCTAATGTTTTCCAATCATTCCCTGTATAATCTACTTCCCTCAAATCATAGTTAATGTTGTTCTCCCACCTCATTCTTGGTCTACCAACTGGGCGTTTTCCTTCTGGCTTTCCTACAAGAAGTTCATCCTTATCATCATCCATCATATTATAAATATTAATTGTATTGTATTCATAACTTGTAATCGTTTATTATATATATATATATATATATATATATTGTAATTTAGATTTAAGACTTTTTTTTGTATTTTTTAAACCTGGTTGGGTGGTAGACAAGGCCTTAAGGCCTTAACTCTGCCAGGTAAAATAAAGCTATTATTATTATCACCGGTGTCGAAAGCAACAGGAAGCTAGCACACCTACAATTCCCTAGTAAAGCTGCAAGCATTGCATGAACATGCTATGATTACAGTAAAGGACCTGCCTTCGGGCAGAATTACTATGGATGGATGGATTATTTCATCTTCCCATCTGAATGGACTTTCCCTTGGATCTTTTTCCTTCAGTAAGTAAGTATTTTATGTGAAGGTAAGAGCTCATTAGATCTTTTCACACTGGAGACAGAATTTTTATGTAATGAAAGATAAGATTGCAATACAGATAGTACCACAGGTTGGGAAACATGATCTACACCATTCTTAATCCAGTAATAACTTTTCTTATTCTCCATTTCCTTTTCTCCCAAAGCTTCCCTAGCAGCCATGTGTATCTAATTTTAATATTCTAACATATTATTACGTAACCTCAACTGTGCTTGCCAATGAGTTTTACAAAAAATAGTTTAACCCATTCGCCTCAAAAGGCGAGTTATACTCGCCGGCTGTTAAATGACCTTCAACTCAGAAGACGAGATACACTCGCTTAACTCTGTTATGTATTTTGCAATATTTTGTACATCCCTTGCCAGGGCAATATTTTGTTAATATTTATTAATAGTGTCTTCACCTTCACCCTTATTGTGATCTCAAGTACCGTTATCTTTTGTTTGTTTTGAATGTCTGAAAATAGGCAATATAATTTACGGTAACTTAAATCCGGTTTCTGGGGAAATGTATTGAGCATTTAAACGTGAAGTCAGTGGATTAATGGAGAAGTTAAACTGCGGAACAATAAGAGATGAGAGGGGGAGAGGAAAATTGTCAGAGAGAAAAAGTGACAGAAATAGATTGGTTTATTATCCAGTTTAATCAGCATGAAATATTAATAATAATAATAATAATAATAATAATAATAATAATAGCTTTATTTTACCTGGCAGAGTTAAGGCCTTAAGGCCTTGTCTACCACTCAACCAGGTTTAAAAAAAATACAAACAAAAAATAGTCTTAAATCTAAATTACAATATATATCTATAAATATAAACGATTACAAGTTATGAATACAATACAATTAATATTTATAATGTATTTTGATTTACTCTAAATTTAACGAATTAAATATATATGTACAATATATATATATATATAAAAACAGGAAAAGATTAATGACATAGTATAAAATTAAATAAATAGAGAAAAATTAATTATTAGACAACAGGTAACTGTATAAGCGTGACTTAAAGGTACCAAGTGTGCGGCAACCCCTGATATCTTGAGGAAGGAGATTCCAGGAGCGGGCAGAGGCTACTGTGAAGGAAGTAGAATAGGAGGAAGTGCTATGAAGAGGAATTGTTAGCAGACTGCTATCTTGTGATCTAGTGTCAATATTGTGGTAAGAGGATAACTTCTCAAATCTAGACGCCAGGTAAGTAGGGATGTAGGAATTCAGAAGCTTGAAAAGTAGTGAAAGAGAGTGCAATTTACGTCTGTCAGTAAGACGGAGCCAAGAGAGGTTATTAAAGTGTTCGGAAATATGGTCATAACGGCGGATATTGAAAATGAATCGAACGCAAGCATTATGAACACGCTGCAGTCTCTGCGACAAGTCATAGTTTAGATCATTATATATAATGTCACAACAATCGAAGTGTGGTAACACAAGATTCTGCACAAGGGTTTGTTTTAACGAAACAGGGAGAAAATTCTTTAAACGTCTAAGATAATGTAAGATGGAGAAAGTCTTTTTACATATGTGTTTCACTTGTGTTTGCCAGGTTAGATTTGCGTCTAGATGTAGTCCAAGATCTATTACTGAAGAAGAATAAGGGATAATTATATTATTTATAGTAATGTTTGGTAGTGTAGATATGTCAAAGGTTGTAAGCAGTTTTTGTTGTCCCATTAGAATTACTTGTGACTTGTTAGGATTTAGATTTAGACCGATACTTGAAGACCAGTTGAAGATAGATATGAGATCGTCATTCATTTTTGTCAAGCTGTTATAGAGAGAATGAGGAGGTGAATGTAGGTAAATTTGGAGATCATCAGCGTAGAGGTGATAACGGCAGTGCTTTAGTACAGTTGGCAAGTCATTTATGTAGATTGAGAAAAGAAGAGGTCCGAGAACACTGCCCTGGGGGACTCCAGCCGGCACGTTGCGCCAAGACGAAGATCTAGAGTTTAATGAAACGTATTGTTGACGACCGTGCAGGTATGAGTCGAACCAGGATACAGCGCTGTCAGACAAGTGTAGGTGCTTGAGCTTTATCATAAGTAAGTCGTGGTCTACTGTGTCAAAAGCTTTGCTGAAGTCAAGTAAGGTTAAAGGAGTCAATTGACGTCTGTCCACGGCTTCACGAATATCTTCAGTAATTTTTAGCAAAGCTGTGGTTGTGCTATGACCATATCTAAAGCCGGATTGATAAGGATCAAGGAGGTGATTTTCTTGGAGATATTCAGTCATTTGCTTATGTACAATATGTTCCAGGGCTTTAGATAATGTCGGAAGGATGCTAATCGGTCGGTAGTCATTACAGTTAGTAATAGAAAGAGATTATACATAGATTCCCTGCTATGAAAATGAACGATTTAGGGTATGAAATTATCTGAAGAACATGGCTACTCATAACGGTTTGGTAGCGGTTCAGCGCTCTCATTGCTTCCTTCTGATCAGCTTCCTGCTGCAACAAATCGCTCCTTTCTTTATGAACATGATGTTTTTATGCTCAAGAAAATTACACAGCTATTTATACCTCAAGCATTATTACTTTCTCACAAATGTCTTCGCACAGTTTTCATAAGTAATGCCGCGAGTGATTTCCAATTTATGTAGCGGATTTGGATATCAAGAATGGCATTTGTTAGGACTATTTAACGAATAAAATTAAGCTGTTTACTTAGAAATCATTATTTAAATATAGTTATTTTAAAAATATTTATATGTTTAATGTAAACGGCGATGTTTGAAAACAAATTAGAAATATTTGGTTATGTTTCATTTGTTCATCACTGCAAATTGATCGTATTATTTATTGCTAAATAGGATAGCAATATTGTAAGAATGCACCCTAGTGGAGAAAAAATGAAACACATCAAACTGTATATTATAATCAACATTATAATTCAAACTAACTGGCACTATCGCACCCATAGGTTCATGGCCGCGCGGACATAAGCTCTCCATACATCCCTATCCTGAGCCAATGATTTCCAATCATTCCCTGTGTAATCTACTTCCCTCAAATCATAGTTAATGTTACTCTCCCATCTCATTGT
Organism: Diploptera punctata; assembly: GCA_030220185.1. Taxonomy (NCBI): domain Eukaryota; kingdom Metazoa; phylum Arthropoda; class Insecta; order Blattodea; family Blaberidae; genus Diploptera; species Diploptera punctata. Next base: position 1,042,774 of record JASPKZ010003855.1, read on the forward strand.
TGGTCTACCAACTGGCCGTCTTTCCTCTGGTTTTCCTACAAGAAGCTTCCATGTACGTCTTTCATTCCCCATTCGTGCCAGATGTCATGCCCATCGCAGTCTAAGGGATCCATCTTGACTTAACAACAGAACTTTTGTTTTTTAAACGTTTCATGTGTAATTCTTCTAAGATGTCTTCATTTTTTATGACCTAGTAGTGTGTATCCTGCAGTCATTCGAATATATCTCATTTCATCAGATCTAAGTGTCTGTACATCCTTCTGTTTGAATGTCCCTACTTCGCTACCATGCAGAAGATTTGGAAGAGCCAGTGTTTTACACTTTTAATATTGAATGTTTTTGGACTAACTGTGGCTTCAAGATAGAATTTATTAACCCTAAAATGCTTAAAAACTGTTAAATGTTATCGACCTTTAGAGCAGAAATTACTTACTTACTTACTTGCTCACTCACTGGCACTATCGAACCCGTAGGTTCATGGCCGCGCGTACATAAGCTCTCCATACATCCCTATCCTGAGCCAATGCTTTCCAATCATTCCCTGTATAATCTACTTCCCTCAAATCATAGTTAATATTGTTCTCCCACCTCATTCTTGGTCTACCATCTGGGCGTTTTCCTCTCTGGCTTTCCTACAAGAAGCTTCCATGCAAGTGTTTCATTCCCCATACATGCGACATGTCCTGCCCATCGCAGTCTACGAGACTTAACTGTTCTTATTATATCTGGCTTCCTATAAAGATCATGTAGTTCATTGTTATGTAGTATTCTCCATTCACCTGTCTGTTCATCTCTCTTTGGTCCAAAAATTTTCCTAAGTTCTTTATTCTCAAATACTCGTGATCTCATTTTCTCCCTTAAAGTAAGAGTACATGTTTCGCACCCATATAATATAACTGGTAGAATAATAGTTTTATATATTTTCAGTTTAAAGTTTTTTGAAAGGAGTTGAGACATCAAAAGTCTCTGCAATGCATAATAGCACGCATTTCCAGAATAGAAATTAACAAACATTAATATTTCTTACGAACCTAGGGCTGAAAAGGAAGATTTCAGTAGGACTAATATTAAGTTGTAGGTTATTTGTTTTTTCTATCTGTGTAATTCCATAACTAATACATTCCTACAACTAAGAAAAAGAAATAAAGCTTATATGGTATCGGAAAATTACAACCCAACACGGAGACAGACATACATCAATATTTCTATATATTAAAAGAACACAGTAAATATATAGCATTTACGTTCAATACAGTTATTTATCATGATTGGAGGTTGTGTTTGTAGAGGCAATTTGAGGCAATTATTGTTGTAAACTTGCTACAAAACACAAATGCTAGATCAACTTTCAAAATGTAGGTTAACTTCAATATATTAAATTATTTACTGAATAATAAAGGGGACACAACTGTGGTCTAAATCAGAATTTAATATTATAATGAATATAAAAGCTAAAGTTAATAATGTTGTATTTTAAACTTATTTTAATATTTAAATATAACTTAAATAAATAAAAACATCTAAATAATTCATTGTTGGTGATTGTTGAATAAAAATGTCTCAGTAACAATGAAAGAAATTGCACTTTATAACAGTTTTTGTAAATAATACTTTTAAAAATTGTTTTAAGTCATTGTTGTCAAAATTGTAAAGCCTTCTATTATAACTGTAATAAGAACACCTGCCTAACTTCATATTCTAAAATGAAAGTAAACTAAACTCTGATTGGATGTTAAAACAATTAACTTTCTTATTTAACAAATCAATTTAAACCTTATATTTAAAGAGCTATTGACCAATAGAATTTAAATATAACATCATGTGATGTAATAATGTTCTTTAAAATTATAAAAGAATTACACTAGTCATTCTGCATACAACTTTCAACAAAGATAGAAGCAAAAAGAGATTTACTGATAAAATCTAATATTTAATACAAGAAAAATAATTGACATAAGATAAGAAAAGAATTTAATTTTAATTGACTGTGAAGAATAATACCACCTACATTTACTTAATCTGCTGGGAACTTTAATAAGTGAATAAATGTGAAATTATTTCTAAAGAAACAGTTTTTAGTGATTTTTAAAATGTTTTCCTATCCAGTGTACCAACTTCCGACACTAAGAAGAGAATCCGGCTCTACTGAAAATCAAACCCAACCTGAACCAGTAATTATTTTTGGGACACAAATCCTTCTTCAAAATGTTACACTATCGGGCATGAAGAAAATTACTTCACAACGTGGGACAAAGCAATTTACTTCTTCAGGATAGCGTCGCTGACTCATACGCAACGGGTTCGACCCCCAATCGGGAAAAGATTCCTGTGTGATGTATTTTTCTTCACCTGTAAGACAATGTCAGGGAAGTTTAAGGCCAAAAAATGGTCCCTGAACATCATCTGGACATCATAATCATCCTATGCGCCATGTTTAGTATTAATGTGTGGTGAATGAAATGTTTCGTCTTGATGTTGTGTTGTTTCGGAGGAGGTCCTGACATTGAGATGATTACTCATTTAATGTTATTTAACATTTGCCAATACTGTTATTTTAACACAGTTCCAATAATGGATCATATTATAATATAATGATATTGTGAAAAGAAAAAATTAATGTCTGAACCAGAAATCGAACCGTGGACCTCTCATTCTCCGTACGAATATGCAGCCCACTACACCATTCTAGACATAGTACAAACATTAACAATGTGTAGGATATGTGGAAAGAATTTTTAATGTTTGTGCCATGTCTAGAATGGTGTAGTGGGCTGCACACTCGTACGGAGAATGAGAGGTCCGCGGTTCGATTCTTGGTTCAGACATTAATTTTTCTTTTCACAATATCATAATATTACTCATTTAATGGTTTATTTATTTTACCTGATGGAGTTAAGACCATAAGACCTTCTCTTCCATTTCACCAGGGAAATATTGTACATATATTAACAATTATGAATTATCTACAACATGGTTATTAATACAGTATAGACCGCTAGATAGCAATATGCAGAAGACAAGCAAAGAACAAAACATATTAAAATAATAATAATAGTAATCTATCTATCTATCTTCGGGTTTTTACAGCTGCTGCCGTCTTCCCGTGCCAAACCTCCAAAGCCTACGGTCTTGGGCATCTTCGATGCTTAGCCCTCTAGCTTGCATTACTGTCTTCATGTTTTCCTTCCATGTTAACCTTGGTCTTCCTCTTTTCTTCTTTCTGTTAGGATGCCATTCATATAGTTGCTTCGGCCATCGCTCATCTTCCATTCTTAAAACATGTCCTAACCACTTTAATTCCTTTTCCTCAATTCTTTCAATTATGCTTCTTCTTCTGCTTCCATTTTGTTTCTAATTTCCTTATTTGTGACACATTCTAATTTAGACTTTCTGGCACTTCTTCGTAAATAATCCATTTCTAGAGCTATTAGTCTATTCTTGTAGTACTTATTGATTGTCCATACCTCACTTCCGTACATTGCAACAGATTCCACCAATGTTTTACCAATATATTTTTTTGTGTCTTTCCAAATATGCTTATCCCACCATATGGAATTTAATGATGATATTATTTTGCTACTCAATTCAATTCTATGTTTTATGTTCTCTTTGCCTATACCTTCGATGTTATCCATAATCATTCCCAAATATTTAGTTTGTTTCACTTGCTTTATTTGGATTCCATCTTCCAATACTAAGTTTTCTCTTTCATTGCTATTTATTGCCAGATATTCTGTTTTTTGTAAATTTACTGTGAGACCCCATGATTCATATGTGCTTTTCAACCTTTTTATCATGAATTCCATATCAAAATTGTCTTGCGGTAAAACCAGTTGATCATCGGCAAATTGTAATGTCAGCAAAAATCTTTATTTATTTACAGATTTTCAATATTTACACATCTTTCTGTGCAAAAAGTTTTATTTTTCTTCTCCACTCGTCTCTCTCCATCCCCTCCATGTCCTCCAGACGTCTTGCTCTCATTCCAGTTCTTACATATTTATTGCATCCACGAGTTTTGAGGTCTTCCTTTCTTCTTCCAGGTGGACACCATTCCATTGTTTTTCTGGGTATTCTTTCTTCTTGTATTCGTTATAGTTGCCCATACCAATTTAATTGTTTGTAACTTATGTAATTTACTATTGAATATCTAATATTTAATACTAAAATTATCATTTCTCACTCAATGACAAATTTAATTAGAAGTGAAAAATATATGCCTAAATCGGGATTTGAACCCAATATCTCTGATGAAAGTTAAAAATTAAATTGTACCTGCTGGTAGCTGCCGTCGTCCTCAACTTTGTTTATATATATATATATATATATATATATATATATATATATATATATATATATATGGGGCACGCCGTAGCGTAGTGGTTAAGGCACTGCGCTACAAGCCGGAAGGTCGAGGGTTCGAGTCCCGGTGGGGTCAGGATTTTTAAACTGACCCAAACCTTCTGGGGTCGACTCAGGCTCTAACTGAAATGAGTACCAGACGCTTGTTCTGGGGTAAAGGCGGCAGTCACGCAGGGCTGACAACCCGGCTGACATCAAGTGCCGATTGTCAAGAAAAGTGGGAGCGTTAACCTCCTACTACCCCAAGACCTTCTGAGGCCTGTAGTGGGATCACTTTACTTTACCTTATACAGAAGGTTATACAGACACTTAGATCTGCAGAAATGAGATATCTTCGGAGGACTGCAGGATACACACTACTAGATCACAAAAAAAAATGAAGACATCTTAGAAGAATTACATATGGAATCTTTAGAAAACAAAATTTCTGATTATAAGTCAAGATGGATGCAACATGTTCATCGAATGGAAGATCACAGAATACCCAAACAAATGTTAAGATATCAACCTGCAGGAAGAAGAAGACCAGGACGTCCACTCAAAAGACTTCTGGATGGTGTTTCTCTTGATGCCGAACAGGTCAACAAATGGCCTAAATTCGTGAATGTACTATGATGATGATATATATATATATATATATATAAAATATACAATATTTTAACAAAGTTGAGGACGACGTCACCTACCAACAGGTACAATTTAATTTTTAACTTACATCATATAACTTCACCTCAACAGAATTTGATACGAATTTTACTAGTATCTCCGGTTCTGTACGCCAGTGCTTTAACGATTTAAGCTATTAGGGATCACGATTTAAACATCATTGAGTGAGAAGTTATAGATTTAATATTAAATATCGAATATTAACTTTGCTTGCTAGAAATGTAATGTGTTGATTTCAATTTTAAAGTGCTCTTATTTAACAGACCGCTAGATGGCGTTAGTGGAACAAAAGTTCATTGCTACCTGGTGCACAGGAATCGTATTAGTATAAGAGAAAAAGCTATGTTTAAATCGTGATGCCTAATAGCTTAAATCGTTAAAGTACTGGTGTACAGAACCAGATATATTGGGTTCAAATCCCTATTTAGGCATATATTTTTCTCTTCAAATTAAATTTGTTATTGAATATCTAATATTCATTTTTTCTCGTATAATAACAACCTTTCATTTGATCAAATCCATGTCCTTGTGCGGACAAAAAAGTATGTATGCAATTCATGGTTTAAAATCCCTCTCCCGACAGGTCGTGTTACTATAAGGTCCGGGTGGCGTGCGGCACGTAAAAGTACCTATAAGGTCTTCTTCTTCTTCTTCATTCATCCAATGTAGACAAGGTATCTGTTCCTCTTCAATGTATTACGTCAATGATCATCATCCAGGGATTAAGCCTGTTGGCTCGTTCCGGTTCCATGAAAGCTAGAATTGTTAAAATTGTTCAGACCATCTTCTGTGTGGGCGACCAACATTTATCCTTCCGTGCGGTTTATAATTTAGCAATCATTTTGGAAATCTTTCTTATCGCATTCTATCAATATGTTCTTTCCAGTCGTTCCTATATTTAATTATTCGGTCTGTAAGTTTGAAAATATTTAGTTCCTTTCTAATATCTTCATTTCTTTTCTTATCCAGCAGAGTATATCCTGCTATATTTCTTAAAAATCTCATCTCAGCTGCTTCTAATCGTTGTTCTTGTCTTTTAGTGATCGTCCAACATTCTGATCTATACATCAATACAGGAACAGCCATTACTTTATAAAATTTAATTTTTGTTTATTTTCTTGTGTTTTTAAGGGTTCTTTTAATAGTGCCACACATTAGATTAAATTTATTTATTTTGTCATTAATATCTTCAGTTTTAACATAGGCCTATTATAAATTGAAACCTAGATATTTAAAACTGTTCACTTGCTCTAAAATTTTATTATCAATGACTATTTTTGCTCTTAAGGTATCATGTCCTTTAAATGCTAAAACTTTAGTTTTATTCTTTGAAATTTTGCCTCAATTGTATCTTTCCATTTTATCTTCGGGTATCGAATATTTCTTTTACTAGTTGGGAATTTATCCCTAGCTATTTTAACTATTCTGTCGTTCGACATTTGTGAGAGATAAAACTGCATTAATGAGATGAAGTGATTTGAATACAATATCCCAGGATAGGGATATATGGAGAGCTTATGTTCACACGGCCATGAACCTATATAAGCAGTGAATTAGTTACAACTGAACATTGCAATAATAAATCAATTTTTCATAATATGAACCTTAGAATATTAAATCTTCCAGAATTAATCTGAATTACGGCATAACGGAGTGGGGTTTAGATTTGTACTACCTAAACGTGGGTGTATGTTGGAAGGGAAGAGACCACGCATAAGGTGGTATTTGTGTTTGTTTATATTCAATATTTGGATTTGCAGTGGCACAAGTGAGTATTACTTTCTTGATCTGTTTCCCCCCTCTTTTTAAGCCCCGGGACTTTCCCCCTCTCTACTGTTAAGTCGCCACTGACAGCAGAGAGAGAAATGGAATCTTGAACGACAATTTCTGTCTCTCGTGTTGTCAGCTGGGACTCTATACCTACTACTGCTGTACAATTGAAAACTTTTTCTCCCTTCTCAGACCACGACTTTGCGGTTTTATAAAAATAACACCATTTTTTAAGCTTCTTTCATAAGTCTATTATTTACCCTTGCAGAACAATCAAATATATACGCCTAACTTATATTTAATACCAAACTTATTCGATCAGGCGATATTATCAGAAACTTATGTAACGACGACGATGATGATAATAATAATAATAATACTAATAATAATAATAATAATAATAGTGATAATGATAATGATAGTAATAATAATTTTTATTTTTTTTATTATTCCGGCTTTTACAATGAATATACATTTTTCCGGTACCCATGTTCACAGTTAACTACACATTTGTTTCAACACATTTTTCCATTCTTGTCTATTCATCCATATATCTTCTTCTATTTCCCATTCCCTCTTAGTTTCATTGATTCCCTGAATCCACGTAATATTTGGTCTACCCTTCTTTTTCCTTCCCTGTGGTTCCCAATCCATGATTATCTTAGGTAGTCTTCCTTCTTCCATCCTTCTAATGTGTCCATACCAATTGAATTGTTTCTTTTTTATAAAATATAATATTGAATATTGTACCTGCATTTTTTCTTTTATACTATGAATTTCTGATTTTATCCTTCCTGGATATTATTGCAGCACGTCTCCAGTAGTCCATTTCAGTGGCGAGCAATTTTTTTTTCATTTGTGCATTTAAAGCCCACACATCAGCTCCATAGGTAATAATGCTTCTGATTATTGTATTAAAAATAGTTTTTTTTTTGTTTCTTTGAAGATATGTTTGTCCCATACTATTCCATTTAGGGCAGATATAGCATACTTTCCTATATTGATCCTGTTTCTTATCTCTGTTTCTTGTTTTCCATCTTTAGTAATTTTAATTCCCAAATACATATATTCTTCAGTGTATTTAATTGTCATAATATAATAATAATAATAATAATAATAATAATAATAATAATAATAATAATAATAATATAGGGAAGTTCGGGTAATGTGGACCATTATATTTGAATGGACTCTGTTAGTATCTTCTTTAATTGGTGCTACCCTCGAACAGAACTATTTTAATTTCTTCCCCTCATCAACTTTGACGGGTTCAAGGACAGTTTCTTTTATTCTTTGTGCTAAGAAGGGTTTATTTGTTATATTTATGAAAATTACCACTTTAATAGTTTTTCAAGCTAAGAATCTATTCTTAATTTCTGCTGTTGAATATTACAAATGTTGAAAAAAAACTCTTAAATATGTTATATTATGTAGATGCTGTTTTAATATACTGACGGGTTTGGTTTGATATCATGTGACATGGCAGCTGTATGAAATAATTAAACATAACAAAGGGATTCGGTTAATGTGGACCCTCCACGAGGACCTGGGTCCACTTTACACGAATACTTATGTTTTATCAATGATGATGCTATCTGTAAAAACCATTCACTTAAATTCATTTTATTTAATATCCTTGTAATTTTACTAAACACACAGACCGTCGCTTTCTGCAGTTGAATGACGTGTGAATGTTATAATCAACAATAATTTTTCAAAACATTAAATAAATATCAACGCTTTTTAATTATGATCAGTCATAAATATTATCAAGAGTGGCATTTGTTAGGACTATTTAACGAATAAAATTAAGCTGTTTACTCACAAATCATTATTTAACTATAGTTCTTTTAAAATATTTATGTATTTAATGTAAACGGCGATGTTTGAAAACAAATGAGAAGCGATAGGTACGCTTCATCTGCTTCTTTTGTTTATCACTGCAACCAGATCATACTATTTATTGCCAAAGGAACTCAATATTGTAAGAATGCTCTCTAGTGGAGGAAAAATGAAACGCATCAAACTGTATATTAATTCATTTCTGATGTCGTATGATGTAAATATGACAATTATATTATATGACAATTGTATTTTCCTGGGAAAAAATACATTTAAGAAAGTGCAAACAGTGGTTTCTTTTTTTGGTGGTATGTTAATCAATTGCTAAAAATGTTTTTATATTAACTCCCGCATGCAGCATGTGTTGACATTCACGCACTATATATACAATCTGGTAGCCGTATTTCTCACAGGCTCAGTCGCAAAATAATTGTCAGACCTGTTCAGAATATTAAAAAGGAGGAGCTTTCTTTAATATGGTAATTATAACACTGATAAATATTTCGTGAAACACGACTGTGATTGGTTGTAAAACAGAAATCATTGAAACGTGATTGGCCATTGAGTCCCATTTGGGGCATGAGTTAAATAGTCAGATTAATCTGTGCCTGTCTGTATAAAATAATAGAGTAAATAAATTTAAATATAGACTAAAAGCTAAGGTGAACTCTGGGTCCATCTATACGAAAACAAATGTAACTAAATTAGTATGGTTCAAATTCTTCCCTGTAGGGGGAGAGCGCCTAAATCTCTGTTAAGGGAAACATGGCCTTACAAGATACAAGAAGATTATACAGGGAATGATTGGAAAGCATTAGCTCAGGATATGGATGTATGGAGAGCTTATATCCGCGCGGCCATGAACCTACTGGTTCGATAGTGCCAGTGAGTAAGTAAGTAAGTAAGTTTCTGTGTGACGTACTTTTTGCTTCATCTCCTGTTACATAGCCTATTTCCATATTTCTTACAAGAGAGGGGGTTTTCTTTAGATGACGTAAGGAAGGAAGGAAGGAAGGAAGTTTTGTCCAGATGTTATTGTGCTGTGTGTGAATAGCAATGCGGAGTGTCCAGTAAGGAGTATCAACAGTTAGAGCCTCTCCACGTCAACTTAAGTGGCGATCTCCGACACTTGCACCATGCACCCCATTTTTCACTTTCTCCCTCCGACCCATATCACTTGTATTTATCCTTGCTTTCCTTTCCATTCCAATGTATCACAAAACACGGTGTATTTCCTGTATGAATTTAAAGTTTACATTGAGATATTCAAGGGGATTAAAGAAAGTTAACCATTATATTTTATATGTTGAAATAATCATCGTGCTGTGGTGATAGCATACCTGCTTCCTGACTATGGTACCCTGATGGGTAAAAATATGTAATTGAACTCTGTCTTTAGGCCTATAGTGTGTGTGTATATATAATATATATGATATGATATGAAAAGAAAAGTGAATGCTTGAGTCGGGATTTGAATCCGAGTCTCTAAACTCTGTACGTTTAGCGCTCTAACCAACTGAGCTACCCAAGAATTCCAACACAAAGATACATTTTTCTTATACATCTAGTATTCTCAATTCACACAAGAGGTAGCAGAAATTTGTTCCAACTGACATCTAGTGGCTAACATAACAGTTCAGCAATTTTTTATATCTATTTATAACATCTACATATACAAGCGTTACTGCTAGTAAATATTCTCTTTAAAAAAATTGCTTAACTGTTATGTTAGTCACTAGATGTCAGTTGGAACAAATTTCCGCTACCTCTTGTGTGAATTGAGAATATTACATGTATAAGAAAAATGTATGTTTATGTTGGAATTCTTGAGTAGCTCAGTTGGTTAGAGCGCTAAACGTACAGAGTTTAGAGACTCGGGTTCAAATCCCGACTCAAGCATTCATTTTTCTTTTCATATCATATTTGCTTTCATTGCCAAATGTCAAAAATATATTTATAACATATATAGACCTATATATATCTTCTTAATATACTTATATAAATGTCGTGTCACGTTGTTTGTCCGCGATGGAATCCTAAACTACTGAACCGATTTTAATAAAATTTTGCACACTGTGTGCAGTTTGATCCAACTTGAGACTTAGGATAGTTTATAGCTAAATTTATAGTCGCATTATTTTTTTATTGCAAATTATTTGTTTATTATTTAACAAAGAGTTATAATTATCTGTGAGTTCCATATGATTCTAACAGATGGCGGTGTAATTATCTGTGAGTTCCATAAGATTCGAATATATGGCGGTGTAAGGTAATTTGGTAAGGTAATTTGTTTATTATTTAACAAAGAGAGATCCAGATGGCTGTGCTTTTTGTTGCAACCAGGAATTTCAATTGAATTACAAATATTGATTATTTCATAATTTAAGTGTGTTCAGTGTTTATTTTATTTTCAATATTATTAATTTCGTGTGTTATAGTTTTAGTAATCTGGCTGAAAGACAGCAACTTAATTTATATTTTTAACGTATACCTTAGCCACAGCAACGCGTGGCCGGGACTTCTAGTATATATATATATATATATAGCCTATATATATATAGATCATCGGTTGATTAATGTCTTTGACATCGTCCGATTCCCAATAGCCAATTTTGTCGGTCCATCCAATCTCCTGGTTGTAGATGTTTCTCCTTCATATATAAACATATTCCCTGACTCCAAGAGGTTTTAGGTCTTCCTCTGCCTCGTCTTCCCTCAGGTTTCCATTCCAAAACAGATTTTAGTAGTCGATCCTCTTCCATTCGCTGGAGATGTCCGTACTATCTTAATTGCCGAGTTTTAACATAATCTAAAATATTTCTTCAATCTTCATTTTCTCCCTTATAACTGAGTTCCTATTTTTTTTCTCTTCTTGAAATTTTTGTTGCTCTTCATATAAAATCCATTTCCGTTGTCAAAATATTGTTATTTGTTTTTATTGTTAATGAAACACCAGTTATAGACCACGGCCACATGGCGCGGAATCTTCTAATATTATTATTACCGGCCGTGAAAGCCTATATAAATTAAACTCGCTAGACCATGTAAAAAGAATGGATAATTCGAGAATCCCAAAAATGATGTTGCAATATAAACCCAAGACATTGTCGGCCAATAGGACCACTTAAAAGTCTGCTAGATGGGGCCGAAACAGGTCTACAGAGGCCTAATTCTTGACGGATGATGATGATATAGCTGGGAAAATAACATTTTTATAGATATTTTCAGTTTAACGCTTTTTAAGAGAAGTTGGGACAAGAGTTCCTGTAAAGCATATCATCATGCAGGCCGGATACACTGAGCAACAAATAAGACATTTTTTGTTTCAGGAAGAAAAATATGTGATTCTGAGAGTATTTATTCTCCTGAATTCAAATATGATATCGGTTTTTCTCCATCACGCAAGATTTCCGAGAGACAGGAATTTATAATTTCAAACACTTTTCAATATTTTCTACATTTGTAACTACACAATATTCGAACATTCGGACTCACGTAGAAAGCAATAAATGGCGATTTTCTGCTATATTTCGCCTGTGGAGCATCCCTCTTGATGGTCCAACAATAATCGGCCAACATATTAGGATTCCATTTGACTTGATATCTCTTTTCCATAGCTAAAATCTCCTGAGTTAGCTCATTTGGTTTTATTTTATAATGGACAAATGGACGAAAAAACGTTTGTTAAAAAATTAATTATTTTAATTCATTAATTGCAATTGCAATAAAAAAAACTGTGGGTGATGGAGAAATTTCGAATACATATTTGAAAACACGACAAAAAAACTGCACAAAGCCATCGCTGTGGTCTCGAGGTAGCGTGCTGCCTTGTCACGCAGCGGGCCCGGGTTCGATCCCCGGTCGGAGCAGTTTTTCTGAGTGAGGTTTTTATCGGGGGGTTTTCCTCACCTGTAAAGCAAATGTCGCGAAAACTTTAAGGCCTGAACAGTCCCCGAAATCATATGGTCATCATCATCATCATCCTTATCATCATCATCCTTCACCGGTGTGGAAAGCAACGGGAAGCTACCACACCTATAATTCCCTAGTAAAGCTACAAGCATAGCATGAAAATGCTATGATTGCAGTGAAGGACCTGCCTTCGGGCAGAATTACTATGGGTGGAAGTACAAGTGTTGGTACTCATGAGACAAAAATCATGAGTTGACCAATGCTATTGGCCAGTATTTTTACAAAGTTTAGTAATTAGAAAAGAATGTTGGATGTGGGGTGTTTTATCATAAGTTGATATGGCTGTTTATCGAATAGGAATTTGTACAGTTGTGTCTTGTAGTCTGGCTGCGGATTCGCAGGCGCAAGTGCGTGTCTGAAAGCGGCTGTCCGTTCCATTTTGTACTCGTTGTAGTCAAAAAGTCTGACGGGTTGTCAAGACCGCGCACATCGCAACCAGCCTCTCGCTCTCTCCTGTACAGGTTCCTACATAAATTATTCATCAACACATCGACACAAATTCATTTCAACCGAGTCTTTACCGCCATTCAATGTCATAGCTATGGTTATTTTCTCGTCTTATTTCCAATTTTACTGAATAATTCAAAAATAAGTCTTTGTTACGCTGTATAGACAGGCCTACATTTTAGATTATATAACGTTTGTCCGCCGCGGTGGTATAGTGGTTATGTGCCTGTAATCTTCAAGGTCGCGGGTTCAAACCCGGCCCGAGTCGATGTATTTTTTGGATGAAAAAATACAAATAAACAAAACACACAAATAATACAGCAACTAAAAGTAGAGGAATTAAACACAATAATAGTGAAATTTAAGAAGATCAGCTGGAAAATCCAGGATAAAGAAATAAGGGAAATTATGGGTGTATAAGAGGAGCCGGACATCATAGACATTATAGAAAAGAAAAGATTACAGTGGTATGACCATGTCAAAAGAATGCCAGAGCAAAGATTGCCAAAAATTGTTATGGAATGGATCCCAATAGAAAGGAGGAAGAGAGGAAGACCGAAGAAAACTTGGATAGAGGGGGTACAAGCAGCTATGAATATCAGAGGAATAGAGGAAGATCTATGGATGGACAGAGAGGAATGGCGTTTGGTTTCTGGAAGACGGCGGCAGCTGCCATGATACCGGATGATGATGATGATAATAGTGAAATGCAGAAGAAACTGGAAGGAACACGTAGCAAGGATGACTGAGAACAGAATACCAAAAGCAGCATACAGCTGTTTACCACGAGGAAGAAGCTTGGGAAGACCAAAGAAAGAATGGAAACAGCAGCAATTTGGAGCCGGAATTGGCTAGTAAAAGAGGGTAAACCGTGACGAAGTAGAACAATGTGGGTCCCGAGTCTGAAGATTTCAGGATTGTAAAAGAACCTTAAGCCTAGAAAAGATGAGCATGATTTAAGCGATTTTTCTCCGCCCAAGTAATAAGTCAGTCACTTATATACGTTTTTATTTTTGGATGTGTAACAAATAAGTGTAGATTTGTAAACAATTTCCATTTTTTCGTGAGAGCTACCAAAATAACTTGATTCTTTGAGAATTCGCTTATGTACTGAATTCACAGAAAAGAAAGTCCCAACAAAGAATACGCTTTAGCACTACACAGCCAAACACCACGCGTGTTCAGGTTGTATTATAAACTTCTTAAAGATTTTTAATAGTAGGCCTATATTATGATGCGAGGTTGGGAAGTGGTTTTTACATAATCGATGAAAAATGTTTAAAAACTTCCCTATCGCTCGGTTTTTAATTTCCCAGTTTTTGCGCGATGGTGTTTTCAAAATAATAAATAATAGTAAAATAATAACGCCTTTGTTGGAAATATTTGCGTTCATTATAAACAATTGACTAACGTTAAGAATGTGGGCAATGTTTATTAGTTGAAACAACAGGAGGCCTTGAGAACAATTATTGATAACATGGCCGCAAGTACGTATTTATTGTTTTATATTGTTTCAAATAAAATTCAGTTAATTTAAAATGCAGTGATTTGTTTCGTATAATGTATATTAACACTACCTTTTGGATATTTTCTGTATATACATTGTACGTAGTATAGCCTACATAGAAGGCAATGGATTTACTTCCCGCATGTGGGCGTAAATGTAATATTACAGTATAGTTATTTAGGTTGGCAACTCCGAAATGAAGAAAGTTGAACTTTCAATAATGGTCGCCATTGCGCGCAAAAAATTAGCATTTAATATTGATAATTAATTATTATTAGTTTAATATAAGGAATTTCTAGAGAATTTCTGGACCGAAAAGAGATGAACAGACGGGCGAATTGAGAAGACTTCTTAACGGTGAACTAATTGGTCCTTATAGGAAGCCAGATATAACAAGAACAGTTAAGTCTAGTAGACTGCGATGCGCAGGACATGTGGCACGAATGGGGAAATAAAGACGTGCATGGAAGCTTCTTGTAGGAAAACCAGAGGGAAAACGCCCAATTCGTAGACCAAGAATGAGGTGGGAGAATAACATTAACTTTGATTTGAGGGAATTAAATTATACACGGAATGCTTCGAAAATATTACCTCAATATAAGGATTTATGGAGAGCTTA
The DNA here is from genome assembly GCA_030220185.1 of Diploptera punctata. Lineage (NCBI taxonomy): Eukaryota > Metazoa > Arthropoda > Insecta > Blattodea > Blaberidae > Diploptera > Diploptera punctata. The sequence continues at coordinate 1,057,959 of JASPKZ010003855.1, forward strand.
TGTGGACGCGGCCATGAACCTACGGGTTCGATAGTACCGGTGAGTTAGTTAGTTAGTCTTTCTACAATGGCGTAACAGCCCAATCTTAGGCCTTAACCTCTCCTTCATTAGGAGAGGTTCATGGCCATGCGTACATAAAGTAAAGTGATCCCACAACAGGCCCGGAGGCCCTTGGGGTAGTAGGAGGTTAAGGCTCCCACTTTTTCTAGACAATCGGCACTTTATGTCAGCCGGATTGTCAGCCCTGCGTGACGGCCGCCTTTACCCCCAGAACAAGCGTCTGGTACTCATTTCCGTTAGAGGCTGAGTCGACCCCAGGGCCATAGTGCCGCCAGAGGGTTTGGGTCAGTTTAAAAATCCTGACCCCAACGGGACTTGAACCCTCGACCCTCCGCCTTGTAGCTCAGTGCCTTAGCCACTACGCTACGGCGTGCTCCCCATGCGTACATAAGCTCTCCATCTATCCTTATCCTGAGCCAATGTGTTCCAATCATCCCCTGTATAATCTACTTCCCTCAAATCATAGTTAATGTGTTAGGAGTTACTAGACCAAGTAAATTTAGTTGCGTTTATTTTACAAAGATGTCATGAATTGTATGCGGTCAACATACCGACCCAATTAGATATCTAGAAGGCTATTATAATAGTACTAGGAACAAAAAGGTAGGTAAATTTTGCTTACAGGGCACTTTATTGAAGCTTAAGTACCTTTTACGAACCTGAAAATCTTCAGACTCGGGACCCACGGTTTAAAGTTCCTCCCGAAGGACTTTCTCCTTGCATTTTTCCATCCTAAAAAAAATCCAATGTCCCCGACCAGCTTTGAACCCACGAACTTCGGGACTACAGGCAAGGAACATAACCACTAGCATATTGCCGCCGACGACATGTCTAGAAAGCATAGGGCCTGTTTGATACACTATTTAACTCATGCCCCAAATGGTAGTCAATGACCAATCACGTTTCATTGAATTTTGTTTTACGACCAATGGCAGTCGTGTTTCACCTCGATCTTTATCGATGTCTCTTTATCAGCTCCTGCTTTTGTGATAAAGAAAGCTCCTCCTTTGTAATATTCTGAACAGGTCAGAGCATTATTTTTCTCCAACAAATACATTGGATGTAGCAAATAATAAGCAGATTTCTTGATTTTACTGAGTTATTTACTGAAAAAAATAAATTAATAACATATAATGTTGATTATAATATACAGTTTGATGTGTTTCATTTTTTCTCCACTAGAGTGCATTCTTACAATATTGCGATCATATTTGGCAATAAATAATAAGATAAAGTTGCAGGGAATATACATAACCCACCATTTTTGATTTGTTTTCAAACATCGCCGTTTACATTAAATATATATAAATATTTTAAAATACCGGTAACTATATTCAAATAATGATTTGTGAATAAACAGCTTAATTTTATTCGTTAAATAATCCTAACAAATGCCACTCTTGATTTCCAAATTATTTGGAAATTTCACCCATGACATTACTTATGATAACGTTAGCAGGAATCTATACCAACTGATCTACTTTGTTATGGGTGGTACAATGATGTAACATTTTCCACGCCATTACTAACCAGTGGTCGTCTTCTTCTTCTTCTTCTTCTTCTTCACTTCACGGGCTAGGCAAAATGCCTGTTCCGCCTCACAGTTGTTCTGTCCATCTTTTCACTGGCCTTCCTACATTCCTTGAACCTCTTGGCTTGTAGTTAAATGCTGCTTTTGGTAATTTTGCTACATTCATTCTTTCTACATGTCTAAACCATTTTTCTCTATATCCTTTGATTTTATCATTTAATAGATATATATTTAACTATGTTCTTATATGTCCATTCTTTAACCGATCCAATCTTGTGCAGCCTTTTGTTCTTCTAAGGAAGTTCATTTCTGCGCTTTGTATTCTACTTTGTAATTTTTGGACATTACCCAAGTTTCGCTCCCATAAAGTAATGCAGGAACTGCTAATGTTTTATAAAACTTCAATCTAGTATCTCTTCTTGTTTTGTTCTGTAATGTTTTATGTATAGTTCCGCATATCATTTGAAATCTTGATAGTTTCACATTTACGTCTCTTTCAGTTTTTGTGTTTATAGTAAAATTACAACCCAAATAATTAAAATTTGTTACTTGTTCCAGAGGTTTGTTGTCTATTATGATTTTTGATCTTATATGTTTACTTCCCCAAAATGCCATTATTTTCGCTTTTTCCTTTGATATTTTAAAATTTAATTCTTGGCATAACTGATTTAATTGATGCAAAGAGTACTGCAAAATGTTTTCATTTTCTTGAATAATAACCACATCGTCAGCATACATTAAAACATTTAATAACCAATGGTGTTCGAGGAATCCACCTGCAGTAAATTCAACATCCCCATACCGCACTAGACCTTTATCCCCGCGCGGGGGCATACTTTCTTTTGGAGTACAGTAGTTATTGGAGGTGAAAGTTTGGAATTGTAACGTATGGAAAAAAAAAGTATTAATAAAGAAGTACTGAATGAGATATATATATATATATATATATATATATATATGCCATGTGTGTATTTTCCCCTACAGTACCTAATTATTCTTTTTTTTTTTTACGGAAGTTAGTAACATTAGGTAGTGAAATTCGCTAGCACCTGTCTTTCATCGAGCAGAAACCGAGGAAGTGATGAATGGGTGGGAACAAAAATGGCATGAGAAACACAATGTGACTGGAATCGAACTAGTGCTTCCGTGGTGGGAATCGCGACAGTTTGAACGTGCAGACGGTGACACTTGTGTTATTTATAGCTGCATAATAGAGATATATCTGCAGCAAGAATCCAAGACACTCCATTAGCATACCACAACAAAACCTACAAATAAAATACATTTTCCTATTACTGTTTTAAGACGGTTGAAATACTGCATATACAGGTGGATGGCTTGGTTTTCTGCAATTAATTTACCGCGATCTAATTAATCTTCCAAGTTTGATTTTAATTTATGGTCCAAATCTTGTTTTTAACGTTTATCTGTAACTACTGTCCTGTGTTACCCCTATGATTAACCTTTATAGTATTTGGATGAATCAATAATACACAACATATGTTTGCCCATTTGGTTCCGTCTTAAGTCTTAAGTCATCACGCCTTGGCGCAGATCTTGACCCTAAGTGAATAAATTAGGTAAAGAGACATTTCAATCCTATATGCCTGGTAGAACAATTTTCAAAGTTGTTTTCCTAAGCAGCTGTGGTCTCGGGGTAGCGTGCTGCCTTGTCACGCAGCGGGCCCGGGTTCGATCCCCGGTCGGGACACTTTTTCTGGGTGAGATTTTTATCGGAGTTTTTCCTCACCTGCAAGACAAATGTCAGGAAAACTTTAAGGCCCAAACGGTCCCCGAAATCATATAGCCATCGCAATCATCATCATCCATATTCATCTTAGGTTAAACTTAGGATTAGGGACTCTCCTGGCGCGTATTATCATCATCACTCATCATATTATCGGGATAACGTAACCCCGCCTTCCATGCGCCCCAACCTCAGAAGTGGGTTACAAGTAGGCCTACGCCATGCCAGGAGAGAAACCAGGAATGTCGAAAGACAACCTGGGGCATTTGAAAAAAAAATGTCCATCGTGTAGACATAGTAGTGACATAACAATAGTTAAGACTCGTAGATTTCGATGGGTAGGGCATGTGGCACGAATGTGGAATGAAAGAGGGATAATCCAGTCACAGAAACAATACATATAGAATATATAGGGTACAGCATAAGTCAATTAACCGAAAATGCAAATATATTATTTTCTGTAGCTTACAACATTACACAAAAAACAACTACCGAAATTTTTCCATAGTTAGCAGATTACCTCAAGCAGTAGTGTTTGAGATTATATTCTGTAGGTCCCGTATTGAAACCCAGTTTCAACCAATCTGATTACATTGAGAAACATAAAAGAAACTTTTTTTTTCTCAGAAAGAAAAATATGTGATTCTGATAGTACTTTTTTTTTCTCCTGAATTCAAATATGATATCGGTTTTTCTTCATCACGCAGAGTTTCCGAGAGAAGGAATTTATAATTTCAAACACTTTAATATTTTCTACATTCGTAACTACACAATATTCGAACATTCGAATTCACCTAGAAAGTAAGAAATTATGATTTTCTGCTATATTTCGCCTGTGGAGCATCCCTCTTGATGGTCCAACAATAATCGGCCAGCATATTATGATTCTATTTGCTTTGATATCTCTTTTCCATAGTTGAAAACCATTTGAGTTAGCTCATTTGATTTTATTTTACAATGGACAAATGGACGAAAAAACGTTTATTAGAAAAAATAATTATTAAATCCATTAATTGGAATTGAAATTTAAAAAAAAAGTGGGTGATTGAGAAATTCCGAATATATATTTGAAAACACGATAAAGAACTGCCTTAAGTACAACTATTGGTACTCATGAGCAAAAATCATGTTGACCAGTGTTATTTTCCTTGAAACCATATGCAGTGGTTGATTGACTTATGTCGCATTTTGTAATAACCTACATTTAAATCCCGCCCGCTCCGTAGCCTAGTGGTTAAGGCAACGTGCCTTGGCGCAAAGCTATTGGACTTCTGCTGTTTTGAGTCTCTATGGGAGATGAATTTTTCTCATGGAATTTCGGCCGGTATAGGACCGGTGCCCATCCAGCATCGTGAGGCATTTAGGTAGCTACAATAAGTAGGGGCTCCAGGTTGAGAAGACCAGCTATAACGGCTGGAGGACCCGACTTGCTGACCATATGTCAATCCTACACTGGCTGGATGATCGTCTACCTCTGTGATTAACACATGTTGTGGATGTGAGGGCAGCAGCTGGGTGGTAGGCCAAGGATTTTTCTAGGCCTCTCGCGTCGTGTAGTGTTTATAGCCTACCTACTTTATACACTTAAAATTCTTGGGTAAAAGAGTGTGGGAAATAGGAACAAATAGATTTAGGAGCACATTTCTTCTTCTTCTTCCTTTCCAGCATTAGGTCAATGCGACCTGTTCCGATCTCAAGTCCATCGTTTCCTTGGCCGCCCCAAATATCTTTTTCCATGTGATTTGTAGGTATTGATCTTTTCGGGTAATCTTATATTGTCCATTCTGTCTAAATGTTCTTTCCATTGGTATTTGTGCTCTTTAGTTTATCAACTATTGAAAATATCTCCAGTTCATTTCTTATAGTTTCATTGTGTAATCTATTCATGGATCTTAAAAATTTCATTTCAGTGGCTTGAATGTGTGAGATATCTTTTTTTTTTTTTGTAAGTAGGCCTACCCAAGATACAGATCCATATAAAAGAACATGAACAGCCATAATTTTATAAAACCTGAGCTGAGTTTCTCTTCGAGTCTTTCGGAGAGTTCTACTTACGGTGCCACACATGTGTAGGAGCAAATTTCAAGCTATAAAATAAATTCTGGTATATGCCATTACCATCCCATTCACGCAGTTTTACCTCTCACCTTACAGATACTTTTACTTGTCACACGCTACCCGGGCCTTACAGTGACATGACCTGTCGGGAGAGAGATTTTAACTATGGATCAGACGCATACATTTTTGACCTCACAAGGACGTGAAGGGCTTTCCCAAATGAGCGATCAGCTCAAACTCGGGACCTCCTCCGAAACAACACAACATTTAGACAAAACACACACGTTCATACTAAACATGGCGAATGATGATAAGGCCAGATGATGTACTGGGACCGTTTGGGGCCTTAACGTTTCCTTACATATGTCTTACATTTGAGGAAAGTCTCCAAAAAAAAACAGAAATTCTAGCGTACAAAAATAATATATTCAAGTGAGAATAAAATAAAATAGAATAGATTAATACCAATAGTAGATTGTATAAGATATAAGAAATTAAATTGGTATGGGCACGTACGACGAATGCAAGAAGAAAGGTTACCCAGAAAAACATTGGAATGGTATCCACTTGGAAGAAGAAGGAAAGGAAGACCTCGAAACTCGTGGATGCAAGAAATAAGAACTGGGATGAGAACAAGAGGACTGGAGGACATGGAGTGGATGGATAGAGCCGAGTGGAGAAGGAAAATAAAACTTCAGGCACAGGAAGATGTGTAAACATTAAAATTCCTTTTTATAAATAAATATTTTAATTAATTTATACCACAATTAAGAACTTATTTGAAGTCGTTAAGATACAATATTTATATAGGCCTATGTATCCCTAAAAGTTCTACCAGCGTATGTTTGTCCTTTATAGACTTCTAAACCGCTGAACCAATCCTCATGAAAATTTGTACACAGGCCCATAGGTTTTCAGATTCAGAGAATGTGTAGGCTCTATCTAACTATTAATATCTTAAAATAGATTTCCGGGCTGTAGGCCATGCTCTTGAGGCTTGAAGTTCCCCGATGTTTCACCAGAGACTGCGTTCGGCATACTCAAGGGTTGTCTTGGGGATGCCGGACGCAGACTCAGGCGAAACGTCGGGGAACTTCAAGCTTCAAGATCACGGTCTGCAGCCCGGAAATCTATTTCAAGATCATCGTAATGACTCCGGCCGTGAAAGCCTAAGTCAATACACTATCTATTGTGTTCTAAAACCATTAGGTGTAAGAGTTCACTTGAAACGAAAATTTTAAATTCGCTACAGCGGTTACAATTTTCGGTGTTTTACAACGAAACTCAGTATATCGTATTAAAATAAACCGAGTTAGGTATTGCCAAAAAATGAGCGAAATCTGACAATTAAAACTTGGGATTTACCTGAAATTAAAAATTAAACGTTGACTTTACTGACCGCCATTTTTGGCTCCTCGCGGTTTAGTAAAGTAAATAGTAAAGTAAAGTGATCCCACAACAGGCCCGGAGGCCCTTAGGGTAGTAGGAGGTTAAGGCTCCCACTTTTTCAAGACGATCGGCACTTTATGTCAGCCGGGTTGTCACAGAACAAGCGTCTGGTACTCATTCCAGTTAGAGGCTGAGTCGACCCCAGGACCATAGTACCGCCAGAGGGATTGGGTCAGTTTAAAAATCCTGACCCCAACGGGACTTGAACCCTCGACCCTCCGGCTTGTAGCTCAGTGCCTTAACCACTACGCTACGGCGTGCCCCCCTCGCGGTTTATACCATGTAATTTAAATAACTTTTTAAAAACGTTTTCCTCTACATTACAATAGTTATCCTTCAGCCCAAATGTAGTTTGCTCCGCCACAGATTTCTATCTACAGCATCCTCTTCTTTGAGGTCTCTGCTAATCATGTTTCTTCTCACTTCACCCATCCACTGTTCTTGGGTTTCCCCCTCCTTCTCCTGCCTTCAGCATTCCAATGCAGCATCATTCTTGGGATTCTAATATTCTCCATTCTTTTCAGATGTCCATACCATATACCATATTAATTAAATTTCCATTTCATTTCAGGATTGTTTCTGCTATTTACACAGGTATCAACCAGAATATACAATTTTTTTTTCTTCTACACTTCCCGGTCTTGCGTGTCTGCTTCTGTCATATTTCTCTTCTTCATGCTGTCTTGACTTCCCTTTATCCACGTTGGCTTTGACCTACCACGTTTGCCTTTCCCAGGAGATATCCATTTCAATACTTTTTGTTTGTTTGTGTGCCTCTTCTTCTCATTATATGGCCAGGAGGATTTGCAGTAGACAACGCTACTTTAAATCGATTTTTTACTTTTCATTTTCTGTTACCCTTTATTATTGTACCAATAATAATAATTCATCTATTATTTTTACGTCAAAGAGGATCAAATAACCCACCATCTTTGTTTGATTTCTTCAATCTCTTGTAAAATATCCTTTTCTATATTCATTATTTATCTTATCGTACTTTTTATTTTATCTAATTTTGATATTCTTGCCGATCTTCTTAAAAAGTCCGATTCAATTTTAATATTTCATTTTTTAGGCGTAGGACCCCACGCCGGGTATTAGCAAGTGTAAGATAATATTTCTTGATAGGTCTATTTGTTTTTATTGATTTTATTTCTTCGTTAAAAACGTGGAGGTATTCCTGGCAGATGTAAAGGCAGTTTGAAGCTATGTAATTCAATGTTGCTGAATTGAATTCAGCTTTCAGTTTTATCAAAATTTAGTAGGCGATGATGAATATTTTATGAAAGTATTGTACAGTTTCTCTTTTTCTGTTCCGAACTCTATACTCGTCGCTCCGTGTTCACCAGTCGCTCCTGTCACTGCGTGGCTCCTCGTAAGAAACAAAATTAAACTCCGCGGCAATGTTTACATTTTATTCAATTCTGTAAGAGTCCCACCTGCCCATAGTCTCAAACACTTCTTCGTGAATAACTATGAGAAAAATCACCATTAAGTTTATTACAGGAATGTAAATGAATAAAATTATATTTACCAAGTAATTTATCAATGCGTTTTTAAAAAATTATCGTTTTATCACAATTCAGGAGTTCAGAGCAAATGTGGGCCAAGTCCAAAATTTGAAAAACCTAGTTATATGTGAGTTTTGGTTCAAAACATGATTTCTTTAGAGCTATGGCGAATCAAGTATTGCATTTATTCTTTTCCACTGTAAAAAATATTTAAATAAATGTATTTCTTTAACTTTATATATTTTTTCCTCAAAATAGTAAAATATGGACTTGGTCCACTTTTGCTCTGAATCCCTCAATTGTATGTGTGAAATGTAAGTGGTGATACATAGAGACCGGATGTTAGGGAAAATGCCTAGATTTATTTATTATAGATATTGTAAAAGTGACTTCATATAAGTTCATACCGACGACCCTAGAGTTGTTTTCCATCAAGTTAATTTTGCCTGTAAATGCCTAGTCTATCTTACAATGCCTATAAATGCCTATTTGCCATTTTTTCTCCAAATTAACTTAGTATTTCAATGAAGTTAATTGAAATGGAAAAACTTCATGACACATATCATTGCATAGAAACCTTTAATTGAGTGACTATTTTATTTTTGATGTTGATAATATTGAATTCAGTCAGTAGTCCTCGTTCACAGACACGTGCTTCAATGATAAAGTGTACGACACGTGTATGTGGCTTTTTTTTTCTCGTTAGAATAGTTGTTTCACGATGCCTAAATAATGGACAACACTAAAACAGTAAAAGACAAATTGACCAATTTCGTGAAAGAATTTGGTACGGAAATATTCTCAAGTGACGGTTCAATATTGTTTTGAAAAGTGTGTAAAATTTCTGGGAATTGCGCGAAGAAGTACCACGTTTCGCAACACGTACACACTGCAAAACACAAGTATTATCTTTGTAAAACGGCAAAACTAGTTCCAAAATCGTCTTTGATATCTTGGTATACTATTGATAGGATATGTTTATATTCTTTACGTAAGACTGTAAAAAATTATGTTGTAGTCCATTTTTTGTAAGAGCCTATTTTGATTTTTAGTGCCTATATTAATGATTTTAGTGCCTTTTTGCCTGTCTATTTTGAACTTTTTAAGTGCCTAACATCCGGACTCTACTGATAAGTTTCAGAAGCAACAAACTATGTTATTGAAATAATAGGGTATTCTATGCCAGCAGTGCACTTGAATTCACTAAATAACAATAAATCTGAACTCTTGACCGACTCAGGGCCGGGTCGAGGGATGCGATGCAATGAAACCCTTTACAGTAACTTATAAGACTGTTATTAATGTAGAGGCTTTCGTAAAGCTTTACAAGCACAAAATAGCCAAAGAAATAACTAAAAAGCATACTAAAATAAACATTTAACAACATTTAAACATATTAAATTAAAATAATTAACAAAAAACACATATATAAGCCAATATTAAAAAAATAAATGACACATTTTTCAAATGGTCACCTATCCAAAACTTCACCACACTCAATAGATATCTCTTCAAACGGTCACCATGCCGATAGCACACCATGCTCAATGTAGAAATAGAGCAATATTCAACAATCAATAATTAATTAGCCTATTAATAAAAATCATTTTTTGTATTGTAAGCCTATGTTTTCCTTTTACAGAGATTTAGGCGCTCTCCCTACAGGGAAGGAATTTCAACCATACTTATTTAGTTACACTTGTTTTCGTATAGATGTCATTTTGAGTGGTACGTAGTCAGCGTTCCGCCTCATACTGACATCTAGGAAACCAAGGTAGTACTAGGACGGGAAAATTCGGTAAATTTTGCTTAGAGGCCTTTTCATTCAGGCTTAACGATTTTTTACGAGCCTGAAAATCTTCAGACTCGGGACCCACGGCTTTAAATTCCCTCCCGGAGGACTTGCTCCTTGGATTTTTCCGTCGACCCCGGCCGGGTTTGAACCCGCGAACCCTGGAACCAGAGGCAAGGAGCATAACCACTAGTCCACCGCGGCCGAAAATCATAATATACTTAATTAGGTCATACAGGAGCCAATCACACGGAGCCTTAATATGCTGCTGGTCACAGCCGTGGAAAGAATGATTAATACATAGGCATACACAATTTTATATTTATTTATTTATACATTTTCAAAGTGTTTTTTTAACACTTCCAAATTAACTTTCTTCTCTTCTTCTCGGCTTTCCCCCATTTGTAGGTTTGCCGTCTTCAGTTTCCATTTATCTCTATCATTCCAATCTCCCTCTTTCAAATTCCTATCATCCATTATGGTTCTGACGTAGGTTTTTCATTTCCATCTTGGTCTGCCACGTTTATTTCTTCCACGGGGTGACCATTGGTATATATTTTTTGGCCATCTTTAATTTTCCATTCTTTGTACATGGCCATACCATTTAAGCGTTTGATTTTCAATCCTCTTAACAACAGATGTGACATTCATTTCTCTCCAAAGGAATTAATTTCTTATTTTATCGTGTCTTGTTTCAATATACATGGGGTTAATGGGCTCGGCCTTCATACACATGTCGACAAAATTTACAATGTCGACAGAACTGCATAGTAGCCGCATCAAAGGCCGCATTCTATGTAGGTTCGTTCGTTAGTTCGTTGATTGATTGATTGATTGATTGATTGAATGATTGATTCGTTGACATAGATGACGGCCGATCAAGCCTGACGCACCATCAAAGGGACAGATGAAACGAAACAAAATGAATAAGTGTGGAGAAATGATGGGGTTTAAATTTATGGTAGGATAAACGGGAGAACCCCTAGAGAAACCTGCCCAGACACCGTACCGTCCACTACTAAACTCACATTGAGTGACAGAGTGACGAATTCGAGACCCCAGCGATGAGTGACGGGCGTTTAACCGCTTGCGCCGCGGAGCCGCCTTCAACAGATAAAAACGTACTTAGGCCTATACACTGTAGCCTACAACTCTACTAACCTACTCATTGGTACTATCAAACCCATAGGTTCATGGCCGCGCGGATATACATCCCTGCCCTGAGCTAAAGTTGTCCAATTATCCCCTGAATAATCTACTTTCCTTAAATCATTGTTAATGTTATTCTCCCACCTCACTCTTGACCTACTAGGCCATACCTCTTGGGAGTTTTCCACTCTGTTTTTCCTACAAGGAGTTTTTATTCCCCTCTTTCATTCCCCGTGTCCCTCCCATCGCATTCTACAGGACTTAACTGTTCTTATTACCGTAAAATTTGACATATTTTTGAAGGTTTTTAAGGTCTAACTCGTATGATTTATGCCGAAAAAATTGAATGTATGATTTATTGTACCAATTGAACCTTAGACTACAAATCCCATTTGGTACTGTTCTCCTCAAATAAAAACTTAGTAGGACAACAATGAGTTTTATTTAGGTCTGTTTTGCCCATGTGCTGGGGCTACTTTGACATCACATTTGTTTTCACTATAATTCAAAGTAGACCCACTGTAGGTACTACTTTGACACCAATTTATCTTTTTATAAATATTTTTATTGTAAACAACCTTACTACAAATTTTTTATAACTGTAATTTGACAAAATAAACTTCTTTATCAATTGTGACGCGCAACAGAACACAAAAATTATATAATTATTGTAGTTAGACAATCAGCAATTAATTAGAAAACATGAATTTTGGACCAACAGTAGAAAAAAAAACAGATTTTCTCATCTCATCTTCACATAGTTCACATTCATATTGAGAATTGTTCGATCCCCTGTTACACACACCACAGACCCAGAGCTTGCATCTTACACAACAAATCCAATCCTTACCCCTGTAAAAGCGAAAATCACAATTTTATCCTTGTTGGGAATTCATTGTTGTTGAAAGTGACACAGATGTGTCTCCAACAATTAACATCCTCTTTTAAAACAACTTAATTATTCGTTCGCCTTCAAAGAAATGTCTACACCGTTGAATTTTGAATTGTTGTCAAAATAGCCCAAAACACGCACGGAATTTAAAATGTCAAAGAAGCCCCAATTCTGTCAAAGTTGCCCCTCGAGTCAAAGTATGTTATCTAGTTTCCCATAAAGATCATATAGCTCACTGTTATGTAGTCTTCTCCTTTTGTCTGTCTGTACAACTCTCTTTGATCTATACAGGCCTAATAATCTTGTATCGTTTCTATAGCAGTTGCGCCTTGTATATAATTGTGTTAAATACAGAGCTAATATTACATTCAAGTAAAAAATTAATCATTTCAGTTGTAAAGATGAAAGAATGATAGACCATGTCTTAAATGCCACTGAAATATCAGTGTATAATTTGAGTCTACTTTTCGAAGAAATGAGTGACAGGGAAATGAAAGGTTTTGTTTGGATGGAGCCAAGTTTTGAATAAATTAGATAGAAGGGAGAAGTACCAGTAACAACTCTTAACAGAATTAACATGCCTGCTTCTTAACTAGCGGCCACCCGGGTTCGATATCCGGCTGAGTTGAAAATTTTAATTATTAAATTAATTAAATGAAATTAATTTAATTTCACTCATAAAAAGAAATTTTGATGAACAAATTGAGATTAAATAATTAACTGCAAAATAACTGAAATGCACAGCGAAAATTGAATATTAAATACCAAAACCAAATCAAAATTTCAAGCGGAACAGATAAGATATTTACTTCGACTCGTAGGATTGAAAAAAATAGACAATCAAAGAATCACAGATATACGCTATAAATTAAAAGTTCAAAATATAACTAACTAACTAATTCACCGACTCTATCGAACCCCTACGTCCATGCCCGCGCGGACATAAGCTCTCCATACACCCCAATCATGAGCTAATGTTTTTCAATCATCCCCTGTATAATCTACTTCCCTTAAATCATGGATTATATTGTTCTCTCATCTCATTCTTGATCTACCATCCGGGCGTTTTCCTTCTGGTTTTCCTGCAAAAAGCTTCCATTCACCTCTTTCATTCTCCATCCGTGCCACATGTCCTGCCCATCGCAGTCTACAAGACTTAAATGTTGTTATATCTGGCCCCCTATACAGACAATGTAACCTAGCTCACTATTATGTAGTCTTCTCCATTCACTTGTCTGTTCATTTCTTTTTTGGCAATTTTTTTTCCTAAGAACTCTATTCCCAAATATTCGTAATCTTCTTTCCTTCCTTAAAGAAATAGTCCATGTTTTGCATCCATGCAATATAACTGGGAGACGAATTATATATTTATTATGTAGGCCTATTTCAGTAAAGATTAATTATATATAGATAGGGACATAGAGCAGACCCGGGGATAAGGGCATTATGCCCGAGGTAACCCAGGGGCTGGTGGTGGGGCCCTAGATAAATAAATAAATAAATAAATAAATAAAAATATATATATATATATATAGGCTATATATATTACTTACTTACTCACTGGCACTATCGAACCCGTAGGTTTATGGCCGCGCGAACATAAGCTCTCCATACATCCCTATCGTGAGCTAATGCTTTCCAATCATTTCCTGTATAATCTACTTCCCTCAAATGATAGTTAGTTATTCTCCCACCTCATTCTTGGTCTACCAACTGGGCGTTTTCCCTCTGGCTTTCCTACAAGAAGCTTCCATGCAAGTCTTTCATTCCCCATACGTGCAACATGACCTGCCCATCCCAGTCTACGAGACTTAACTGTTATATATATATATTCTTCCTTTACCTGGATGTCCTTTAGGTTGATACTGCAATGCTAATTTAGGAAAGAGAGATGGGTCCTTTCTTTGGATATGTTGTAACCATTGAATTTCTTTAAATATTTTGAACTTAAGTTCAAAATATTTAAAGAAATTCAGAATTATCATACCAATGGTTACAGCATATCCAAAGAAAGGACCCATCTCTCTTTCCTAAATTAGCATTGCAGTATCAACCTAAAGGACATCCAGGTAAAGGAAGACCAAAAATAAGATGGATGAAGAACATCTTGAGATCTCACAGGAACAGGCTCAAATATTCTAAACCTAAATATAATGTTGTGTGATTCCGGGTTCTAACCTAAATATGTTTGTGATGATAGTGATGATGATAAATTAAAAAGTGGACCCATGTCTTACTTCTTGATTTATTTATTTTTGCTGCTATATTCTTTAGTTTCGTTTTAGAATAAATAAATAAAACCAATTAACTAGGGATCAATTTTTTTAATATCGATAGTAGCCTAATATGATGTATATAGTGTACAGTACATCGGTTACCCTTCATATATATACACACATTTTTTTCTTCTTCCTGTTCCTTTTCCCTCCTTTCGAAACTTCAAGTTGGGAGTGATTGATGGTTTATTTTGTTGTGTCGGGGTATAGGGGGGAGGTGGGGGGTAGCCCGCCTGTCTGTCCGCCATTGACTGTAGTACTGTGCATTCCAAACCATGACGAGTGTCTTCCCCATGATCCACAACTGCCATGTATCGATATTGGATATTGGACTGTTGCTCTCAGTTCTCAGACTAAGATGTATTGCAATCCAATTTTACAAACTCCTTTAATCTGAAATGACATCTACCGCCGGATTGACAATCTTCCCAAGAGAAAAACTCATTTCAAAGTGTAACACGAAGACAATTTTGGAAATATTATCCTTGTCAATTATCGCAGTCTTATTATTTCTCAATTACGGATTTTTATAACTCCAACTAACTCACTGGCACTATCGAACCCGTAGGTTCATGGCCGCGCGGACATAAGCTCTTCATATATCACTATCCTGAGCCAATGTTTTCCAATCATTCCCTGTATAATCTACTTCCCTCAAATCATAGTTAATGTTATTCTTCCACCTCATTCTTGGTTTACCACCTGGGCGTTTTCCCTCTGGTTTTCCTACAAGAAACTTCCATGCACGTCTTTTCATTCCCCATTCGTGCCACATGTCCTGCCTATCGCATTCTACGAGACTTAACTGTTGTCGTTATATCTGGCTTCCTATAAAGACCATGTAATTCACTGTTATGCAGTCTTCTCCATTCACCTGTCTGTTCATCCCTATTTGGTCCAAATATTTTCCTAAGAACTTTATTCTCAAATATTCGTAATCTCCTTTCATCCCTTAAAGTAAGAGTCCATGTTTCGCATCCATATAATATAACTGGTAGAATAATAGTTTTATATATTTTCAGTTTAACGTTTTTTGAAAGAAGTTGGGAAGTCAAGAGTCTCTGCAATGCATAATAGCACGCATTTCCAGAATTGAGCCTATGTTTAATTTCCTTGTGCATCTGATTCCTATTTGTGATTATTGTTCCTAGGTATTTGAATTCAGCCACTTCCTCAAAATTTCCCTCATTTGTCATTAGCTGTCCATTTATATTATATAATGTTTTTTTATGGGGACTTTTATAATATCATCTAATACTGTTTATTGCGTAAAATACTTGGGATTGTTGTATTCTTTACTTAAGGAGAGACTGGAAGTTCACTGCTACATTGTGATGAAGCCACTGTTGCAGATTCAGTAGGCCTACATTTTTTATAGTTTATATGAAGGCAATTAAAATAAATATGAAATTATTGTATTGTCACGGGTTCTTTACAAGTATACAAAGTTTCAAGTCTATCCAATATCTCTAAGTGGGTGAAAATCGTGTTCAAAGATTCCGTTACATAGATGCAAAGACACTTTGTTTTGATTTTCTGATGACTCTGGTCAGGATTATAGAAACAAAATATGAAATTATTGTATTGTCACGGGTCCTTTACAAGTATACAAAATTTCAAGTCGATCCAATTATTTTAAGTGGGTGGAAAACGCGTTGAAAGATTCAGTTACATAGATAGATAGATATATAGATAGATATATAGATACAGGTCAATCTAATAGGCCCTATAAAGCGTGTAAAAGACAATCTTCGCATTGTTTAGATCGTACTTTAATAATATTTTGAATTAGAAGTGTATAAAACGTTTGATTCCAGAGGGAAAACGCCCTGTAGGTAGACCAAGAAAAAGAGACAATAACATTAACCATAATTTGAGGAAAGTAAATTATAAGGGAAGGATTGTAAAATTTTAGCTCAGAATAGGGAGGTATAAAGAGTTCATATAAGCGAGGCCATGAACCTGTGTGATCGATAATTCCAGTCAGTTAACTCATAAAATCTTGTATTATTTTATAATTCGCTGGAACAAATTTTATTATTTCTGCTTATCATTCATTCAGGGATGCCCTCCATATCCGTAATAATAATAATAATAATAATAATAATAATAATAATAATAATAATAATAATAATAATAATAATAATAATTATTATTATTATTATATAGCTATAGGCCTATATAGGCCTACCATCCATAGTAATTCTGCCCGAAGGCAGGTCCTTATCTGCAATCATAGCATTTTCTTGCTATGCTTGCAGCTTTACTAGGGAATTATGTAGGTGTGGTAGCTTCCCGTTGCTTTCCACGCCGGTGAAGGATGATGATGATGATGATAATGGTAAGGATGATAATGATAAGGACAATGGCCATATGATTTCGGGGACCGTTTGGGCCTTAAAGTTTTCCTGACATTTGTCTTACAGGTGAGGAAAAACCCCGATAAAAACCTCACCCAGAAAAACTGTCCCGACCGGGGCTCGAACCCGGGCCCGCTGCGTGACAAGGCAGCACGCTACCTCGAGACCACAGCGGTGGACGGCCTATATACATATAACTATTATTCTACCAGTTAGGCCTATATTAGGCCTATATGGATGCGAAACATGGACTCTTACAGTAAGGAAGGATAGGAAATTACGAGAATTTTAAATTTCTTAGGAACATTTTTGGGCCATAAAGAGATGAATAGGCAGGTGAATAGAGAAAACTTCATAATAGTGAGCTAGGCCTACATCATATGTAGGCCTATTCGAAGCCAGATATAATAAGAACAGTTAATTCTCGTAGACTCCGATGGGCAGGACATGTGGCACGAAATATGTGCATGGAAGCTTCTTGTAGGAAAACCAGAGGGAAAAGTCCACTTGGTAGACGAAGAATGAGGTGGGAGAATAACATTAACTATGATTTGAGGGAAGTAGATTATACAACGTTCCCGCGCCGTAGCCGAGCGGTTAAGGTAGGAAGCCTTGGCGCAGAGCTACGGGACTTGCGCTGGTTCGAGTCTCCATGGGGGAAGAAAATTTCTCATGGTATTTCGGCCAGTATGGGACCGGTGCCCACCCAGCATCGTGAGGCAATTGGGTAACTACAATAAGTAGCGGCTCCAGGTTGAGGAACCAGCTATAACGGCTGGGGGACTCGACATGCTAACCACATGTCACCCCTACACTGGCTGTTGATCATCTACCTCTGTGATTGACACATGTGGATGTGAAGGGCCAGCAGCCGGCTGGTAAAAGGGCAACCGCTGAAAAGTGGAAAGACCCTCAATCGGAGATTATACAAGGAATGATTGGAAAACATTACCTCAGGATAGGGATGTATGGAGGGCTTTTATCCGCGCGGCCATGAAGCTACGGGTTCGATAGTGCCAGTGAGTTAGTTAGTTATTGAATAAGATTCATTAAATCATGTTTTTTAGGAGTTGAGATTGCTGCTGCTGATTATTTGTAAGACAGCAAGTACCCACGAGTAGCTACGGGCACCCGTCAATTAGTTACATTGCCCAAACATAACTTCCTGAGGATGCAATCATTTCAAGTAGGGCCTACACGTAGATAATAATCGGCGTGCTATAAAAAAGTTTGAATATCGATAAAAAGTAATTTTATATAGAATTACTTTTACAGGGGATGACCCTTGTTAACAAAACTGACAGCAATCTACAAGTGACATTTCCTGTTTTGTCACAATGACGTTATGTTCATACACTGTACGTAACAGATTTCCAACGCTCATAAGCTGCACATAATAAATACAATGTATTCGCTGCATGTTTTATATCCACAAGCAATAAAAATGTAAAAAATTATCCGCCACGTGGAATCTCTATAAAATAAAGCCAATTCCTCAAGCAAGTCCAATTTATAGTTAGGCCTATATATTTCAGGTTTACGTACTTGAACAAGTGGCTGAATTCAAATACCTAGGAACAATAATCACAAATAGGAATGAGATGCACAAAGAAATTAATCATAGGCTCAATTCTGGAAATGCGTGCTATTATGCATTGCAGAGACCCTTGATGTCCCAATTCCTTTCAAAAAACGTTAAACTGAAAATATAGGCCTATAAGATCCTACCAGTTAGGCCTATATCATATGGGTGGGAAACATGGACTCTTACTTTAAGGGAGGAAAGGAAATTACGAGTATTTGAGAATAAAGTTCTTAGGAAAATTTTTGGAACAAACAGATATGAACAGACAGGTGAATGGAGAAGACCTACATAACAGTGAACTACATGGCCTTTATAGGAAGCCAGATATAATAATATTTAAGTCTCGTAGACTGCGATGGGTAGTGCATATGGCACAAACAGGAAGTGAAAGATTTTGCATGGAAGCTTCTTGTAGGAAAACCAGAGGGAACGCCCAGTTGATAGACCAAGAATGAGGTGGGAGAATAACATTAAGTAGATTATACAAGGAGAGAATAGGGATGATATGCAGAGCTTATGTCCGCGCGGCCATGAACCTACAGTTTCGATAGTGCCAGTGAGTTAGTTAGCCGGAATTCTTGTGTTTTTTTTTTTCAGATGCATACAATTCAATTTATAGATTCTGTACACCAGTAAAATCGGACCATAAATTAGACTTGGTGAAGAATTAGCTTATAATAGGGAGTTCCTGCGGGACGGACTCTTGTTACGATTCGTTCATATCATGATGAGGCGTAATTTGTTATTTCTGGATATAGACCTACCAGCTCCTAACAATGTACTTTGTCTTCTCACGAAGTGAGGAGTGAATTTATCTAGAATTTGGAAATCAGGAGTAGCATTTGTTAGGACTATTTAACGAATAAAATTAAGCTGTTTACTCACAAATCATTATTTAAACATAGTGATTTTAAAATATTTATATATTTAATGTAAACGGCGATGTTTGAAAACAAATGAGAAACGTTATGTTTCATTTGTTCATCACTGCAGCCAGATCATATTTATTGCCAAATAGAATCGCAATATTGTAAGAATGCATCCTAGTGGTGAAAAAAGAAACACATCATTAGAAGTTATTAATTAATTTCTGATGTCCTATGATATAAATATGTCAATTATATTTTTCTGCAACGTTAAATGCTGGGAAATAATACGTTTAAGAAAGTGCAAACAGTGGTATTTTTATGGTATAATCAATTGCTAAGAATGTTTTTTCTGTTATATCTCGCAAGCAGAATCTGGTTAGCCTACATTCGTGCACTATGTATAGGCCTACAATCTGGGAGCCACTTGATAAAACGAAAGCGATAAAATGAAAGTGATAAAATCGAGGTGAAAACGACTGTGAATGGTTGTAAATCAAAATGCATTGAAATGTAATTGGTCATTGACTGTCATTTGGGGCATGAGTTAAATAGTTGAAGATAATAGTTTTGTATGTAAATAGGTCCCATATAATTAATGCATGACGTCGATTGTGTGTTTCAGACTACCATTACATTGGATAATCGTGATGAAAGATGGTTCCTAAATGATCGTAGTGCGAGTGAATTAACAAATATCTCCCCTTGGTGGTTAAACTCTACAATGAAGAGGTAAGTGAATAATAATAAAACATTTAAAAATATAAAAATATAAAAAATATATAAAAATATATACAGACATTCATAGTGATATTAGAAAACGAAGGTTAAAATTTTATGGCCATATTAAACGAATGAACTCAAATAGGCTTACAAAACAGATAATGGAATTCTATGAAAACAGAAGTAAAGCTCCAGTGGATACTATGAAGTGGATTGATGAATTCAAGAAGGACTTAAAATTGGCAGGAATTACTAAAGAAGATATCCCAAACAGAGATATATTTAGAATTAAGGTGAATAAGTGGCAAGTTGACCAAGAGGACAAACCGAAGAAAAAACTAGAACAACTTGGAGAGAACAAGCTCATAGCAAAAGAATGAAATAAATTTGGGCTCAAAGGAAACACCTCTAAGTTCTTTGCGTAGTCCTACATGGGCTCATCCGCAATAAAAAAAAAAACATTTTACTTAATAGGGTTGTTATATTGCACAAGTGTGGAAAGTGTATCTTAAGAGAATCCGATCCGATTGAGGGTCTTTCCACTTTTCAGCGGTTGCCCTTTTACCAGCCGGCTGCTGGCCCTTCACATCCACATGTGTCAAGCACAGAGGTAGATGATCAACAGCCAGTGTAGGGGTGACATGTGGTTAGCATGTCGAGTCCCCCAGCCGTTATAGCTGGTTCCTCAACCTGGAGCCGCTACTTATTGTAGCTCCCCAATTGCCTCACGATGCTGGGTGGGCACCGGTCCCATACTGGCCGAAATACCGTGAGAAAATTTCTTCCCCCATGGAGACTCGAACCAGCGCAAGTCCCGTAGCTCTGCACCAAGGCTTCCTATCTTAACAGAATCGAGAAGTTAAAAAGTGAGACGATGTCACGTTTTTTTATGAGATTCTGTCAAGGCACTTCCTGAACTAATATTGCATACTATTTTTTGGAAATGCTAATATATTTTTTGGACCATGGGTATTAATATTGTTTAATATGTATTAATAATTTAATTATAGTAAGCCTATATGACGACTCGAATGTAGCTAACTGTGTTTATGGAAACGAGGAAAGTTACAAAAGACAATTAACATAGGCCTATAACATATTAGGCCTACTATATGGCTGGAGCTTAAAGAATAGTGAATTGATGCACTAAAAAAATAGCTTTTTGGACGCTTAAATGGATTACGCTGCCTAAATCATAACAAATACACCGAGTTAATGTACACACAATTGAATATCAAAAAAAAAATCTACAAGAAAATCCGGGGAAGCATATGTCTATCTTTTACGGATAACTCACAATAACCATTTTTGTCTTTTAGATTATTGATGCCATGAAGATCGGGATAAGTAGATTCCCGGGCAACGCCGGCTAATAAGCATTGGGTACCTAAAAATAATTCTGATATAAATTTATTTAATATGTTTTCTTTTTACTTATTCTGTTATCATAAATACACAAATTTATTTAATATGTTTTCTTTTTACTTATTCTGTTATCATAAATACACACTTCATTTTAGACGTAAAGCGCACGCCGGGTATTAGCTAGTTTTTATAGGTAGGCCTATAAAAATTTGTCAAGTGATCAATTGATTTGGTGTTTACTTGATGGAAATACATGATGTTCATTTACTAAATAGAACTATCAAAGTTTTATATGATTTTCATAAATATTTATGTTGGAAACAAGCAACAATACCAGAAACCTGGACAACAGCAATAGTACAATCTATTTTTAAGAAAGGAGAACGTAACGACTGCAACAACTACAGAGGAATAAGCATTTTAACTGCAGGCTATAAAATATACTCAAGAATCTTAACATTTAGGTTAAAACAAATAACAGAGGTAATGTTAACAGAAGAACAAAGTGGATTCAGGCCAGGGCGTTCATGTATGGATAATATATTTACGATAAAAGAATTTATAAACAAAAGAAGAGAATATAACATGGAAACACACATAGCTTTTATTGATTTTGTCAAGGCATTTGATAAAGTAGACAGAGGAAAACTCTGGACAATTTTAAAAGAAAAAGGAATTCCGAAACACTTAATAGCAGCTATAAAGAGTTTGTACTGGAACACAACTTTTGTTATAAAAACTAGAAATGAAGTAAGTAAAAATAAAATTCATACTAATCAAGGAGTTAAACAAGGATGCAGTATCTCTCCAGTTTTATTTAACCTATACATCAATGATATAATAAAAAAATGGAACGAAGAAACAAATAAAGGAATAAAATTAGATAAAACACACTACTTGAAAACATTATTATACGCTGATGACCAGGTAATAATAGCAAATACTGAAGACGAACTTCAGAGGAATATTTTTAAGCTACATAATATATGTGAGCAATATAATCTCAAAATATCCATAGAAAAAACTAAGGTAATGGCATTCCAAGGGAAAAATCAAATCAGATCGAAAATAGTAATAGGAAACAAAATCATAGAACAGGTGAACCATCTCAATTATCTAGGATGTGACATTTCATTTAATTATGATAATGATATAAATAATAAAATAGCAAAATTCCAGGGAATATGTGGTACGATAAAACGAACACTAAATAACAAAACAACAAGAGAGACCCAACTGAAATTTTATAAAATGTTGGCAGTACGGTACTGCTCTATGGTTCAGAAGCCTGGATACATAAAAAACAAGACCTAAGTAGGATAACGGCAGCAGAAATGAAATTTTTGAGATCTGTTAAAGGGTGCACTAAGGAAGACAGAATCAAGAACACAGAAATAAGACAGGAACTTGAAGTATTTGCAATAACTGATAAAATGGATACATATAGACAAAAATGGAAGCAACACATAGACAGAATGAATGAAGATAGATATCCAAAACAAATAACAAAATACAAACCTAAAGGCACCCGAGATGTGGGCAGACCTAGAAAGAGATGGGCTGAAGTCGGAACGGGTCAACAGACCTAATCCATGAATGAAGATGATGATGATGATAAATATTTATGAATATCATCATGGACGCCGGCAGGAGGGTGCAAGGGGGCGCACTTACACCCCACTGTTGAAGAAGAAAATACACAGAAAAAATTAAGAAATATTTTTTTTTTAAATATGGGAAATTCTGCAAGCTGAAAAAAAACCTATTATGAAAAATAGAAGAAAAAGTTTGAAATTTGAAATGGTATGGACACCTCATAAGAATGGAAGAAGACCAAAGAAGATCCTTAATTGGAAAGCTACTGGAAGAAGCAGGCCTAGAGAACGATGGATGGTTGGAGTGAAGAGAAGTATGGAAGCTAGAGGTTTGAGGGAAGAAGATGCTTTAGACAGGAACTTCTGGCGACAAATCACTTTGGGTTGAAGGAGAAACACTCTATTGTGGAATATTCCTAAAAAAAAATTAAAAATTAATAAATATATTATTTTATTAAGTCACTGTTTCAATGAAAATTCACGCCTGTCTGGAAATAAAATACGCAGACAAAAATTAAGATGTTTTTTATCGAGTCACTGTTTGAATAAAACTTTAAGACATCTAGGTTGCTGCCCAAACTTTTTCATCACCTTGTATAGTGTCCTCTACTCTTTTCCTGTGGACACAGGTTACGTTGTCGCGTGATTTGAATTTGACATTAAGTTAATTGACATAACATAAATGTATAATTATAAATTATATTTTATAAATTAATGGTATGATGTGTAGTGGACCTCCCTGAAAGTAATCCTGGCGACGCCCATGAAAATCATATAAAACTTTGATAGTTTTATTTAGTAGGCCAAGTAAATATTTGTCAAATGGTTTATCATAAGTAATGCACGAGTAATTTCCAAATTATTTATCGATAAATTCACGACTTACGAGGAGAGGAGTGAATTTATCTAGAGAATTTGGAAATCAAAAGTGGCATTTGTTAAGACTATTTAACGAATAAAATTAAGCTGTTTACTCACAAATCATTGTCTAACTATAATTATTTTAAAATATTTATATTTTTAATGTAAACGGCGATGTTTGAAAACAAATCAGAAACGACGTGTTTCATTTGTTCATCACTGCAACCAGATCATATTATTTATTGCCAAATAGAATTGCAATATTGTAAGAATACACCCTAGTGGAGAAAAAAAGAAACACATCATTACAGATTATTAATTAATTTCTGATGTCTTCTTCTTCTTCTTCCTTCCAAGTATTAGGCCAAGGCCTGTTACGATCCTATAGAAAATTTTCCCTCCAGCGTTTGAGGGAAATTCTCGTATAAGACTTGAAAGCATAATAATAGTCCCTTCGATTGGTTGCTGGCCAAAGGAAGGCAAGACCAGTGATGGGCCTGCCATCATATAGCCTCTGGTCAGGCTTTTCTGGAGAAGAAAAGAAAATAAAGGAAAGAAGAAATGGAAGAAAGGAAAGACTCCCTAGCCCTCGGATGCCCTAATAGCGTCGGCATCAAAAAAACAAGAGTTAACCAAGAGAGGTTAGATAGTAAAGTTAAAAGAGTGCGAAACACAAGTAAGTGGAAGAAATGTTTTGCACAGCTTGGGCACCTTGTGGTCGCCATCCACATATCCCCTAGATGAGGACCCCTGAGGGGATTTCTGATGTCATATGATGTAAATATGTCAATTATATTTTTCTGCAACGTTAATTCTTGGGAAATAATACGTTTAAGAAAGTGCAAACAGTGTTTTTTTAGTGGTCTAATCAATTGCTACAAATGTTTTTCTATTATACTCGCAAGCAGAATCTGGGAGCCACTTGATAAAATGTAGGACCCAGGATAAAATTTCTGCTATGGTGATAAGAAATGACTGGGATTGGTTGTAAATCAAAATTCATTGACTGCCATTTGGGGCATGTGTTAAATAGTCAACTCAAATCGTCCACTTTTTTTTAGGGTCTACTTTTTAGATGTTGTTCGCAGGAATGAGGTAGCAAGTGGCAAGTCGAATTAAACTATTATTTAAAGTAGGAAGCAGAAGAAGTTAAGAAATATAAATGTAACCGTAACGTAATTACGTTTAGCCATGCACGAGCATGTTTTCACACTAATTAATCTTAATTTAACGTGAAAAGGAGCATCAAAAAGCTTGAATAACTTACTTTAATTTCAAGCCTGCAATTAAGTTGACGTTATCTTTGAACCCAAGTCTACGTAAGTAGGGGAAAAAGTGTACTCCCACCTGCTGCGCTCTTTATTTTTAAATTTGCGCCATAATTTCACCCAACTGATAGTTTCAGCAAATACATAAGGTTGTAATAGAGACTCGTTAAGAAAAAACACTGGCAATTCTTAGAAAGTCGAGTGGAACGACAAAGTGGTAATTCAGGTCTGCTATTGAAAGACAACCTTCAGTATACATTTTGCAGAGACAAAGGCCTGTACTTGGTCATTCCATGTCTCCTTGTTCAATTATTTTCTTCTTCTTCTTCTTCTACTACAAGGTTTAGGCTATGCAGCCTGTTCTGGCGAAGTTAAAAGTGGAGTCCATCTTCTACGTGGTCGGCCAACATCTCTTGTTCCTCTGGGATTATACAGGAAGGTTCTTTTTGGTATTCTTTCGTTGTTCATTCTCATTAAGTGTTCTGTCCATTTCTTATTATTTTCGCTGATTTTATCTTCAATTTTATATATATTTAATTCTTCTCGTATAGTTTCATTCCTTATTCTATCCGCTCTTGTGTCCTTTCACATTACGTAAAAACAGCATTTCCGCAGTCTGTATCCTGCTTTTATCCCCTTGATTTCATTATCCAATTTTCACTTCCATACAACAACAAAGGAACAGCCATTGTTTTATATAATTTAAGTTTCGTATCTTTCCTTGTTTTCCGACCTAAGGGATTTATGAAAATTTATCAAAATTATTTATTTTGTTCTGGATGGGATACTGAGGAATTTTTACCTGTATACCATATTACATTGTCGAATAATTTTAAAACTACATCACTTCAGAAATGTTTTTAATCATCATCATCATCAATGGCAGTCATGGATTAGGCCATTGGCCTGTTCCGCTTCAGGAAAGAAATTGATCCCTCCATCTTTTCTTAGGTCTTCCTGGGTCTCTTCGCCCTGTGGGTCTGTAGTTCAATAGCTGCAGAGGTAGTCTATTGTTTGGCATCCTCAGAAGGAGTTCATGCCAATTATTTTGATATTTTTGAATGATTTCAGTTATTGCTGGTGTATTGAGAGCTTTGCGGATATCTTCATTACGCATGTGATCATAAAGCCTATAACCCGCTAAAGGTCTTAATAACTTCATTTCTGCAGCTACTATCCTATTTAATTTACCTGTATTAAGAGTCCAGGTTTCAGAACCATAAAGTACAGTTGGAAGAGCCATTGTTTTATAAAATTTTAGAATTGTATCTGGACGTACTTTTCGGAAAAGAATGCTTTTTATTGTTCCTATAAGTTTTTGAAATTTGACCAATTTTATGTCTATGTCTTTACATGTGTCGTACGAAAGATTGCAGCCAAGATAAGTAAAGTTATTAACTTGTTCTATTATATTGTTGTTAATAACAATTTTAGTTCTTATCGGTATTTTCCCTTGAAACGCCATAGTTTTTGTCTTACTCACCGAAATTTGTAAATTATAATCTTGGGTTATATTTGACAATCTATGTACTGCTCTTTGTAGGTGATCTTCAGAAGTAGCCAATATTACTTGATCATCTGCATACATTAATGTGTTGAGGGGTCGACCATCAATCATAAAGTGTGATTGTGATTGGTTTTGCCATAATTTTATGATTTCATTCATATATAAATTAAGTAGAAGAGGGGAAAGTGGACAACCTTGTTTTACACCTGTTTTTAATCAATTATTCAAATTTTATTTTTTAAAAATTGAAAAAAAAAATATGGAGGAATATTACATTTTTACTAAAATATGAACATTTCGCCAAAATATTATGAAATATGAAAAAAATATGTTGGTCTTATTTGCTTCTATAAATTGTAAAATGTAAAGATAGGCCCTACTCTATGGAGCAACAAAAAAATTATAGAACGCAAAAATAGTATTATAATATATTAATTTTAATGTCAACATAAGTACAATTTACAAATGTAATACATTACAAAATATAGCGAGGAGATACTGAAGGCCAACACGCACACACTATTGAGTAACACTAAGAAATTAGGACTGGAAGTAAATATCAGTAAAACTAAATATATGGTCACACGTAGAAATTCAGTATATAATGAAAATGGACAGCTAATGACAAATGAGGGGAATTTTGAGGAAGTGGCTGAATTCAAATACCTAGGAACAATAATCACAAATAGGAATGAGATGCACAAAGAAATTAAACATAGGCTCAATTCTGGAAATGCGTGCTATTATGCATTACAGAGACTTTTGATGCCCCAACTCCTTTCAAAAAACGTTAAGCTGAAAATATATAAAACTGTTATTGTACCAGTTATATTATATGGGTGCGAAACATGGACTCTTACTTTAAGGGAGGAAAGGAGATTACGAGTATTTGAGAATAAAGTTCTTAGGAGGATTTTTGGACCAAAGAGAGATGAACAGACAGGTGAATGGAGAAGACTACATAACAATGAACTACATGGTCTTTATAGAAAGCCAGATATAATAAGAACAGTTAAGTCTCATAGACTGCGATGGGCAGGACATGTTGCGCGTATGGGGAATGAAAGACGTGCATGGAAGCTTCTTGTAGAATAGCCAGAGGGAAAACGCCCAGTTGGTAGACCAAGAATGAGGTGGGAGAACAACATTAAGTATGATATGAGGGAAGTAGATTATACAGGGAGTGATTTGAAAGCATTAGCTCAGGATAGGGATGTATGGAGAGCGTATGTCCGCGCGGCCATGAACCTACGGGTTCGATAGTGCCAGCGAGTAAGTAAGTGATACATTACAAAATTATGTATAGTACCAGTATTATTTTATTCTTTGGCATATTTCTCATTTGAGTGAATTTTTTAAGTAGATTGCTGTCGTTGTTTAAAAGGTGATGCATTTTTTTCACAAGAATTTGTTAAATTATATTTCACACATAAAATGACTTTCAAAGTCTCAACACTCAATTGCGATTTTTTTTATGTCCACACTTTATTTACCAAACAATGGTGGTTGAATCAACAATGTAAACTTTGATAAGCAGTTCTCAACAATGATTTGTTATTATTAAAGTTTAACATAAAATTAACAAAAATAATATAAAACTCATATCCTGGCGAAATAACTACATGGGCGCCAAACACCGTATATTCCCTTTCCGTTCTCCTGCCGTTCCCTAGCTTGTCGTGCATTCTTTACCTAAAATCGGGACTTTTTTAAAATGCCGCGGGACGCGGGACAAATTGTTAAAAATCGGGACTGTCCCGTCAAAATCGGAACGTCTGGTCACCTTACACAATACGCTTATTACTGGTATGTGTTTATACAGGGCTTCCAATATAAAACCGGACACGCCTCACGGGGTTTCACCCGTCAGGCAGCGCTCTCTCCTCGTCCGCATTTCACTCTGCCAGCCGCAGAGTGTCCGGTTTTATACTGGAAACCCTATATATTCTATTGTTTTGTGATACTTCATACATAACATTATGAAATGAACGTATTTAGTACACAAACAAAAAACACATAACATTGAAGAAAAAAAAACAGGCCCGCTGTAACAATATTGTGAAATCATTTTTTTTTATTCCTTAGAGTAAAAAATATCGATAGACATCAACGTGCAAATTGACCTGACGATCTTCACTATTTATTGTAGCGCTAAACCAACAATACAAAGTTATGTGTCAACAATATAACAATATTTTACTTTTCTCTCGCCGATAGGAAGAAAGTAAAGTAATTATCTTCTTCCTGCATGTATCCGGAGATATATCCATTTTATCTACTATTTCCCTCCAGGCATCTCCTTTCAATTATTTTTTAAAATGATCCTTATGTCGAGGATCCTACAATAATTGTTTGTTTCTATAAAGATCAGTAAGTTTTAATATTATAATTACAAAGAAGTACGCGTTATCTCAGTCAAAACATAAATTTATTGTGTCGACGTTTCAATCTCCTGTTGTGAGATCATTTTCAAGACATGGTTGTTTATAAATTAACATGTCTTGAAAATGATCTCACATAAGGAGATTGAAACGTCGACACAATAAATTTATGTTTTGACTGAGATAACATTTATTTCTTTGTAATTATAATATTAATTACTCTCAGTGAAAAATGATTTTAAAAAAGTATAAGTTTTAACATTCCCATTGTAAGTCAAATCAGGGCAGATCTTCAATACATACAGAGTAACAATCAAGTAAACTTCTATTGGATCCGAGGCCATACTGGACACTACGGAAACGAAATGGCAGATTACCTAGCAAAAATAGACTCAACGTTTCAAAGAACTCTAGTATATGACAGACTACCTATTTCTTTTTGTAAACAAAAGCTCCTTCAATACTACACAGACATCTGGAACGCGCTGTACACATCATCACACAAAGGCCACCAAACAAAACTCTTCTTCCCAAACATCCATACCAGGCAAGAAACCGTCCTAAATCCAACTTTCGTACTTACACAATTCCTCACAAACCATGGAAAATTCCAACAATACCTACACAGAATTGGAACCGAAGTGTCCATGCTCAGAAGACGACCAAACAGCTATGCATCTTTTACTTCACTGCAAGCTACAAGAAAAGAACAGACCAGCGCACATCAAGGACCCAAATATAGTGCTAAGAAAAGTTATTAAAATGCCACAAACAATCAAATACATAAATGAAATATTCCAGACACTGAAATAATCCATATTAATTGTAATCCATTAATTGTTAAACCATATAAAGTGTAAACTAAATATCCTGCGATATACCCACAGGATAAAACGCAGGTTGTAAAAACTTGTTCAAATTAAAAAAAAAAACATGTTTCCCTCTGACCACTCCATACTCAAATAATAATGAGGTGCGCGCCGAAAACAACAAACCTCTCAAGTACCCGTCCAAATCTAAACAGGGAACCATCAAAGTGTTCGTGGAAAAAACCGACAATGAGTGGATCGTGGTGCGCGGCGCGCGCACCTTAAAACCCCGTCCAAATCTGACGAACATGGTGCGCGCACGCAAGTGTGTACGTACCTTAAGTGTAACTAACTTTTTAGGAATTCCGAACTCCAGCAGGATACTATATAACTTCTCCCTTTTAATTGAATCAAATGTTTTTTTTGAAGTCTACATATAGTTGATGTACAGTACCGTTATATTCGCATTTGTTTTCTAAAATCTGTCTTATACTAAAAACCTGATCTGTTGTAGAGCTGTTTCTTCTAAATCCACATTGATGATCTCCTAGAATATCATCAATATAGGGAGTAAGTCTGCTGACTAATATATTTGTTACAATTTTTTAGGAAGTTGAAAGTAATGAGATGCCCCTGTAGTTGTTGCAGTCAGTTTTATCTCCTTTCTTATAAATTGGTACGATAATTGATTCTTTCCATTCATCTGGAAGAGCTTCTTTTTCCCAAATCATACTAAGCAACCAGCATATCTTGTTAAAAATCTGTGTATAAATAAAATTATTATTAAAATAAATGGATGTTTGTGTAGGAGTGTAATATAAATATGTTTAGCAACTGTGACCAAAATGAAAGTAGGGTAATTCAAGCGAAGTGTTTATTTGTGTAGATAATGATTACAAGGTTGTAAGCATGTGCTTCATACAGAAACATGTCATGATAAATTGAGTTCAAAATTTATTTGTACATTGAATTGTTACGTTATCTCTCCAAGTAGTAAGTTATAACAACCTTTCTTAAGCTAATTTCTAGTTAAGCTTATCTGTGAGCCTGAGGTAAAACCAGCCTGACTTCCGGTACTTGTGCACTCTATGTTACACATTAAAATCACACATGTGCAATTAACAAATGAGCAACTTCAATTAACTTACAAGGGAAGTGGACTAGTGGTTATGGTCCTTGCCTCTGGTTCCAAGAGTCGCGGGTTAAAACCGGTTGTTGGATTTTTTTAGGATGGAAAAATCGAAGGAGCGAATCCTCCGGAAGGCGCTTTAAGCCGTGGGTTCCGAGTCTGAACATTTTCAGGCACGTAAAAGATCCTTAAGACTGAATGAAAAGGCTTCTAAAAAAAATTTACCGACTTAAAATATCCTAGTAATAAGTTAGTTGCTGCTAGATGTCTCATTGAGT
Source organism: Diploptera punctata (assembly GCA_030220185.1). Taxonomy (NCBI): domain Eukaryota; kingdom Metazoa; phylum Arthropoda; class Insecta; order Blattodea; family Blaberidae; genus Diploptera; species Diploptera punctata. The sequence continues at coordinate 1,089,151 of JASPKZ010003855.1, forward strand.
CGGTGTGTTGACCGCATGCCACTCATGACATCTGTGGACAAATAAGGAACTAAATCAATTTGGTCTGACAAAGGAGAAGCTATGACTCAACACTTGCCTTTAATTTTTTTAATCCCCCTTTGTTTTATAATGAATTATTGATTTATTCAATCTATAGTTTTTATACGCCATTGTAGATTGATAGATACATAGATAGGTAGGCAGATAGATAGATAGATAGGTACATAGGTAGGTAGGTAGGTAGGTAGGTACATATGTAGGTACGTAGATAGATTAGGTAGATATGTTGGTAGATAGATTACGTAGGTAGATAGATCGGTAGGTAGATTGATAAGATAAGATAGGTAGGTAGGTAGGTAGATAGGTAAGTATGTAGATAGGTAGGTAGGTAGATATGTAGGTAGGTAGATAGATTAGGTAGGTAGATAAGTAGGTAGAGGTAGACAGACAGATAGATAGATATATAGATAGATAGATAGATAGTTAGATAGTTAGATAGATAGATAGATAGATAGATAGATAGATAGATAGATAGATAGATGGGTAGATGGATAGGTAGATGGATGGATAGATAGATAGATGGATAGATGGGTAAATAGATGGATAGATGGGTAGATAGATGGATAGATGAGTAGATAGATGGGTAGATGGGTAGATAGATGGATAGATGGGTAGATACATATATAGATATATGGATAGATGGGTAGGTAGATAGATGGATGGATAGATGGGTAGGTAGATAGATGGATGGATAGATGGGTAGGTAGATAGATAGATGGATAGATGGGTAGGTAGATAGATAGATGGGTAGGTAGATAGATAGATGGGTAGGTAGATAGATTGATGAATAGATGGTAGGGTATTTGAGAATTTGTTTTTGTGAAACTAACGAAAAAAACAGCTTTAAGCATACTTGAAATTTAACATTTTGACGATAAAAAAATTCAAATTTGCTATCTGTAACTTTCTAACATATAAACTGACGTTTTGGTAACAGCTTGACATGTTTATAGCATTCTACTTGCTATCAAAAATAAGTCAGTCTCACTTCTGACTTTGCATTGATACGCCAAAAATTAAAATTCAGTGATAATGAAAAAAAAAAAAAGAAAAACCACACATTACCTAGAATGTGTTTATGGTAGTACATTCCCTATGTTAATGATACAATACTATATTAATAGACCTGTTGTACTAACCGTAGGCTACGGTGGTTTAGTGGTTACGTTCCTTGACTCTAGTCCCGAGGTTCGCGAGTTCAAACCGCGGCCGAGGTGGATGAATTGTTTAGGGTGGAACAAATTAATGGACAATACCTCTAGGGGGGACTTAAGTCCGGTCCTACGTCTGAGGTTTTTCGAGTTCATAAAAGAACCTCAAGCCAAAATTCAAGGGTAGGCGTGCAGGGAAATAAATTAAACACAGTCTCAATTCTGGAAATGCGTGCTATTATGCATTACAGGGATTCCTGTCGTCCCAGCTCCTTTCAAAAAACGTTAAACTGAAAATATATAAAACTGTTATTCTACCAGTTATATTACATGGGTGCGAAACATGGACTCTTACTTTAAGGGAGAAAATGAGATTACGAGTATTTGAGAATAGAGTTCTTGGGATCATTTTTGTATCAAAAAGGTGATGAACAGACAGGTGAATGGAGAAAACTATATAACAATGAATTACATGATCTTTATAGGAAGCCAGATATAATAAGAACAGTTAAGTATCGCAGATTGCGATGGCAGGACAAGTGGCACGAATGGGGAATGAAAGACGTGCATGGAAGCTTCTTCTAGGAAAACCACAGGGAAAACGCCCAGTTGGTAGACCAAGAATGAAGTAGGAGAATAACATTAAGTATGATTTGAGGCAAGTAGATTATACAGGGGATGATTGGAATACGTTAGGTCTGGATAGGGATGTATGGAAAGCGTTTATGTCCACGCGACCATGAATCTACGGGTTCGATAGAGCAGTGAGTTACGCGTAATAAATGAAAATTAGTGTGATTTTATGTTTAGTTGGATAAGAAAAGGGAAAAATAATTATAAATTTACATTTTTTAGATACCCCGTGCTGTTTACCCGGCGTTGCCCGGGAATCTACTCATCCCGATCTTCTTGGCATAAATGAGCTAAAAGACTAAATTCGTTATTGTGAGTTATCCGTAAAAGAATACCCGCCATGTGCTGCTATGCTTGCACAGGAATCTATGTATTTGTCTCGATCTTCTTGTCATCAATGAAAGACAAAAATGATTATTGTGAGTTATCCATAAGACAAACATATGCCGTCGCGGACTTTTTTGTAGAGCTTTTTTGAGATATTCAATTCTGTGTACATTAATTTTGTGTATTTGTTATGGTTTATGCAGCGTATGCCATTTAAGCGTTCAAAGAGCTACTTTTTTCACGTATTCCACTACAAAGGGCGATTTTTAAGGGTGTAGGAGTTGAGTATCACAACTCTCTTATAGCCTATGTTCATCCCGGGAATCTCCTGAACATTTTGCAAGAAACCCCATCACAATCGAATCAACGGTATGGCCGCGCATAAAGTACCAACAAACAAACAAACATTAATTTTTATATATTAGATTATTGCGGGTTCAAACCCGGCCGGGGTCGATGGATTTTTTAAGACGGAAAAATCCAAAGAGCACGTCCTCCGGGAGGGACTTTAAGCCGTGGGTTCCGAGTCTGAAGGTTTTCCGGCTCGTAAAAAATCCTTAAGCCTGAATGGAAAGGCCTCTGAGCAAAATTTACCGAATTTTCCCGTCCTAGTACTACCTTGGTTTCCTAGATGTCAGCGGAACGCTGACCACGGACCACTCGAAACGACATCTATATGAAAACAAGTGTAATTAAATTAGTATGGTTCAAATTCTTCCCTGTAGGGGGAGAGCGCCTAAATCTCTGTAAAGGGAAAACATGGGCTTACAATACAAACATTTTTGTTCTTACTGGGTACCTTCCACGGAACGTCAATACTTTAGTTCTTATTTTGAAATTATCATATTATGTTTCTTACATATAGGCCCTATTTTTAATTGATAGACTGCTTTTCGTAGTCTGTCTTCAATACTACTGCATATCATCAGCAAAACATAATGCATTCAATGTTTTATTTTGACCTGGCATTGAATCCCCATAGTGATTATTCCCTCTGGATTGTAAATTATTTCTCCTTGCTTAATATTAAGTGATGAAATAAAAGCTACACAACAAGCCGTTTAAAGCAAGGGTAAGCTTAAAAAAAAGAGAGTAAAAAAAGCGGCAGTAAATTGGAGTGGGGATACAAGGAGGGGTTAGGAATTCCTGTACTTCACGAAGGTATAAAGATATGTGATGGGTAATGTAAGTCTATAATCATTAATCAACCAGAAAAACGGACCCATTTTTGCTGTGATCCACTGACACACTGCAAACACATCTGTTGTAATTAATAGTGTAAGAAGCCAGGCCGTATGGGGTCAGGGTACATGAGTTTTAAAAGTTTTTGCAAACCGAACTGAGAAAACTAAAACAAATATATGTTTAATCGAGTTGGTGTTTACTTGATGAAAATCCAGATTTATTAATTAAATAAAAATAAAACTTAGTTTTATTTGATTTTCATATTTATTAAGATATATTCAGTGACAGCTGTTTCGGTACACTGTACCTTCTTCAGACATGTTAACAAATTATGAACTCTATTGATTTTTTATTGATTTTACACTTCTCACTGAAGGATAAATTATATTTGAAGAGAAAAATTGGCCCGGCAAGCCAAAGGTCCCGGGTTCGAGTCCCGGTCTTACTTACTTACTTACCACTGGCAGTATCGAACCCGTAGGTTCATGGCCGCACGGACATACGCTCTCCATACATCCCTATCCTGAGCTAATGCTTTCCAATCATTCCCTGTATAATCTACTTCCCTCAAATCATAGTTAATGTTATTTTCCCACCTCATTCTTGGTCTACCAACTGGGCGTCTCCCCTCTGGCTTTCCTATAAGAAGCTTCCATGCAAGTCTTTCATTCCCCATACGTGCAACATGTCCTGCCCATCGCAGTCTACGAGACTTAACTGTTCTTATTATATCTGGCTTCCTATAAAGACCATGTAATTCATTGTATGTAGTCTTCTCCATTCACCTGTCTCTTCATCTCTCTTTGGTCCAAAAATTTTCCTAAGTGCTTTATTCTCAAATACTTTTAATCTCCTTTCCTCCCTTAAAGTAAGAGTCCATGTTTCGCATCCATATAATATAACTGGTAGAATAATAGTGCATCTCATTCCTATTTGTGATTATTGTTCCTAGGTATTTGAATTCAGTCACTTCCTCAAAATTTCCCTCATTTGTCATTAGCTGTCTAGTTCCATTATGTAATGAATTTCTACGTGTGACCATATATTTAGTTTTATTGATATTTACTTCCAGTCCTAATTTCTTAGTGTTACTCAATAGTGTGTGCGTATTGTCCTTTAGTATCTCCTCGCTATCGGCCAGTAGTACTACATCATCAGCATAAACTAACAGCTTATTAATACCATTGTGTTGTAAGCCTTCCTCATTCTCCAAAGATTTAATGGCATGCTCTAGTACAAAATTAAATAGTAGAGGAGATAGTGCATCTCCTTACTTCAACCCATTCTGGATTTCGAGTCTCGGTCTAGGCGAAAATGTTTCTCTTCAAATATAAATTATGAATTGTATAGGCCTATATATTGTAAATATATTTTTACTGCACATTATGATTTTGTATTCTAAATCATGAGCCATTGAACTAAATATTATATTTAATAGTAGAAGCATAAAGTGTCCCAGTGTTACCAACTTTGGCTTCATACTAAGTTAGAAGGATATTAAATCTTAAGCCAACACTAAGTATTTTTTTTCTATTTTATTATTCGTGTTGTTGCCTATAGTCTGGACTTTCCTGGCGCTTCATTATCATACCATCGGTAGATAAACCCATGACTAATCTATATCTTATACTGTTACATACTTCTATAATGATGGTGCTTTCCTAGAATTATCTAATGGCATCTCAAATTCCATTTTGACAAAAAAAAAAGTGACTTGTCTGGTTCTTTCTCTGTAGGCTATCCATAATTTATTTATTAATCTAATTCTAAATTTATATTTGCTCCAACCTTTGCTTGATCATATGTCGTAGAATGTAGGCTGCATGTATTAATTAACGTTTTCCTTTTTATGTAGGCCTATTGCTTTACCGCTGTTGTTATTATTATATTTATGGTATAAAATGTTATATGCATATGGCATTAAAATTAGAATTTCTAATATATTTTAAAACAATTTTAATTGGTATATGTATAGCCTATATAATCTATACCGTAAGTATGTATTTGTACATTAGTGTTGATTGAGGGTTAAACAATACATTATTATTATTATTATTATTATTATTATTATTATTATTATTATCATTATTATTATTATTATGTTTATCGTATAACATGTTACATTACATGAAATTTAAATTGCAATTTTTAATGTTCTTTTAAACCATTATAGCTACTATAATTAGTAAGTTAGGCCTGCAATGTCACTCGCTGACATATATAGGGAAATAAGGGTAACGAAATTAGTCTAAGAAACTTCCCACTTGGGGAGCTGGAGAAAGGGGATCAATAATAATAATAATAATAATAATAATAATAATAATAATAATAATAATAATAATAATAATAATAATAATAATAATAATAATAATAATAATAATAATAATAACAATTATAATAATAGTAATTATTATTATTATTATTATTATTATTATTATTATTATTATTATTATTATTATTATTAGGGAGGAGAAGTGTGGAAGCTAGACATTTGAGGGAAGAAGATGCTTTAGACAGAACTTCTCGCGACAAAAATAACTTTTTTCATTGTTTCGATCCAAATTTTGAAATTTTACATGTTTGTGATAAGGGTAAGAAGTTAGATCTTTTGGTGGCTGTAGAAATAAATAAATTGAAAAATAGTAACAAACTGTTAAATTCTCAACTTGATTTGAATGAATCCCCTTTGTTAAATTAAAAAAAAATTAAATAAATATTGTTGTATTGTTGCGTAGATCAGTTGGAACACAATTCATAATTTGTTAACATGTCTGCAGAAGGTACAGTGTACTGAAACAGCTGTCACTGAATTATATCTTAATAAATATGAAAATCAAATAAAACTATGTTTTATTTTCTTCTTCTTCTTCTACTACAAGGTTTAGGCTATGCAGCCTGTTCCGGCGAAGTTAAAAGTGGAGTCCATCTTCTGCGTGGTCGGTCAACATCTCTTGTTCCTCTGGGATTATACAGGAAGGTTCTTTTTGGTATTCTTTCGTTGTTCATTCTCATTAAGTGTTCTGTCCATTTCTTATTATTTTCGCTGATTTTATCTTCAATTTTATATATATTTAATTCTTCTCGTATAGTTTCATTCCTTATTCTATCCGCTCTAGTGCATCCTTTCACATTATGTAAAAACAGCATATCCGCAGTCTGTATCCTGCTTTTATCCCTTGATTTCATTATCCAATTTTCACTTCCATACAACAACAAAGGAACAGCCATTGTTTTATATAATTTAAGTTTCGTATCTTTCCTTGTTTTCCGACCTAAGGTTCTTTTTATGGTTCCACAAATAGCCTGAAATTTATTTACTTTATTTTCTATATCTTTATTTTCTCTATAAGTTATATCACATCCTAAATATTGGAAATGTGATACTTGTTCTATTATTTTGTTATCCAGTACAATTTTTGATCTAATTCCATATTTACCAATAAATGCCATTACTTTTGACTTATTTATTGATATTTTACAATTATATCTATTTGCTATTAATTTAAATTTATATGCTAACATTTGGAGCTCTCATTTTCAGATTCTGATAAAAGTACAACATCGTCAGCGAATAATAAAGCATTTATTTTATCTTTATTATCGATTAATATTCCTTCATTAGTTAAAACCTTCTTCCATTCTTTTAGGATATCGTCCATATAAATATTAAATAATATAGGTGAGAGTGAACACCCTTGTCGTACTCCTTGGTTTGTTTGAAAAAATGTCTTATTTTTAGTCAGCTGTGGGTCAATACGTTTTATTTTTATTTAATTACCACAAGAATGGAAGACAAGCATTGTTATACCCCTGTTCAAGAAAGGAGACAAGAGAAAAATGGACAACTATAGGGGAATCAGTTTGTTAAACACATGCTACAAAATTTATGCAGACATTTTAAATGGAAAATTGAAAAGTTTCAGTGAAAAATTCCTTATGGAATGTCAAAATGGATTTAGGAAAGGACGATCTTGTATTGATTCAGCATTTTCTGTTAAACTATTGCTTGAAAAAAGAAGAGAATTCAACTTAGAAACACATTTTGCTTTCATAGATTTTGAAAAAGCATTCGACACAGTCAAGAGATCAAAACTCTTAAATATATTGGAAGACAGAAATATACCAAATTTACTTCGGCAGAACATACAAAATATTTACAAAGACAACACCATAAAGATTAAATTAAATAACAGATTTTCTGAAGAAGGAATTATAAATCGTGGTGTGAGACAAGGCTGCCCCCTATCCCCAACACTCTTTGCAATTTATATCAATGAAGTAATATGTTGCTGGAACAAAACATATAAATTTGGAATAAGAATATCAGAAAATAGAAAATTAAACACCCTATTGTTTGCAGATGACCAAATAATAATAGCAAATTCTGAAGATAATCTACAGAAAGGTCTGTATGAACTTAACAAAATTACAGAAGAATATGGGATTAAAGATATCTACAGAAAAAACAAAAATATGGCATTTCAAGGTGTAGATCCTGTCAGAAGTAAAATTGTACTGGACAATAAATTTTGGAGCAGGTGAATAATTTTACATATCTAGGATGCAATATCTCATATGAAGAAGAAAAGGATGTAAATGCAAAAATATCTAAATTTTTAAGAATTTTAGGGTTAATAAATTCTATCTTCAAGCCACAGTTAGTCCAAAAGCATTCAAGACTGAAAGTGTATAAAACACTGGCTCTTCCAACTCTTTTGTATGGTAGCGAAGTATGGACGTTGAAACAGAAGGATATACAGAGACTTAGATCTGCTGAAATGAGATATCTTCGGAGGACTGCAGGATACACACTACTAGATCACAAAAAAAATGAAGACATCTTAGAAGAATTACACATGGAATCTTTAGAAAACAAAATTTCTGATTATAAGTCAAGATGGATACAACATGTTCATCGAATGGAAGATCACAGAATACCCAAACTAATGTTAAGATATCAACCTGCAGGAAGAAGAAGACCAGGACGTCCACTCAAAAGACTTCTGGATGGTGTTTCTCTTGAGGCCGAAACAGGTCAACAAATGGCCTAAATTCGTGAATGTACTATGATGATGATGATAATAGAAATCGCTTTGGTTTGAAGGAGAACCACTGTAGTGTGGAATATTCATAATAAAAATTATTATTATTATTATTATTATTATTATTGTTTTTAAATGTCTCTTGCATAAGTTATATCTAAACGAAGTAGCATATAATTTTTAATTTCATGTATCGTATCTAATGCATTGGCCTATATTAGGATTTTTCGACATACAGTCTCCATATCATTAATCCATTTTCAACAAAAGATAGAAGTTTGAACCAATCGCTGTCGAATCCCTCCTCCACCACCTCAGGATACAACAATTACGGTAAACCTCCCCTTTATAACTGTTATTCTTGTCTACAATTTTAACCCCTTCCGTTATAAAGTTCCCTCTTTTGGTAGGGGGTGATATGATGGAAACAACAGCTGTTCTGACAGACGCGTGTAGCAAAACTCTTTCACAGCAATAAAGAAAGGAAAAAAAATCACAAAAGGTATACGATTCTTTATTATTCGATATGTATCCATTGTTACGTAGGTTGCCACCCTATAGAAGCACTACTCTATGCTTTTCATTTTGTTAATGATACTGACTGAATTCTACGCGAGTTTTATGCCAGTTCTTTATTTTGATACTTTGAAATAGACTGCAAAGCATAGGTTTGAATTTCAAATACAGTACTTATATACCTTCAGACATTCATTGATCAGGGACTTTTAATCAAATACAGTTCTCCCCTTTATGTTACGTTCATTTATAAAGTAGAGACCCAAGAGGATTCTACAGTACAACCGCATTAACTTGCACAACTTCTAGATATGAATTTAATATCAAGTTTCTAACTGCAATTCTAAACATGTTTTTCCCATAATAGCATAGACAGGCAAATCTCCCATATTAAAAAACTCCTGGCGCGACAGGCCTACAAGGCCCTTAGCCTACCAGCCGGCTGCTGGCCTCACATCCACATGTGTCAATCACAGAGGTAGGGGTGACATGTGGTCAGCATGTTGAGTCCCCCAGCCGTTATAGCTGGTTTTCTCAACCTGGAGCCGCTACTTATTGTAGCTACCCAAATGCATCACGATGCTGGGTGGGCACCGGTCCCATACTGGCCGAAATACCATGAGGAAATTTCTTCCCCCATGGAGACTCGAACCAGCGCAAGTCCCGTAGCTCTGCGCCAAGGCTTCCTGCCTTAACCACTCGGCTACGGCGCGGGACTAAAATCGCCCATATTATCCTGTTCGAATTGCACAGAGTGAAGATGAAAATAGAAGACATTTGAGAAATAAGACCACAAGGGAAACTCAATTAAAATTTTACAAAACAGTAGCCGTTCCAACGTTAACATACGGGCCTGAGACTTGGCCGTTAACGATCTCTGATAAAAAATAAAATTGAGACAATAGAAATGAGATTTCTCAGATCAGTTGCAGGTGTATCTCTAAGAGATCAAAAGAGAAGTCAAGATATCAGAGATGGATTACAAATATATAATATAAACGAGAGAATACACACGAATAAACGTAATTGGTTTGAACATATACAAAGAATGCCAAATAATCGTTTATCAAAACAGCTGCTTCATTATACGCATCTAGGCCGAAGAAATGTAGGAAGACCAAAACGTCGTTGCAAAGACGACTTGCACCTGCAGCATATAGTGCACCGGGGAGCGGAATGGGCCAACAGGCTTGAAGAAAAGAAGAAGAAGAAGAAGAAGAAGAAGAAGAAGAAGAAGAAGATGATGATGATGATGATGATGATGATGAAATAAATAATAAACTGTTGGATACAATATTATTTGCTGATGATCAAGTAGTGATTTCCAGTTCAGAAGATGATCTACAAAGAGCTATTTTTAATTTGGAAAAAAATAAGTGCCAATTACAATTTAAAAATTTCAAAGAATAAAACTAAAATTTTAGCATTTAAAGGACATGATACCTTAAGAGCAAAAATAGTAATTGATAATACAATTTTAGAGCAGGTGAACAGTTTTAAATATCTAGGTTTCAATTTATCATATGTTAAAACTGAAGATATTAATGACAAAATAAATAAATTTAATCTAATGTGTGGCACTATTAAAAGAACCCTTAAAAACACAAGAAAAGAAACAAAAATTAAATTTTATAAATTAATGGCTGTTCCTGTATTGATGTATGAATCAGAATATTGGACGATCACTAAAAGACAAGAACAAAGATTGGAAGCACCACCACTTTTATAACCAGTAAACGATGTTATTTAACATTTTCCAGTACTGTTATTTGAACACAGTTCCAATAACGGATGGTGTAAAATTCTCAAATATAGATACTTCTAAACGAAGCCGGCCGTTGGCGATGGTAGTTACACCTACCTGACAGCGGACGAAACGAGAAGTACAGATTTGCATATGTGGAAAGAATTGTTAATGTTTGTGCCAAATCTCGGATGTTGTAGTGGGCTGCACACTAGTCTGGAGAACTAGAGGTACACGGTTCGATTCCTGGTTCAGACATTTTTTTTACAATTTCATTATAATATGATCCATTATTGGAACTGTGTTAAAATAACAGTATTGGAAAATGTTAAATAAATTTAAAACTAATTAGCAGTTTACTACGAAAATTTACACAAGCAACATTTCCTGAAGATGTCACCCACAGAAGGCGATCGAACGCCGAGAAGACAACACTGCAAGACACGGCAATGAATCGCGCAAACGTATTTTAAAATACATAACTTCTTCGTCTTCTTCTTCCTTTCATGTGATAGACCTAGTGGTCTGTTAAGGTCTCAATCCATCGTTTGAAGGGTCTCCCAAAGATCTCTTGCCTGGTGACTGATAATTTAAGATCTGACGTGGTATTCTTGTTCTGCTCATTCTTCTTACGTGAGATTTCCAGTTGTTTCTGTATTTTTGTACATATTCCATGATTGATTCTGTTTGTAATTCTTTGAGAATCTCAGAATTCCTTTTATGGTATGTTCTTGAGTAGCCTGCAGTACGTCTCATAAATTTCATATCTGCCGCAGTTTGTCTTTGTTCATCTACACTGCGAATTATCCAGGCCTCACTGCCGTAACATAATATAGGTCTGGCCAGTGTTTTATAAATTCTAGTTCGTGTATGTAACTATAGCCGTGAAAATCTTAATCAATATAAAATGTATTTATTATTTTGTTTGAAATGTCTCCACTTTTTATATACGACACATGGTATCCCAGATAATTAAAACCGCTCAACTGTTCTGTTTATTTCTCTAATAATGTTTTTATTTTTAGTGGGTCGTACATTCAAATAGCTAACTTTTTAATGATTAAAAATCACCGTTTCGACCAAAAATGACTTTTGACCTCAGTGTGTCCTTGAGCCACTGGGAGTACATGAAAATCTGTTTTAATTATAATGTTAGTTCTAGTTTCCTGATGTTGTGTTTATCGATTTTAATTCCTTGCTTAGCTGTAGGTTGCGTGCACGTATAATTTAAAGAGATGAGTTGACAGTACACACAGGTATGATTACGTATGTAGGTCTGCTCTATATACTGTATGCAAAAAAACATGATATGCCTTGTTAGCGACTTCACCACTCAATCCATTAATACAAAACATTAATGTCATAAGTATGGCAAAGTAGTTTTGTTACAAGGTTTCAAAATTATATTTATCGTTTGAGCGAAATTCGAAAGGGCTTTTCAATTGTTACAGCATGCATTATTTCATTTTATATCATACCGAATTTCAGTATTTTTATTATTTTTATTATTCAATAAACAGAACTAAAATGTGTATTTACTTGCATACAGATTTTCAAAGTTTACACATATTTCTGTGCCTAAAGTTTTATTTTCCTTCTCCACTCGTCCCTATCCATTTACTCCATGTCCTCCAGATATCTTGTTCTCATTCCAGTTCTTATTTTTTACATCCATCAGTTTCGAGGCCTTCCTTTCTTTCTTCTTCCAGGTGGACACCATTCCAATGTTTTTATGAGAAACCTTTCTTCATGAATTCGTCGTGCATGCCCATACCAATTTAATTGCGCAATGAAAGACGTGCATGGAAGCTTCTTGTAGGAAAACCAGAGGGAAAACACCTAGTTGTTAGACCAAGAATGAGGTGGGAGAATAACAATAACTATGGTTTGAGGGAAGTAGATTATACAGGGAATGATTGGAAAACATTAGGGCATGATAGGGATGTATGGAGAGCTAATGTCTGTGCAACCAGTGAAGCTACGGGTTCGATAGTAGTGATTTATTTATACGTATATTACATATTATTGATTATTTAATATTAATTTTTATATCAATGGCAACAGACCAGAAAGAAGAAACGGGGGAGACCAAAGTTAACATGGAAGGAAAACATAAGGTTTGTAATACAAGCAAGAGGGCTAAGCATTGAAGATGCCAAGTTCGTAGGCTTTGGAAGTTTGGCACAGGAAGACGGGAAAGTTGTAAAAACCCGAAGATACAATATTAATTTTTTCTCGTATGACATTATTTTTTTTTTCCTATTTTAAACATCCTGCTGCTCTTCTCAAGAAATCCATTTCCATCGACATAGGTTTTTGTTGAATTTCCTTGTTTCAGCTTCTTATGTGACAATACTTCTCTCTATTGAATTGTACAAAAATAATTCACTAAAACATGAAATTAATATTAAAATTAATGTAGTCAGGATTCCTGTTCGCTTTCAATAGTTGATACAACTGTTCCTGGATTGCCTTACATGGGAACTGGCTGTCTACTGTAAGGACCGTGTGGCATAGGACACATAAAAGTACCTATAAAGTGAGAGTTAAACTAACTACTAACTCATCGAACCGTTAGGTTGATGCCCGAGCGGACATAAGCTCTCCACACATCCCTATCCCGAGCGAAAGCTTTCCTAAATTCCCCTGTAGGCCCGTTATTCTACTTCCTTAAGTTATGGTTAATGTCATTCTCCCACTAGGATACTATATAATGTCCCTGAAGTAGTCCCCACCCGGAGAACTGAATGGGGGATTATTTTACCTCCGGAAAATTTTATATCAGTAGAACTCATGGCCGCGTTTCTTGACTGTTGTATTTTTACGTGAAAGATGGTCACTCTTTCGACCAAAGCTCTTCATTCGCCTGGCTTACCGCCTTCGACCTGTCCGGATAACCTTTTCGGCAGCAATTCTAACACTGGCATAGCTCTCGGAATCATGTAAGCACGGAAGCCACTCCACCACGACAAGCTAAACTTACCATGGAGGGGAGAGGTTAAACTATGAGAGAGAATTAAATGATATTAGTCTTTGGATGATTGAACTGTATTTTTGTCGCGAAAATCTCATTATTCTGTGTTGTAGTGGATACATTTAACGAAATCCAATCCATCCATTGCGCCATGTTATGTAAAATTAATGAACGAATATGGAAAAATAAGGCCATTAAAAAATAAATAAAACTACAGGAGTACTTATCTTCGACATAATCCCTTCTTGTTATTAGGATTCGTGAATAAGTGAAGAAGATTCGTCATCGACAAAAAGTAGGCCTATACGATACTTACGTAACACAGGCATATATTAGAGTTTCTAATTATTGGGTTTGAATAATGTTTGAACGCTTGCCATACTTATTGCATGGTACGAGCAACTAAAACTGTTTGCAGTCTGCAGTATATTTTTACATCTTCTATATACGAGAGGATCAGTGCAAAAGTAAGCCAAATCCAAAAATTCAAAATCTAGTTTTATGTGGATTTATGTTCAAATATCAATAATTTTGTGACCAAATATTGTAGTTATTTTCTTTTTCACTGTAAAAAAATGTTTAATTGTTCATCTGCAATTAAATAGGTCTATATTACTTTAGTCCACCGCTGTGGTCTTAAGGTAACGTGCTGCCTTGTCACGCAGCGGGCCCGGGTTCATTCCCCGGTCGGGGCAGTTTTTCTGGGTGAGGTTTTTATCGGTGTTTTTCCTCACCTGTAAGACAAATGTTAGGAAAACTTTAAGGCCCAAACGGTTCCCGAAATCATATGGCCACCATCATCATTCTCACCCTTATCATCATCATCATCATCATCATCCTTCACCGGTGTGGAAAGCAATGGGAAGCTACCGCACCTACCATTCCCTGGTAAAGCTACAAGCATACCATGAAAATGCTATGATTGCAGTGAAGGACCTGCCTTCGGGCAGAATTACTATGGATGGATGGATATTACTTTAACTTTAGTATACAAGTTTTTATTTTTTTCCAAAGAGTAAAATATGGACATGATCCACTTTTGCTATAAATTTTTCTCTCTCTCTCTCTCTCTCTCTCTCTCTCTCTCTCTCTCTCTCTCTCTCTCTCTCTCTCTCTCTCTCACACACACACACACACACACACGCATATATATAAACAATTATGTGTATGTTTGTCCTTTTATAGGCTTCTGAACCGCGCAACCGATCTTCATGAAAAACTGTACGTAGGCCTAAGGTTTTCAGGTACAGAGAGTTTTCAGCCATTATCTATTATGTTCTGAAACAGTTAGTTCTAGGAGTTCACCTGAAGCTGAAATTTAAAAATCCCTCTAGCGGCCGCAATTTTCGATGTTTCACAACGTCTCAGTACATCCTATTAAAGTAAACCGAAGGAGATGTTGTACAAAAATGAATGAAATCCGAAAATTAGAAGTAGAGGTTAACCTAAAATCTGAAATTCAAAATTGAAGAGCAACCGCCGTATTTGGTTCCTCGCAATGTATACAAAATTATTTAATTAGTGGTGGTTTAGTTCCTGTCACTCCTCTTGGAAGCATAGGGTCTTTGTGAAACCATGCCACCGAACTTTTTTTTTCTCCAAATTCTTTACTTCACCAAGCGTTATTTGTTCAATTTCTGTTGTTACAGTGTAATTTTTGATCTTCCTCTTTTTCTAGGCAATCCCTGAGGATTCCATTCCAGTGCTCTCTTTTGAACACTATCTAGTTCTCTTCTGAGAGTGGCTCCAATCCATTTCCATACGCGACATTTAGGATGGATTTCTGAACCGAAGTCTAAAACACGACCGCGGTTTTCCTATTTCTATTGTTTCCATAACAACCATAAAAACTGAAAATCTACAGATGTTAATTCCTATAATAAATGTCTGAATCATGTCTATGGTTTCATAACAATTTCTGTCAATTTTCAGTCATTTTTATAGCTGTTATGGAAACAATAAATAATCGGAAAACCGCGGTCGTGGTGTAGATTTCGGTTGACTATTTAACTCATGTCGCAAATGGTAGTTAATCATCAATCACGTTTCAATGAATTCTGTTTTACACCAATGACAGTCCTGTTTCACCTCGCTCTTTATCGATTTCTTCTTTATCAGCTCCTGCTTTTGTGATAAAGAAAGCTCCTCCTTTTTTAATATTCTGAACAGGTTAGACCATTATTTTTCTCCAACAAATACATTGAATATAGCAAATAATGAATAGATTCAGTGATTTTACTGAGTTGTTTATTCAAAATATAAATGATTAACCTATAATGTTGATTATAATAGATTGATGTGTTTCATTATTTCTCCACTAGAGTGCATTCTTACAATATTGCGATCCTACTTGGCAATAAATAATACGATCGAGTTGCAGTGAATATACATAACCTCACATTTCTAATTTGTTTTCAAACATCGCCGTTTACATTAACTATATAAATATTTTAAAACACCGGTAACTATATTCAAATAATTATTTTTTAGAAAAGAGCTTAATTTTATTCGTTAAATAGTCCAAACAAATGCCACTCTTAATTTCCAAATTCTCTAGATAAATTCACTCCTCACTTCGTGAGTCGTGAATTTATCTATAATTTGGAAATCACTCGTGGCATTACTTATGAAAAATCCATCTATAATCTCCTTCCAGATCTTAACCTGTGAAGAGTTCTTATTTCTGTGGTATAACCACAATCGAACCCAGTGCATCTGGGATGCTAATCTTTTCACCACAGTCGCTCAAAACCATAGCATTCTGAGGTATCTACTTTGAAGATTATTTTAATCTACTGTCAGAAAACATTCCAAAGAAATATTGTTTAAAAAACGTTATTTATGCGACAGTGTTTGTAATATTTTTACAATGTTAACATACTGTAGCAAGAATAGTTCGATTTTCTATTTTTCACGTCAGTTCGATTTATGAGTACAACAGTATTAAATAATATAAAATAATATTTCATCTATGGACAATGTGTTGAAAATTTACATGTATTTTAAAAACTCTACCCCTGTCGATATGTCTTTATTGAACAAATGGTTAATATGTTACATTTGATAAAGATTTATATATATTTTACTACTGTTATTCTTCTCTTGTTGACAAACAATGCTGGACACGTGGATACATTCATTATTTTTTCAAAGCATAATTGTTATCAGAAAATCAACGACTATTCTATGCCACAAGTCCACCTATACTAGTTTTATTTTGTTATGTCAGTAACATGCAAAACAGTCTTCTCAATAATACATTCATTAAATCGTGTACGAAATTGTTTGCCATTCGCCCTTAGGAAAATGTTAGTAGAAACACTTGCAATGCTCCATTTTGATTATTGTGACACTCTTTTTACAGACTTAAATATTATTTCCATTCAAAGACTTCAACGTGTTCATAATTCTTGCGCATGTTCTATTTGTGGTATTCGCAAATTTGACCATGTTACACCGTCCCTGGAACAATTATCGTGGCTTCCTCTAAGAGATCGTAGAACTGTCCATTCCTTATCCCTTCTCTATAAAATACAACACACATCATCACCTAATTATTTATCACGCCGCTTCATCAGACTATCCGACACACATAATCTTGACACTCGATCCCATCAGCACATTGTCCTTTATATCCCGCCTCATCACACTGTATATTATTCATTATCTTTTACGGTGTCACTTACCAAAACATGGAATTCCCTTCCGCCCTATGTCAGAGACTGTCAAACTATAACATCCTTCAAAAACAAACTAAAGAATTATTTAATAACAAACTAACTTATACACCTCACTGATAATATTCTTTTAGCAATATTAATATATTTAATTATTTATGAAAATAATATTAAGAATAACAAATGTTTTTATTTGTTTTGTTTTAAATATTGTATAATCGTAAAATTAGTTTTCTATATCTCATTATTTTCCTTTGTTTTTTATATACACTAGACTAAGCCTTGCTTGTATACATTTTATTATTAGTTTTAGTCTTAATTTTAACTAATATTAACTGGTTGTATTATAGATCGTAATATATTAGATATTATCTTTTGATCAAATTTTTACTTAGTGTTTAATATTAGAGTTAATTAAGATTGTTATATTCTGATGTAATATATGTTTGTCCTGGTGAGTGGAAGAGAAGGCCACATGGCCTTAACTCCACCAGGCTAAATAATTCTAATCTAATCTACATTCAAAATTCATTCATTGTTAATCATGTCTGAAGAAGGTACAAAGTACCGAAACAGCTGTTATAAATTTATATTGTAATATTGTATTGTAATAATAAATTATAATGGGTAAGTTAGGATGTGAAAATGGCAAGTTAGTGTACCCAGAATTAATTTTCAGTTTATTGGATAATCTGACACACAATGAGGAAAAGTTGGCTATTCTGTTTGTAAGTGACTAATGTAGGTGGATTCCTGATATGGAATCCCTTACTTAACTACATATTTCCTGTTGTTTTGAGAGGGTATTAGTGGTGAGCCAGACTGGAATTATTGGTAATAATAGCTTTATTTTACCTGGCAGAGGTAAGGACTTAAGACCTTGTTTACCACTCAAATACAAAATTATTCATCATCATCATCATTGTACATTCACGAATTTAGGCCATTTCTTGACCTGTTTCGGCCTCAAGAGAAACACCATCCAAAAATCTTTTGAGTGGACGTCCTGGACTTCTTCTTCCTGCAGGTTGATATCTTAACATTTGTTTGGGTATTCTGTGATCTTCCATTCGATGAACATGTTGTAGGGCCTATCCATCTTGACTTATAATCAGAAATTTTGTTTTCTAAAGATTCGATGTGTAATTCTTCTAAGATGTCTTCTTTTTTTTTGTGATCTAGTAGTGTGTATCCTGCAGTCCTCCGAAGATTTCAGCAGATCTAAGTCTCTGTATATCCTTCTGTTTCAACGTCCATACTTCGCTACCATACAAAAGAGTTGGAAGAGCCAGTGTTTTATACACTTTTCTTAAATCTAAATTACTAAAAACAAAATTATGAGATGGAGTCCACCGGTGTGGTCTCCAGGTAGCGTGCTGCCTTCTCACGCAGCAGTCCCGGGTTCAATCCCCGGTCGAGACAAGTTTCCTGTGTGAGATTTTTTTCGGGGTTTTTTCTCACCTGTAAGATAAATAAATGTCAGGAAGCTTTAATCAGGATTCACCAAGACGGCAACAGTTACCAGAACTAGACTATTTAACCTGGCAAACACAAGTGAAACACATATGTAAAAAGACTTTCTCCATCTTACATTATCTTAGACGTTTAAAGAAGTTTCTCCCAGTTTCGTTAAAACAAATCCTTGTGCAGAATCTTGTGTTACCACACTTCCATTATTGTGAAATTATATATAATGATCTAAACTATGACTTGTCGCAGAGACTGCAACGTGTTCATAATGCTTGCGTTCGATTCATTTTCAATATCCGCCGTTATGACCATATTTCCGAACACTTTAATAACCTCTCTTGGCTCCGTCTTACTGACAGACGTAAATTGCACTCTTTTTCACTACTTTTCAAGCTTCTGAATTCCCACATTCCTATTTACCTGGCGTCCAGATTTGAGAAGTTATCCTCTTACCACAATATTGACACTAGGTCACAAGATAGCAGTCTGCTAACAATCCCTCTTCATAGCACTTCCTCTTATTCTACTTCCTTCACAGTAGTCTCTGCCCGCTCCTGGAATCTCCTTCCTCAAGATATTAGGCGTTGCCGCACACTTGGTACCTTTAAGTCACGCTTATACAGTTACCTGTTGTCTAATAATTAATTTTTCTCTATTTATTTAATTTTATACTATGTCATTAATAATCTTTTCCTCGTTTTTTATATATCTTGTATATATTATATATTTAATTCGTTAAATTTAGAGTAAATCAAAATACATTATAAATATTAATTCTATTGTATTTATAACATGTAATTATTTATGTATATTGTAATTTAGATGTAAGACTATTTATTTTTGTATTTTTTAAAACCTGGTTTAGTGGCAGACAAGGCCTTAAGGCCTTAACTCTGCCAGGTAAAATAAAGCTATTATTATTATTATTATTATTATTATTATTATTATTATTATTATTATTATTATTATAGAGTTGATATTGTGAAGGAGGCTTTCCCATTTCTTGTCCTTTGTGGATGATTGAAGTCTGCTATCATTAATAGCCTTGGTTTTTTATTTTATGTGTATTTTAACCGAAATATCAGGGAAAGGTTTGGGTGTTGGTGATTGTGTTATCAGGGAACCATACTTCCCAAGGAAATCAGCTATTTCATTGCCCAAGGTCCAATAATCTGATGGAAACCAAATAGTGAATATAATGAAATGTTCAGTACTAACAAAATTCATTGATAAAACCGTTGAGGTGAAGAGTCATAAAATAAAATAAGTTAAAATATACCTTCTTAGGTAAAATCCGTCGTCCTCAACTTATAAAATATGTAATCTTTATGCGTGTAGGCCTTTCAGAACATCCGTTCCATCTCCAGCACGTCTCTCTTCGCTACAACATCCAGTATGATGGTTGATGCTGCTGGTCCTAATGACATCAACCATCATACTGGATGTTGTAGCGAAGAGTGACCTGCTGGAGATGGAAGGGATGTTCTGAAAGGCCTACACGCATAAAGATTACATATTTTATAAGATGACGACGACGGATTTTACCTTCTTCTTGTATCTTGTAAGCCCATGTTTCCCTTAACAGAGATTTAGGCGCTCTCCCCTTACAGGGAAGAATTTGAACCATACTAATGTAGATACACTTGTTTTCGTATAGATGTCATTTGAGTGGTCCGTGGTCAGCTTTCCGCCACATACTGACATCTAGGAAACCAAGGTAGTATCCATCCATAGTAATTCTGCGCGAAGGCAAGTCCTTCACTGCAATCATAGCATTTTCATGCTATGCTTGCAGCTTTACTAGGGAATTGTGTAGGTGTGGTAGCTTCCCGTTGCTTTCCACACCGGTGAAGGATGATGATGATAATGGTAAGGATGATAATGATAAGGATGATGGCCATATGATTTCGGGGACCGTTTGGGCCTTAAAGTTTTCCTGACATTTGTCTTACAGGTGAGGAAATACCCCGATAAAACCTCACCCAGAAAAACTGCCCCGACCGGGGATCGAACCCGGGCCCGCTGCGTGACAAGGCAGGACTCTACCTCGAGACCACAGCGGTGGACCAAGGTAGTATTTGGACGGGACAATTCGGTAAATTTTGCTTAGAGGCCTTTTCATTCAGGCTTAAGGATCTTTTACGTAAGAAGGTATATTTAACTTAGTTTATTTTATAATGAAATGGGTTCTGTTATTAAAATTCTAACCCACCCATTAACATACGTTGAATTATGAAGGAAAAAGCGTTGTAATTGAAATAATAAAGCCTTTTTTTCGCCTAAAGTTAAAGTTAAAGTGCGTGTTTAATCGTTAATGAGGTCGCAGTGTGTTTACAGTAGCTGACCAATCATACAGTCGTTAACCCCTGCATAAAAACAAAAATGTTAACACTAAGTTGCAATATCATTTCCTTTACATTTCCGGATGCGCGCGGTCTAATTATGTCCCCTATCACTTTGTTAAATCATATTTGTTCATTTATGGGCACAGTACAGGCTGAAAGGGCAGAGGGGAGTGGGGAAGAAATAATTAGGGGAAGATTGCTGCTAGTAACAGCCTGTGGGTGCGTTAAATACAGAAGTAAACATGTTTTTATTGTCGTTTGAAGCGGTGCATTGTCATAGTAGCTGGTTACAATGTATTCTGAATTGAATTACTTGAGTATTGCTATGGTGTATGCCCAATGACATTAGAGATTTATGGCCTAAATACGAGTTCAGATGAGAGAGCATTTATGAAGGATTTTCAGGACTATAACTCATGCCCCAAATTGCACTCAATGGCCAATCACATTTCAATGATTTTTATTTACAACCAATCACAGTCGTGTTTCGTCTAAAATTTACCAACTAAAGTATATCATAATAAAGAAAGCACCTCCTTTTTAACATTCTGAATAGGTCATAGCATTATTTTGCAGTGACTGACTCTCTAAGAAATACGGCTAACGAATGCCAACACATAGCGCATACGGTAGTTAATATAAAAACATTTGTAGCAATTGATTATACCGCCAAAAAAAAAAAAAGGTAATAATCCAGAAAAATATAATTGTCATATTTACATCATAGGACAACAGAAATGAATTAATATACAGTTTCATGTGTTTCATTTTTTCTCCACTAGAGTGGAGTCTTACAATATTACGTTCCTTTGGCCTTTGTTCATCCCGGGAATCGTCTGAACATTTTGCAAAAAAAAAACATCAAAATTGGATCAACGGTATGGCCGCGCATAGAATACGAACAAACAAACCAACAAACATACAAACAAACATAGCTTTTTACACGCTTTATATTAGCTTGACCTTTATCTATCTATCTATCTATCTATCTATCTATCTATCTATCTATCTATCTATCTATCTATCTATCTATCTATTCTCTATCTATCTATCTATCTATCTCTCTATCTATCTATCTATCTATCTATCTATCTATCTATCTATCTATCTATCTATCTATCTATCTATCTTGCTGTATGTAACGGAATCTTTCAGAGCGCGATTTTCACCCACTTAAAATCATTGGATCGACTTGAAACTTTTGTATACTTGTAGAGGACCCGTGACAATACAACAATTTCCTTTTATTTTCTAAAATCCTGGCCATAATCATCAGAAAATCAAAAAAATGTGGTTTGTAATCAATGTACGGAATCTTTCAACGCGATTTTTCACCCACTTAAAATCATTGGATTGACTTGAAACTTTGTATTCGTGTAGAGGACCCGTGACAATGCAATAATTTCAATATTTTTGTTTTCTAAAATCCCGGCCAGAATCATCCCGAAAATAAAAAAAAATGAAAAACAGGTATAATAGGTTGCGGACTTGTCGAGTTTTTAGTCAATCGTTGTAAGAGCTTAGTTGGTAAAGCAGTGAACTCTTAGTGGTATATAATTTCAGTAATCCATACGTCGCTGGTTCAAATCCGATTGGGAGGGTTTTTTTTATAGAAGAGTATTACTTTTAGCTCACACTACAATAGTAGGCTATCGAATTTAAAGATATTTACATTTTTATCTTATTCTGTAAAATATTAAAACTAAAAATATAATAATAGTTTTAAAAAACTAAAAGAACACGCTTTATTAGAAAACTAAAAAATGAAAAATAATTTTAATTTCCAATACGCTTGGGATAAAATAAAGTGGTCAACAAAAAATCTTATCCAACACATATAGAATAAAACTAGAGTTATCAACAAAAGGAAAATAATTTTACATCAAAAGCGTGGGGTGCTTTTTATGATTTTTACATTTTCTTCTTAGAGACTTTACTTTTTCCAATATCTGTTTATTATCAAATATATTAATTGATTTTATTCTGTTTGTGTTGGAGATGTTTTTTTTGTTGACCACTTTATTTTCTCCAAGCGTATTGGATATTAAAATTATTTTTCATTTTTTAGTTTTCTAATAAAGCGTGTTCTTTTAGTTTTTTAAAACTATTATTTATTTTATATATAAGACATAGATTAGGTCTAGAAGGACAATATAATGAAATGATATAAGGGATTGTCTATATATAAATGGTAAAAATATTCTGTTGTAAGTAATAAGCAATACTATTTGTAATTTGTTTTAAGACCTAGATACTGTGTATCTCATTACAGGACCGGTTCTAGCGTTACGTAACATTGTCAATATTATATACAGTATAACAAGTATATATTGTTCTTTGTGTCGGCAATTTGTTGCTAGTTTATGTCTAGTTATTTATGATCCTGAAATAGCGTACAAGTTTAAATTAAATTTCAAAATAATATCAATCAAAGTAACTAATTTTATAAGAGTTCTAATCAATTCTCTCCTAATCTTATATTGAATAACTTTGAAAGATAATTTATTATCTTTTGTCTAATGCCACCAGGTTGTCTTTATGACATTTCTGGCTTTCTGGAGTTACGTTACCCCGATGATATGATGGGTGATAAATGATAATGAAGCGCCAGGAGAGTTCTTAACCTAAACTTAACCTAAATTCCAGACCATGGGCGACCACAGCAATAATTCTCTTTAAGGAAAAATTCTTATGGTCTGACCGGGAACCGAACCGCTGACCAGTAGTCCAAGAGGCTGGTAGAAAGACGATTTATTGAAATCCACTTTCTAACATCTAAAATATGGGCAATAACTTCTGTCAAGTCCCTCCATTTGTATAAATACAGGCCCTAAATATTTAAAATAGCTGGTGATAATTTTAAGAATGTTGCATGATAATAAGTAATTCACAGGTACCATCGAACCCGTAGGTTCATGGCCGTGCGGACATAAGCTCTCCATATGTCCCTATACTAAGCTAATGTTTTCCCTAATCCATTCCTCTCAAATCATAGTTAGTTATTCTCCCACCTCATTCTTGACAAGCGTACTGGTTACATTCTTTCTAATTTTCCTATGATTTTCCATTCCTCTCTTTCATTCTCCATTCGTGCCACATATCGTTCACAGTCTAAGAATAATAATAATAATAATAATAATAATAATAATAATAATAATAATAATAATAATAATTAAATAAAAATAAAACGTAGTTTTATTTGATTTTCATATTTTTGTTAACATGTCTGAAGAAGGTACAGTGTACCGAAACAGCTGTCACTGAATTATATAATAAATATGAAAATCAAATAAAACTACGTTTTATTTTTATTTAATTAATAAATATGGATTTTCATCAAGTAAACACCAACTCAATTGATTAAATAATTATAATAGGCTAGTGAAGAAGACTACATTACTGTGGGCT
Organism: Diploptera punctata; assembly: GCA_030220185.1. NCBI lineage: Eukaryota > Metazoa > Arthropoda > Insecta > Blattodea > Blaberidae > Diploptera > Diploptera punctata. The sequence goes on from JASPKZ010003855.1 coordinate 1,113,683, forward strand.
ACATGATAATGGGGAATGAAAAAGAGGCAAGGAAACTTATCTTTCAAGAGAATTATCAATAATTGCCTGCCAAAACATACCTTGAAATTTCGTCCATAGTAGCGTTGTTTTGTATCAAGGCCGTGTTGAAATAATTATTTGCCGTTTTTAACTGCAAGGCGCTTAAATTCAACGCCAAATCAGTCATTTTAACTATGGGAAAGTAACAGAAGACCTGAATTGGAATTTGTATAACCTCATTACTCGTGTTCGCGCCGGGTCCCGCCTCACTTCACTTCACTCTTACTCAAGCAGAGAGACCATCCGCATTCTGGATTCTATTTGGTGGCCATGCAGTTAAAAACGGCAGAATTGTTTTGACACGACCGTTGAAATTTCAAGTAAGACAAAGAAAGATAATTCACAAACAGAGGATATTTGAAAATTCTATGATTACAGTATAAATTCTCACCAAAATTATAGACATGTCTTTTACTTGTAAATTCTGAGTTAGAACCTGTCATATTGACTGACGTCCATAAATTTCACCATCTTCTACGTATAATAAATGCTAGGACAAAGAGAACAGGAAATACAATGCATTAGTAAACGCACTATTAAGTAAAGCAATCTTTCATTTGTAATTGATTTTCTAATAGTGATAGCGTTAGGGCGTGCACCAAGGGTACAATACAAGAGGAAATGAAAGGAACCCGCTCTGCCACAATGAAATTCTTCCTTTAACTCTTTTGTTTTTATTGTCAAGCACTGTTGGAGCTTCATAGCATAACAAAGTCGCTTTATAATTAGTACCAATTTGTAATTATTGTTGCTGGTAATTATAATGGATTGTACACAACTTTATCAGTTCTATTGTCTTCTTAAAAGATGTCTTTCTAATTGTCTAATTCGTGACACTGTTTTTCCAACAGCTAACTTCGTTTTAACAATCTTTTTTTTTTAATTTGACTCTTGGCAAGCAAGCAGTTTAATTACTATTAAAGCAGAAAGCAGAACTGTCAGCGTGATTGTTATGAATAGGGCTATGAAGTTGAGGACCTATAAAATACCTATAAAAACCCTTAAAACGTCCTAAAGATATACTAAAAATAATCTAAAATCTGAAAAAAATGTAAAAGTTAATTACTTTTTTTTTTTTGCGCGAAAGTGCGTTTTGTCGTACTTACCAGCAATGGCGACCATTATTGAAAGTTCAACTTCCTACATTTCGGGGTTGCCAACCTAAATAACTATACTGTAATATTACATTTACACCCACGTGAGGGAAGTAAAACCACTGCCCTCTATATAATACTACGTACAATGCACATACAGAAAATATCCAAAACGTAGCGTTAATATACATTATACGAAATAAATCACTGCGTTTTAAATGAACTGAACTTTATTTGAAACAATATTAAACAAATAAATACGTACTTGCGGCCATGTTATAATAAGTAGGCCTAATGCCACGAGTGATCTCCAAATTATCGATAAATTCACGACTCACGAAGTGAGGAGTGAATTTATCTAGAAAATTTGGAAATCACTCGTGGCATTTGTTAGGACTATTTAACGAATAAAATTAAGCTGTTTACTCACAAATCATTGTTTAACTCTAGTTATTTTAAAATATTTATATATTTAATGCAAACGGCGATGTTTGAAAACAAATAAGAAATGTGAGGTTATGTTCATTCACTGCAACTAGATCATATTATTTATTGCCAAATAAGATCGCAATATTGTAAGAATGTACCCACGTGGAGAAATAATGAAACACATCAAACTATATATCATAATCAACATTACGGGTTATTCATTTTTTTTTGTTTACTAAATCAGTAAAATCAAGGAATCTGTTCATTATTTGCTATATTCAATGTATTTGTTGGAGAAAAATAATGTTCTGTCCTATTCAGAACATTAAAAAGGAGGAGCTTTCTTTATCACAAAAGCAGGAGCTGATAAAGAGAAATCGATAAAGAGCGAGGTGAAACACGACTGTCATTGGTTGTCAAACAACATTCATTGAAACGTGATTGGTCATTGAGTACCATTTATGGCATGAGTTAAATAGTCAATAATTCTTTTCAAGGCCTCCTGTTGCTTCAACTAATAAAGATTGGCCACACTGTTAACGTTAGTCAATTGTTTATAATGAACGCAAATATTTCCAAAGATGTTATTATTTTACTTTTATTTATTATTTTGAAAACACCACCGCGCAAAAAATAATGTACAACGCATATTGTGAAGTGTTTTACAATATCTCGGAAATTGAAAAAGAAGCCCTACTTTTAAAACATTTGGAAAAACCTTTAGAATTGACAATTTGGGAGAAGATATATATTCAGAAGAACAAATTTAGATCCATGAATTTCGAGATTCCTGATGAACGTGACCTCATCTCAAAGTTCATCAAATCAACACCAGATGGCAACGTTATTGATGGAGATTCCAATGAAAATCCGGTAGTCATAATGTCGGTTGAAAATGAGAGAGATCCTTCTCTTGAAAACTAGTTCCCGTGTTTGAAGAAACATAAAATATGAGGTAAGATGTTAAAAAATGACTCATCAATTTACGAATTAAGAACCTCACAATGTTATTTCCCATATTTAACTACGGAAATCAGTAGGCTACCAGATACTTGTTCTGGGGTAAAGGCGACCGTCACGCAGGGCTGACAACCCGGCTGACATCAAGTGCCGATTGTCGAGAAAAAGTGGGAACTTTAACCTCCTACTACCCGAAGGGCCTCTTGAGGCCTGTGGTGGGATTACTTTATTTTAACTATGCATAATGAAATAGTACTTATTGATTACAATTTTGGTAGGAGAATCTCTTTTCATAAGTAATGCCACGAGTGATTTCCAAATTATCGATAAATTCACGACTCACGAAGTGAGGAGTGAATTTATCTAGAGAATTTGGAAATCAAGAGTGGCATTTGTTAGGACTATTTAACGAATAAAATTAAGCTGTTTACTCACAAATCATTATTTAACTATAGTTATTTTAAAATATTTATATATTTAATGTAAACGGCGATGTTTGAAAACAAATGAGAAACGAAAGGACGCTTTCTACTGCTTCTTTTGTTTATCACTGCAACCAGATCTATATTTATTGCCAAAGGAACGCAAATTGTAAGGAGGAGACTTTCTTTAATATGGTAATATAACACTGATAAATATTTGGTGAAACACGACTCTGATTGGTTGTAAAACAGAAATCATTGAAACGTGATTGGTCATTGACTCCCATTTGGGGCATGAGTTAAATAGTCTTTTTAATCTGCGTCCGTCTACCTGAGTAAAAAACATATTTCAGGCTCCCGGGTTAATTACAATTGCACGCCACTGCTCTACCTCGTGAATTTTGTAACATTCTGTACTTAATGAATTAGAGGCATTAAACATTTAAACGTCGTGTAAAACTTTCCGGTTTCCTGAATACATATCGCATAATTTTACAGCAGAGTAGGTGTATAACTCTAATTTTCTCACAGCACTTCACATAATAGCTACTTATTGAAGAATTGTCATGGATTCCAGTAAGTAAAACCATTATTTTACCGTCAGGTACGTCTGTGAATTTCCCAAGAAATCACAAAACCTGTATTCTACCAACTTCACCTTATTAACATTAGTAGAAAAGTCAAATTCAGAACAATTATCATTGCCTATTTTCCTTATTGGCGAATTCCGAAAGTATGAAAACGATTTTTGAAAATCTTCTATTATTTTCCCAGTTATATGGATGTGTAACATGGACTCTAAGTTTAAGGGAGAAGAAAATATTACGAGTATTTGAAAATAAAATGTCCAGGAAACTTTTTGGATCAAAGAGAGATGAACAGACAAGGGAATGGGGAAGACTGCATATTAATTATTTTCTGATGTTCTATGATGTAAATATAACAATTATATTTTTCTGGAACGTTATTACCTGGGGAAAAAATACGTTTAAGAAAGTGCAAACAGTAGTTTGTTTAATTTTTATGGTATAATCAATTGCTACAAATGTTTTTTTATATTATCTCCCGCAACCACATTCGAGCACTATATATACATTCTGGTAGCCACATGCAGTCACTGCAAAATAATGCTATGACCTATTCAGAATGTTAAAAAGGAGGAGCTTGATTTTACAGTGATAAAATTAAACTGATAAAATCGAGGTGAAAAACGACTGTGATTGGTTGTAAATAAAAAATCATTGAAACGTGATTGTCATTGACTCCCATTTGGGGCATGAATTAAATAGTCAACAATAAAGGCAAGAGATAAAGTGATTCCACTATAGGCATAGGAGACCCTTAGGGTCGTTGGAGGTTGATATCAGCTGGAATGTCAGTCCTACGTGACGGCATCTCATACTCATTTCCGTTAGAGAATCGACCCCAGTGTCATAATGCAGCCAGGAAGTTTGTGTCGGTTTAAAAATCCATACCCCACCGGGTCTCGAACCCTCTATCCTCCGGCTTGTATGCATTGCCTTAACCACTGTGCCATGGCGTGCCACCAATTACCAATAATAATAATGAATATAATATAAAGGCAGAAGGAAATGGGTTTGTCAAATTGTCAGATTTATTTTATGGAATCTCGTGTCTTGCAGCTCACATTTTGGATTTATTTAAAGAAGGAAGTCGATGAAGACGCATAACTTTAAAAATCTAGATTACACAACTAATGTTATGCAGAAATCGACATTTTCTAATAAAACACGCTAAAATGAATAATTCATAAAACATTGTTCTTTAAGCATGTTATTGAAATATCTGATAATTTACTGATTTTTTAAGAAATCGTGAGCAAAAATAGCTTTCCCACAAGGTCACCGCTTCTTACAGTTACATTCACTAAGGGTCAGTTTCACCAACAGAGATAACAGTATTACGCCAGTTTTCCCCGTGTATAATACATAGCTTAAACTGGCATAATGCAGTTACCTCTGTTGGCGAAACTGGCCCTTAGTATTCTATGTTTACCAGGTGTACCACTATGGTTATAATTTTTTGGACTTTTGTGAAATAAAATATTTCCTGTGTAATAAATGGGTGAAATTTCGCCTAAAACCATTGAAAAAGGTCTTCGTTTCACTGAGCTTCAAGAAAAGGTCACCCCGAAATCAATATTAATTATTGACATATACATATATTTGGGGGTGACCTTTTCTTGAAGCTCTGTGAAATAAAGGCCTTTTTCAATGGTTTTGAGTAAAAGTTCATTCATCCATTGCACAGGAAGTGTTTTATTTCACAAAAGTCCAAAAAGTTATAACCCCAATATCCACTTACTTACTTATTGGCCCTTTGAGTGTAGCAATGGCCTTTCTTTCGTTGAATTACCAGACCAAGGTGATTTATAAAACTTTTAAATATAAAATTTGTATTGAACTTTTATAGGAAAAAATCACTATGAGCTTTAATTTAAGATTACATACCTCAGAAGAACATAACATCAGTCAACGAGATATTACTGAAGATGAAGCTGCCAAGGCTTCGAAACTGCAGTACAATTAGAAGGCTGGATACGAGGTGAGGTATGAAGCATTTTAATTTAATCATAAAATTAGTAGGCCTACCTTATTCTCAGTAGCCCTCGAATATCAAACATATTTTTCAACTAAGAATGTTTAAAACATGATGTTATGCCTAAATACACGAGAATTAAAATAAAAAATCAAACTATGATAGTTGAGGATCATTGAGAATAAGGCAGGTCTACTAATTTTATATTAAAAAGTTTTATGTAGAAACCTAATCGAATAAATATAGCCAACAAATGTTATGAGCGTTTAAAATAGCATATTACGACGCTAGGTTGGAAAGTGGTTTTTACAGAAGCGAGAATCTCCGAGATTCTGTAAAACACTTCACAAACGTGCGTTGTACATTATTTTATGCGCGATGGTGTTTTCAAAATAATAAATAATACTAAAATAATAACATCTTTGTTGGAAATATTTGCCTTAAATATAAACAATTGACTAACGTTAACAGTGTGGGCAATTATTAGTTTATTAGTTGAAACTACAGGAGGCCGTGATACCAATCAGTGATAAAATGGCGGCAAGTTATTTTGTTTCAAATAAAGTTCAGTTCATTTAAAATACATTGGTTTGTTTCTTATAATGTACATTAACACTACCTTTTGGATATATTTTCGTATATACATTGTAGCCTACGAAGTATACATAGTGGCTTTACTTCCTCACACGTGGTTTGTAATACGTAATATTACAGTATATTCATTAAATCCCACTTGATGTGAAAACAGGTCAAAAGGCCTAATTTCATGAAGCAGAAGAAGAAGAATTATTTAGGTTGGCAACCCCGTAATGTAGAAAGTTGAACTTTCAATCATGGTCGCCATTGCTGCAAGTATGACAAAACGCACTATCGCGCAAAAAATATGAAAAGCCAAGCATTGTCAAGATCTATAAATATATTACTATACATGACTATAATAAAACCCGTTTTGACATATGGATGTGAGACATAGATAATGGGGAAAATCAATGAATGCACTCTACAGTGTTTTGAAAGAAAATATGGAGTATTGTGCATGGTCCTATGTGTGAGAACGGTGTCTGGCGAATACGCTATAATCAGGAGTCTTCTTCTTCTTTACTTGACGGGCTAGGCAAATTGCCTGTTCCGCCTCACAGTTGTTCTGCCCATCTTTTCTCTGGCCTTCCTACATTCCTTGAACCTCTTGGCTTGTAGTTCAATACTGTTTTTGTTCATCTTGTTACATTAATTATTTCTACACGTCTGAATCATTTTTCTCCATATTCTTTGATTTTATCATTCAATCAGAAGTTGTATGCATTATTCAAAGATGTGGAGATTAGTAAATTCGTTAAATTAACCAGACTACGATGGGCAGGTCAAGTAAGAAGAAAGGAAGAGTCAGGAATATGTAAAACGATATGGTACACTCAACCAGAGAGTAGAAGAAATAGAGGAAGACCGAAAATACGATGGAAGGATGAGGTGGATGGAGTTGCTAGAGAGTTGGGTTTGAGAGAGGCACGGAACTGAGCTAATTGGAGGAGACCAGAACTCAAAACTGAGTTGTTGCACCAGTGATGATGACGATGATGATATAGTGACCTGAACGGAGATTAGCTTATTTTTTTTTTAAATATATTATTCTTTCAGTTATATCATATGGTTGAATTCAAATACCTAGCAACAATAATCACAAATAGGAATGAGATGCACAAAGAAATTAAACATAGGCTCAATTCTGGAAATGCGTGCTATTATGCATTGCAGAGACTTTTGATGTCCCAACTCCTTTCAAAAAACGTTAAGCTGAAAATATATAAAGCTATTATTCTACCAGTTATATTACCTATATGGGTGCGAAACATGGACTCTTACTTTAAGGGAGGAAAGGAGATTACGAGTATTTGAGAATAAAGTTCTTAGGAAATTTTTTGGATCAAAGAGAGATTAACAGACAGGTGAATGGAGAAGACTACATAACAATGAACTACATGGTCTTTATAGGAAGCCAGATATAATAAGAACAGTCAAGTCTCGTAGACTGCGATGGGCAGGACATGTTGCACGTATGGGGAATGAAAGACGTGCATGGAAGCTTCTTGTAGGAAAGTCAGAGGGAAAACGCCCAGTTGGTAGACCAAGAATGAGGTCGGAGAACTACATTAACTTTGATTTGAGGGAAGTAGATTATATAGGGAATGATTGGAAAGCATTATCTCAGGATAGGGATGTATGGAGAGCTTATGTCCGCGCGGACATGAACCTACGGGTTCGATAGTGCCAGTGAGTAAGTAAGTAAGTATATCATATGGTTGCCAAACATGGTATTTTATTTTAAGGGAGGAAAAAAAAAACTGAATTATTTTCCTTTCTTCTTACTTGCCCTGCCCATCGTAGTCTGGTTAATTTAATGAATTTACTAATCTCTACATCTTTGAATTATGCATACAACTTCTGATTATAGCGTATTCGCCAGACACCATTCTCACATATAGGACCATGCACCATAGGCCTACTCCATATTTCTCTTTCAAAAACATTGTAGAGTGTACCGTAAAAAGGGGCTACTTTGACATATTTTCGAAGGTTTTTAAGGTCTAACTCGTATGATTTATGCCGAAAAAATTGAATGTATGATTTATTGTACCAATTGAACCTTAGACTATAAATCCCATTTGGTACTGTTCTCCTCAAATAAAAACTTAGTAGGACAACAATGAGTTTTGTTTAGGTTTGTTTTGCCCATGTGCTGGGGCTACTTTGACATCACATTTGTTTTCACTATAATTCAAAGTAGACCCACTGTAGGTACTACTTTGACACCAATTTATCTTTTATAAATATTTTTATTGTAAACAACCTTACTACAAATGTTTTATAACTGTAATTTGACAAAATAAACTTCTTTGTCAATTCTGACGCGCAACAGAACACAAAAATTATATAATTATTGTAGTTAGACAATCAGGAATTAATTAGAAAACATGCATTTTTGAAACAACAGTAAAAAAAAAACAGATTTTCACATCTCTTCTTCACATAGTTCACATTCATATTGAGAATTGTTGGATCCTCTGTTACACACACCACAGACCCAGAGCTTGCATCTTACACAACAAATCCACTCCTTACCCCTGTAAAACCGAAAATCACAATTTTATCCTTGCTGGGAATTCATTGTTGTTGAAAGTGTCACAGATGTGTCTCCAACAATTAACATCCTCTTTTAAAACAACTTAATTATTCGTGCGCCTTCAAGGAAATGTCTACACCATTGAATTGTTGTCAAAATAGCCCAAAACACGCAAGAAATTTAAAATATCAAAGAAGCCCCAATTATGTCAAAGTTGCCCCTCGAGTCAAAGTAACCCCGTTTTACGGTATTCATTGATTTTCCCCATTATCTATGTTTCCATATGTCAAAGCGAGTTTTATTATAGTCATGTATACTAATATCTTTACAGATCTTGACAAGACTTGGCTTTTCATAATTTTTCCGCGATAGTGCGTTTTGTCGTGCTTACAGCAATAGCGACCTTGATTGAAAGTTCAACTTCCTACATTTAGGCAAATAAGGTGTTAGGCCTACTTGGTTGACTATTTAACTCATGCCCCAAATGGGAGTCAATGACCAATCACATTTCAATTATTTTTTATTTACAACCAATCACAGTCGTGTTTCGCCTAAAATTTACCAACTAAAGTTTATCATAATAAGGAAAGCACCTCCTTTTTAACATTCTGAATAGATCATAGCATTATTTTGCAGTGGCTGACCCTGTGAGAAATACGGCTACCAGATTGTATATATAGTGCATGAATGTCAAACACATGCCGCATGCGATAGATAATATAAAAACATTTGTAACAATTGATTATACCACAAAAAAAACACTCTTTGCACTTTCTTAAACGAATTATTTTCCAGGAAATGACGTTGCAGAAAAATATAATTGACATATTTACATCATAGGACATCAAATTAATTAATACCTATAACGTTGGTTATAAATTTCTCCACTAGGGTGCATTCTTACAATATGGCAATAAATAATATTACAATCTGGTTGCAGTGATGAACAAAGGAAGGAAATGAAGCGTACCATATATTATTATTATTATTATTATTATTATAAACTGTTGTTTCTCTCAACAAAACACAGGCGCTCCCCCCTACATGGGAGAAAGACAGCCATACTAATTTAGCTATACTTGTTTTCGCATAGATATCATTGAATGGCCTGAGGTCGACGTACCGCCTAATATTAATATTGCTGTTATTATTATTATTATTATTATTATTATTATTATTGTTTCAATATTTTTTGCTATTTCCTTGTCATCTGTATATTATGTACCCTATGCCTATAATGTATCATTAATCAAGTTCTAGATAATTCATAATTGTTAATTAATTAAATAAAAATAAAACGTAGTTTTATTTGATTTTCATATTTATTATATAATTCAGTGACAGCTGTTTCGGTACACTGTACCTTCTTCAGACGTGTTAACAAATTATGAATTGTGTTCCAACTGATCTAAGCAACAATACAACAATATTTATTTAATTTTTTTTAATTTAACAAAGGGGATTCATTCAAATCAAGTTGAGAATTTAACAGTTTTTTACTACTTTTAAATTTATTAATTTCTACAGCCTCCAAAAGATCTAACTTCTTACCCTTATCACAAATATGTAAAATTTCAAAATTTGGATCGAAACAATGATTAAATTGGAATAGGTGGTTAGCATAGTTTGAATTTTCTAAATTTCTGTTATATGCTCTCATGTGTTCCTTTATCCGAGAGATAAAAGGTCTACCAGTTTGTCCTATATAGACATTGTCACATGTGCCACACTTCAATTTATATACACCTGATAATTTTTTTTTTTTTTTGATTTGAATGAATCCCCTTTGCTAAATTTAAAAATTTAAATAAATATTGTTGTATTGTTGCTTAGATCAGTTGGAACACAATTCATAATTTGTTAACATGTCTGAAGAAGGTACAGTGTACCGAAACAGCTGTCACTGAATTATATAATAAATATGAAAATCAAATAAAATTATGTTTTATTTTTATTTAATTAATAAATATGGATTTTCATCAAGTAAACACCAACTCAATTGATTATTTACATAATTGTTAATATCTGTATAATTTAGTCTGGAATAGTGGAAGAGAAGACCTTATAGTCTTGACTAAATAAACCATTAAGTTTAGTATATATTAGAATCATTTCTAACCTACAAATTGACATTTGAAATAACTCTTCAATTATAACAGGCGTTTCCATCATTTAAATCAGTACAACTAACTCACTGGCGCTATCAAACCCATAGGTTCATGGCCGCGCGAACATAAGCTCTCCAAACATCCCTATCCTGAGCTAATGTTTTTCCAATCATCCCCTGTATAATCTACTTCCCTCAAATCATGGTTAATGTTAGTCTACCACCTGATTCTTGGTCTGCCAACTGGGCGTTTTCCCTCTCGTTTTCCTACAAGAATCTTCTATGCAAAGTCTCTCATTCTTCATTCGTGCCATATGTCCTGTCCATCGCAGAATTTAAGTCAGTTAATAATACTAATTCACCTCTTGTTCCCCCAAGTTGAAAAATGGCGTCACAGACCCGCAAATTTAGAGAGCGCGAGCTATAATCTATTTCTCCGCCTTATTCTTATTTATATGTATTGTTGCTGGGTGTTCCAACTCATAAAAGGAAAGGATAATTATTTATTTCCTATAATTTGTGATCAGTGAAGGTATATTCAGTTTATTGATTAATGACGAGATTAGAGGTTACGTAAGCAAAACATGTAACAAATGAAAAAGATTAGTGATCTCTCTTAAGCCACAAAACAATGAATAGCGTGCTACATGCATCACTGGTCGATATTAGCACTAAGAATTGTGTTTCTCTATTTTCAAACCTATAGGCCTAATACTTTGCCTTTTTAATAAGAACAATTTTTTAATAACCTAAATTGTCCTTTTTGGACATTTCTGGTGTTCCCTCCTGGCATCGGCGTAATTGTAAGCCACTTCTGAGTTTAGAGCGCCTGGAAGGCGAGGTTACTTTGCCCCGGTGATATGATAGGTGATGATGATGATAGCGGTGCGCTACGAGAGTCCCTAATCCTAAACTTAATCTAAGATGAATATGAATGATGATGATTGAGATGGGCATATGATTTCGGGGACCGTTTGGGCCTTAAAGTTTCCTGACATTTGTGTTAGAGGTGAGGAAGAACCCAGATGGAAACCTCACCCAGGAAACTGTCCCGACCGGGGATCGAAATTTTAGTCACAAATAAATGCTGTACACAGTATTGAACACCCGAATGAACAAGTGCTCGTACTCGGGTGCAGTTCACTTACAGAAATAATACTTATAATATATATGCATTACAAAGTTTTTGTTAAAGGGAAAGGGAAAACAAAATATTTAAATTTAGGAGATGGTTTCAAGATATACAATTCTGGCACAAAAAAATAATACAAAGAGAATGAAAATAAACAAAACAAGATAATATTTAACTAATAAAACTATCAAAGTTTTATATGATTTTCATAATTAATAGGTTATTTGTTTAATTGAACATTAATAACAATCTCACGTAAGAAGAATGAGCAGAACAAGAATACCACGTCAAATGTTAAATTACCAGCCACCAGGCAAGAGATCTTTGGGCAGACCCTTCAAACGTTGGATTGAGACCGTAATAGACCACTAGGTCTATCACATGAAAAGAAGAAGAAGAAGAAGATTAATAACACTCTATATTGTTCAGACGAATGTCACAAATATATTTTCTATTTATGTGTAGAGTCAAATAAGTAAACAAATGTAACCAATTAATACATACAAACTTAAGGTATTATTGGACCGACTGATCTGTGCCCCTTTAGCGCTGCAGTCGTTCTTAGAAAAGTTCACGCCTATACTCACATCATTCCATGCGCTTCCCTCCCACCACGTCATACAGCAGCCAGGATAACTTTCCGAGTAGAGATGTTGCCAAACTTCCTCCAAAGAGTGTCATGGATCTTGAATACTGAATCGTGTTAGGTAAATTATTACTTCTTCATATTTAAGTAGGTCTAATGTCCTGATTGACTTTTATTATTTGCTTAGTAATATTTCTTTCATCACTCCAAGCTACAGTGTTCATGTTGAGTTGACAACACTGGACTGGAAGTGCAAATAACCTATTCCCCAAGAAGACTCAAAATTGTGAGTAGTGGGAGGGGCGAAAGAAAAGAGAGAGATAGGAATGCAAGGAGGGAAATTATTTACCGAGGTAAAAAAGAAATTAGTGTTTAGTTCGCATATCTTAATCCGTTGGTCAGACTATAAACAATTTATATAGCAATGTATAAAACACATTTATTACACGCTTTATATTAGCTTGACCTGTATCTGTCTACGTAACGGAATCTTTCAACACGATTTTCAACCACTTAATAACATTGTATAGACTTGAAACTTTGTATACTTGTAAAGGATCAATGGCAATACAATAATTTCATAAATAATATATAATAGGTTGCTGACTTATCGACTTTTTAGTCCATCGTTGTAAGAAATTAATATTATATCCTCTGGTAGCTCAGTTGGTAGAGCGGTGGACTGTAGTGGTATATAATTTCAGTAATCCATAGGTCGCTGGTTCAAATCCGACCCGGAGAATCTTTTTAGAAGAGTATTACTTTTAGCTCATTTAAAAAAACTAAAACAACACGCTTTATTAGAAAACCAAACTAAAAAATTAAAAATAATTTTAATTTCCAACACGCTTGCGATAAAATTTAACTGGTCAACAAAAAATCATCTCCAACACATCTACAATAAAACTAGAGTTATCTACAAAATAAATAATTTTACCATCAAAAGCGTGGGGTGCTTTTTATGGTTTTTACGTTTTTTTGTTAGAGACTTTACTTTTACCAATATCTGATTATCAAATATATTAATTGATATAGAGCACCCCACGCTTTTGATGGTAAAATTAATTTTTTTTTGTAGATAACTCTGGTTTTATTCTATATGTGTTGGATATGATTCTTTTGTCGACCACTTTAATTTTATCCCAAGCGTGTTGGACATTAAAATTATTTTTAATTTTTTAGTTCAGTTTTCTAATAAAGCGTGTTGTTTTAGTTTTTTAAAACTATTGTTCATTTTACCTTTTGTTTATACTGTATTGTTTGGTTACATTTGTTTACCTAGTTGACTGTACACACAAATGGAAGATTTAATTGTATTTATGAAGTTCGTATGTTGGACGCCCATTTACTAGATGGGAGGATTCATTAAATTCCACTTGATGTGAAAACAGGTCAAAATACCCAATTTCACGAAGAAGAAGAAGAAGAAGATGAAGAAGATGAAGAAGAAGAAGTTCGTCTGATGAAGATACAGTGTATTGAAACAGCTGTTATGTGTGTTAAATAAAATAAATATTTATGAAAATGTATAAAACTTTGATAGTTTTATTTATTAAATACATCATGGATTTTCATCAAGTAAAAACCAAATCAATTGAATACTTAGAACAACATAGAATAGATTAATGCTAGACAGAAGAAGGTAATTAAATCATAAGGAAATAATATAAAACAAAACGAATTTAAGTGAAAGTTTCAAAATATAAAACCCACTCTGACATAAATAGAATTAATGCAAGGAATAATTATATAAACAAAACATTACATAATAGATCCCTATTAGGTTCGTCTTCCGGGCATATAGGCCGTGGTCCAGTCGTTCTTCTACTCGACGTTTCGTCTACTGCTGCGGTAGACATCTTCAGGAGATACTGCGTGCTCTCTGTGAACTCCTCAACAGTCGGCTGCACAGAGTTCACAGAGAGCACGCAGTATCTCCTGAAGATGTCTACCGCAGCAGTAGACGAAACGTCGAGTAGAAGAACGACTGGACCACGGCCTATATGCCCGGAAGACGAACCTAATAGGGATCAAGACGCCGGCCGTGAAAGCCTACAGTTATACATTACATAATAGATTGATATCATACAATTTTAAAGAATTAAAAATAGTTCAGCTTGACACAAGTGAAAGCCAGTGAACTTCTCTGAATTTTCATTAGAAATGCTAAACAGTAAGTAATTTTTTTACAAACATGATTTACCAAATCTTCAAAGAAAAATAATCGTAAGAAATCATTAAATTAGTAATAAATAAAACAATAATTGAATATTAAATAATTAAATAAAACTCCTTTATTAATATATTATAATAAGTCGAAATTCAACGAAAACTTATCTCGATGGAAATGGATTTCTTGAGAAGAGCAGCAAAGATGTTCAAAATTATAAAAAAGTAAGAAATAATGTCATACGAGAAAAAATGAATATTAGATATTCAGTAGTGGATTAAATAAGATATAAGCAATTAAGTAGGTATGGGCACGTACGATGAATGCAGGTTACCCAGAAAAATATTGGAATGATGTACACCTGGAAGAAGAAGGAAAGGAAGACCTCGAAACTCGTGGATGCAAGAACTAAGATCTGGAATGAGAACAAGAGGACTGTAAGACATTGAATGGATGCATAGGGACGAGTGGAGAAGGTAAATAAAACTTCGGGCACATAAAGATGCGTAAACATTGAAAATCTGTATATAAATCATAATAATAATAATAATAATAATAATAATAATAATAATAATAATAATAAAATACTTTAATTGTTTAATAGGCCACATATAGTCCATTCAAGGTCATAAATTTCTTCACAAAACAATAATTAAAAATTTTATTTTATTTATTTATTTTATTCACTGGCATTATCGAACCCATAGGTTCATGACCGCGCGGACATAAGCTCTCCATACATCCCTATCCTGAGCTAATGCTTTCCAATCATTCCCTGTATAATCTACTTCCCTCAAATCATAGTTAATGTTGTTCTCCCACCTCATTCTTGGTCTACCAACTGGGCGTTTTCCTTCTGGCTTTCCTACAAGAAGTTTCCATGCACGTCTTTCATTCCCCATACGTGCAACATGTCCAGCCCATCGCAGTCTACGAGACTTAACTGTTCTTATTATATCTGGCTTCCTATAAAGACCATGTAGTTCATTGTTATGTAGTCTTCTCCATTCACCTGTCTCTTCATCTCTCTTTGGTCCAAAAATTTTCCTAAGAACTTTATTCTCAAATACTCGTAATCTCATTTCCTCCTTTAAAGTAAGAGTCCATGTTTCGCACCCATATAATATAACTGGTAGAATAATAGTTTTATATATTTTCAGCTTAACGTTTTTTGAAAGGAGTTGGGACATCAAAAGTCTCTGCAATGCATAATAGCAGGCATTTCCAGAATTGAGCCTATGTTTAATTTCTTTGTGCATCTCATTCCTATTTGTGATTATTGTTCCTAGGTATTTGAATTCAGCCACTTCCTCAAAATTTCCTTCATTTGTCATTAGCTGTCCATTTCCATTATATTAAAAATTTTAGGCTAGTTATTTTCTGTTTAGGCCTACTCAAAAACTATTTATGATATGTAAATTTCGTTTTGTATAGGCCTACGTAGCTCTGTATGATTTACTTGCGTTATTACGTAACGAATTAAATTAATTTTTTAAAACTATGAACTAATTTGAAGTCAATTTTTAAATTTGTATTAATAAAACAATTAACAGATGCAATGCAATTTATGTGGCAATCGAGTTGAACGAAGAGAAATGGATTATTGCTGCATTGCGACAAAAAAGCTGTAAGAACTGTTTTGATTTATCAATTTAACCTTTGCCCTCACTATCTTGCAACAAGTAGGCTAACATCGCACAAGTGTGAAATGCATCTTAATATGTTATATCCGTCGAATAAAATGTGTGATTAAATCTATCTACAGCAGAGATTATAGATACATTCTGTTCCATTACTGCATTATTCCAAAGACCTTAGATAAAGTATACTGTGCTGATGATGTGGTTCCGATGGCAGTTACTGAGGACAACTTGCCGAGATCATCATCATCATCATCATCATCATCATAATCAAGGATTAGACCTAAGGTCTGTTCCGATCTCACGCTAGAATTGGCCTGTCCATCTTTTACTGGGCCTTCCTGCATTTCTTCGTCCTAGTGGTTTGTAATGTAGAATCTGATGAAAGTTAAAATTTTAATTGTACCTGTTGGTAGGTGCCGTCGTCCTCAACTTTGTTAAAATATTGTATATGAAATTAAGAGAGCTTTCGGAAGTTATCTTCCATCTTCTGTAGGTTGAGCTTCCGCTACCCGTTGTTCAATGTTTTAACAAAGTTGAGGACGACTGCACCTACCAACAGGTACAATTTAATTTTTAACTTTCATCAGATGACTTCACCTCAACGGAATTTGATATGAATTTTACTAGAATTGAATGTAGAATCTGTTTCGTAATTCTATTGTTAACCGTTCTGTTGGTGTGGTACATCTATCCATCTCTGTATTGTGCAATTCAATCTTCTTCTTCTTCGGCTTTCCACCACTTATAGGTTTGCCGTCTTCAATTTCCATTTATCTCTATCATTCCAATCTCCCTCTTCCAAATTCCGATCATCCATTATAGTTCTGACGTAGGTTTTCCATTTCCATCTTGGTCTGCCACGTTTATTTCTTCCAGGGGGTGAGCATTGGTATATATTTTTTGGCCATCTTTCATTTTCCATTCTTTGTACATGGCCATACCATTTAAGTGTTTGATTTTCAATCCTCTTAACAACAGATGTGGTGACATTCATTTCTCTCCAAAGGAATTCATTTCTTATTTTATCCTGTCTTGTTTTTTGGAGGCTTCTTCTAAAATAATCAAATTCAACTGTTCTAATTTTGTTCTTTTGTAATTCCGTCAAAGACCAAGTTTCACTTCCAACTTCTTTTTTGTCCCAGAAAGAAAAATATGTGATTAAGATAGTATTTTTTCTCCTGAATTCAAATATGATATCGGTTGTTCCCCATCACGCAAGGTTTCCGAGAGACAGCAATTTATAATTTCAAACACTTCAATATCTTCTACATTCGTAACTACACAGTATTCGAACATTCGGACTCAATTAGAAAGTAAGAAATGAAGATTTTCTGCTATATTTCGCCTGTGGAGCATCCCTCTTGATAGTCCAACAATAATCGGCCAGCATATTAGGATTCCATAGCTGATCTCCTGATGAAAGTGTTCCCCGTTTTATTTTACAATGGGCAAATGGACGAAAAAACGTTTATTAATAAATAATTATTTTAATTCATTAATTGAAAATTGAAATAAAGAAAACTGTGGGTGATGGAGAAATTCCGAATACATGTTTGAAAACACGACAAAAAACTGCATTAAGTACAACTATTGGTACTCATGATGTTCAGACTCGTAAAACAATATTAGCCCTGAATAAAGAGGCCTCTAAGCAAAATTCACCGACCTTCATCATCCTCATAATACCTTAGTTGCCTTCTAGATGTTTCAATGGGTCGGTATGTTGACAGCAATACCATTCATGACAGCTGTAGGGAAATAAGCGTACTACAATTAACTTGGTCTAGTAACTCCTAATAAAGGAGAGGCTAAGACCCAACATTGGGCCGTTACGCCATCATATATTTTAGATTATTATTATTATTATTAATCTCCGATATTTACCTTTGCTTAAGAATTGATACTTCTGGAACGAAACATTCTAGAGGCAAATCAAATTAACATTTTAAGAAGAATTATATAAAAAACTGGAACATATAGAGGAAGAAGTGAAGATATTAGAAACCAGTTAACACCATGACTGAAGATAACGTACATATATATATATATATATATATATATATATATATGCCTGGACGGGATTTCAACCCGGACCTCTGGATTGGTACTCCTGCGTGTTATCCATTACACCGCCGGGTAAATCTAATAAAACATTTATTTGTCTTATATATATATATATGTATATAAGTTATATATATTATATATATATATATATAAGTTATATATATATATATATGTTATAATTAAATGTTTAACATTGAGCAATGCAAGTTTAATATGGTATTATAAGAAAAATAAATGCCTGGACGGGATTCGAACCCGGATCTCTGAGTCTGTACCTCAGCGTGATATCCATTACACTACCAGGCGAATCCAATTCAAACACTTATTTTTCTTATATATGTATTAAATTCTCCATTATTACTAGATGTCGCGAGAACTCGGTCTTCACTGCCATCTAGTAATAATGGAGAATATAATACATATATAAGAAAAATAAGTGTTTGAATTGGATTCGCCTGGTAGTGTAATGGATATCACGCTGAGGTACAGACTCAGAGATCCGGGTTCGAATTCCGTCCAGGCATTTATTTTTCTTATCATACCATATATATATATATATATATTTCAAGACTGAAAGTGTATATAAAACACTGGCTCTTCCGACTCTTTTGTATGGTAGCGAAGTATGGACGTTGAAACAGAAGGATATACAGAGACTTAGATCTGCTGAAATGAGATATCTTCGGAGGACTGCAGGATACACACTATTAGATCACAAAAAAAAAATGAAGACATCTTAGAAGAATTACACATGGAATCTTTAGAAAACAAAATTTCTGATTATAAGTCAAGATGGATACAACATGTTCATCGAATGGAAGATCACAGAATACCCAAACTAATGTTAAGATATCAACCTGCAGGAAGAAGAAGACCAGGACGTCCACTGAAAATACTTCTGGATGGTGTTTCTCTTGAGGCCGAAACAGATCAACAAATGGCCTAAATTCGTGAATGTACTATGATGATGATGATACGATCGTATATATATGTATAGCCTATATAAGAAAAATAAAGAAAAATAAATGTCTGTATTAGATTTACCCGGCGGTGTAATGGATAGCACGCAGGAGTACCAATCCATATATGTATAGGGCCTATGTGTGTGTGTAAGAAAAATAAAAATTCAGACGTCCGGGTTCAAATCCTGTCCAGGCATTTATTTTTCGTATCATGTCATATTAAGTTTGCATTGCTCAATGTCAAAAATTTAATTATAACATATATATGTAATACTGTATATTTTCGCGGATATAAGTGCGATTAAGAAAGTTTTCTTGGATTTTCCGCGTCATGGATTTAAGGTTGAGCATTCCTTGATAATGTTATGTGGGATCATATCGAAACGTCGGAAGCCAACGTAGAATCCATGACGCGGAAATCGCAAGAAATCTTTCTTATATATATATATATATATATATATATATATATATATATATATATATATATATATATATCCAAGCAATAGATTAATGTGTGGACAGAAAAGGAACTGAATATAAGCAACATGAATCTCTCGTGACATCGAACAGAATTGTTGGCCTACTTGTACTTGCAGACAGAAGAAATCCTCTGGCAGACTGAAAATATGATGGAAGACTCTAAATTTCTGGAAGGAAGGCTTAATATAACGAAAAGAAGAAGAAGAATAAGTAGATGTAGAAGAAAGTCCAACGACTGCAGCCAAGTATGAACATTAGAATCTTGCAACCAGAGGCGAAAAGGCAATTGTAAATCTATGAATTAGAATCTATGGAGAGATTATAGAAGGCAATGCTACCTGTTTATTACTTACATAAGACAGTTAAAGTTAGTGTAGAAAATAGCGGAAATGTCGATAAGGAGGAATGCTGTGTGATTGGTATCATTAACAGATGTAATGACAGTGGTTGTGGTAACCGCCCCGCCTCTGTTATTTATGGACCAAAGAGAATCTCTAGTGCAATTACTGTTTTCTCTGTCTTTTTTTTTTATCTTCCGGTTTCAAGTACAAAATCAATAGGTAATTCAAAATTGAATGAGAAATAGAGTAGGTTTTTTTTATTTCATAGTCTGTAACTAAAGAAAACAATAATTCCCAGGGGTTCACTTGGGAATTATTGTTTTCCTTAGTTACAGACTAACGTAAGCTCTCCATACATCTCTTCATGAATTAATGTTTTCTAATCATTCCCTGTGTAATCTATTTCCCTCAAATCATCGTTAATTTCATTCTCCTACCTCATTCTTAGCGCTTTCCCTCTGGTTTTCCTATAAGATGCTTCTATGCGCTTTTCCATTCTCGATTCGCGCCACATGATCTGCCCATCACAGTGTACCAGACTTAACTGTTCTTATTAGGCCTATATCTGATTTCATAATGCATCAGCCCAACGTCTTCTAGGTCTTCCAACATCACGCCTTCCTCTTGCTTGATAATTTCTTGCTAACAATTGATATCTCTCCTTACTCATTCCATCCATATGATCAATCCATTTCTGTCTGTAATTCGTGATCTTATCCAATAAAGGCTGTACTTTCAATTCTTCTCTTATATCCTCATTTCTTATTCTATCAAGTCTTGTACATCCTTTTACTTGTCTTAGGAACCTCATCTCTGCCGTCTGTATTCTATCCTTCTGTTTTTTCATTGGAGCCCAAGTTTCACATCCATACAATATTGTGGGAACCGCCATAACATTATATATTTTTATCTTGGTTTCTTTTCTAATTTTATTTTTGAATGTTCTCTGTATTGTTCCACACACCGTCTGAAATGTATTTATTTTGGAGTCAATATCTCTTTCCTATAGTTGAAATCCCTCTTATCAAATACTCGAAATGCTTTTTCCTCTCTTAATATAAGAGTTCGTGCCCAGCTTTGTGGTCTCGGGGTACCGTCGCTGCCTCGTACCACAGGGGGCCCGGGTTCAATCCCAGTCGGGACAAGTTTCCTGAGTGATTTTTTTTTTCGCTTTTTTCTCACCTTTAAGACAAATGGCAGGAAACTTTAAGGCCCAAAAACACCCCTTAACATCATCTGGTGATGTTTAATGTGAATGGGTGTGAATGGCGTGTTTCGTCTTAATGTTGTGTTGTCTTGGAGGAGGCCTTGGCATTGGGGGAGGCACTCATGTCCTTGTGTGGTCAAAAATGTACGAATGTGATATATAGCTGAAATCCCTCTCCCGACAGGTCCTGTAACTGTAAGGCCTGGGTTTCGTGTGGCACGCAAAGATAGTTAAACGGCGAAATGTGTCAGTAAAAACCATCATCATCATCATCATCTGCATTCATGGATTAGGTCTGTTGACCCGTTCCGACTTCAGCCCATCTCTTTCTAGGTCTGCCCACATCTCGGGTGCCTTTAGGTTTGTATTTTGTTATTTGTTTTGGATATCTATCTTCATTCATTCTGTCTATGTGTTGCTTCCATTTTTGTCTATATGTATCTATTTTATCAGTTATTGCAAATATTTCAAGTTCCTGTCTTATTTCTGTGTTCTTGATTCTGTCTTCCTTAGTGCACCCTTTAACAGATCTCAAAAATTTCATTTCTGCCGCCGTTATCCTACTTAGATCTTGTTTTTTATGTATCCAGGCTTCTGAACCATAGAGCAGTACCGGTACTGCCAACGTTTTGTAAAATTTCAATTGGGTCTCTCTTGTTGTTTTGTTATTTAGTGATCGTTTTATCGTACCACATATTCCCTGGAATTTTGCTATTTTATTATTTATATCATTATCATAATTAAATTAAATGTCACATCCTAGATAATTGAGATGGTTCACCTGTTCTATGATTTTGTTTCCTATTACTATTTTGGATTTGATTTTTCCCTTGGAATGCCATTACCTTAGTTTTTCTACGGATATTTTGAGATTATATTGTTCACATATATTATGTAGTTTAAAAATATTCCTTTGAAGTTCGTCTTCCGTATTTGCTATTATTACCTGGTCATCAGCGTATAATAATATTTTCAAGTAGTGTGTTTCATCTAATTTTATTCCTTTATTTGTTTCTTCGTTCCATTTTTTTATTATATCATTGATGTATAGTTTCCCAGCCATTCAACTGGAAGAATAACAGTTTTGTGTACTTTTAGTTTATCTTTTTTGAAAGAACTAAGAATGGCGAGAGTTCTTCAAATATATGGTAAAATAAAATTCCTGCTGCTAACTGTTTCCAAGTTCTATTGTTGATAAATGTTTTTGTTGTTTTTAAGTTAAAAAGTGAGATAAACGCCAGTCATGTAATCCTTTTTTGACAGATTTCTGTTTCATAAACATGATGCATTATAAGTGAAAATTATGGCAAGTCAAACATCACAATGTTAAATTCCAAGGACGGTTGTACTTGCAAGTGAAAACACATACAAAGGGAATATTCTTCTTTGTCTATTGCCAGCACAATGAAGGGTACACTTTCTTTGCTGTATTATAAATTCTTTGCTACAAGACACTCCGAACACTTTCTACAGAATGTTCCAGTCTGTTTAATGGTACTGACCAATGTCGTTGTGTCTCCATGCCCCACTTCATCTGCCAAACACAATATTGTACAAGTATTTACTTAAAACTCTTAAGATATTATTTGAGTTTATAATTTTATTATGTATGTTTATATATATATTATACAGAGACTAAAAGGTAGCAGCCCTACCACTGGACTACTTAGCGTCGGGCCAGTAACCTGTCCTAAGGAACTTCAAAACTACTTTCAAGTCTCAACACGAAAAAAGGCAAAAATATCTAATTTTTTTAAGAATTTTAGGGTTAATAAATTCTATCTTCAAGCCACAGTTAGTCCAAAAGCATTCAAGACTGAAAGTGTATAAAACACTGGCTCTTCCAACTCTTTTGTATGGTAGCGAAGTATGGACGTTGAAACAGAAGGACATACAGAGACTTAGATCTGCTGAAATGATATATCTTCGGAGGACTGCAGGATACACACTACTAGATCACAAAAAAAAAAAGAAGACATCTTAGAAGAATTACACATGGAATCTTTAGAAAACAAAATTTCTGATTATAAGTCAAGATGGATGCAACATGTTCATCGAATGGAAGATCACAGAATACCCAAACAAGATAAGATATCAACCTGCAGGAAGAAGAAGACCAGGACGTCCACTCAAAAGACTTATGGATGGTGTTTCTCTTGAGGCCGAAACAGGTCAACAAATGACCTAAATTCGTGAATGTACTATGATGATGATGATATATATATACCTATATATATTATATATATATATATATATATATATATATATATATATATATATATATTCCAACATTAACATACGGGTCTGAGACTTGGCCTTTAACAATCTCGGATAAAAATAAAATTGAGACAATAGAAATGAGATTTCTCAGATCAGTTGCAGGTATATCTCTAAGAGATCAAAAGAGGAGTCAAGATATCAGAGATGAACTACAAATCTATAATATAAACGAGAAAATACACACAAATAAACGTAATTGGTTTGAACATATACAAAGAATGCCAAATAATCGTTTATCAAAACAGCTGCTTCATTATAGGCCTCTAGGCCGAAGCAATGTAGGAATACCAAAACGTCGTTGGAAGGACGGCCTGAGCCTGCGGCATGTAGTGCGCCGGGGAGCGGAACGGGTCAACAGGCTCATACCTTGAAGATGATGATGATGATGATGATGTTTATGTTTATATATATATAGGGCCTATGGAATTATAAATGACTACGAACTTAGAGACTATCAGTTTGTAACAAACATTCACAAATTCCCCTTAATTAAAGTTCTCCATCGTTCTCTGTCCTCTGTGCCTTGATGTGTTACACCAAATTTCCTCATTGAATTTTGAATGTTGTTCTTCCAGGTTGTTCTTGGTCTTCCTTTTCTGTTCCTTCTTTCAATTTTCCATGCATAGACAACCTTTGATAGTCTTCCACCCTGCATTCTTCTTACGTGTCCATACCATTTTAGCGTTCTGTGTTCAATCTCATCCATTATATTTCTTTCTGCATTCATCCATTTTCTAATTTCTGTATTCTTAATTTTTTTCAGTCGAGATTTTCTGGCAGCTCTTCTCCAAAAATTCATTTGAACTGAAGTTGTTCTGTTGACATGTTGTTGTGTCATTGTCCAAACTTCCGATCCATATACTGTAACATTATACTTTCTAATATGGATTTATAAATTAGTTATTTTCTTCTGTTAATGTGTTTTACTCCATAGTATAGAGTTTAACATTCGTAAGGTTTTTCTTCCATTAATAATCCTGAATAGTTTATACAAATATGGTTTGTTGAGGACGACTGCCACAAAAGGTACAAATTTACTTTTTAAATTAATTAATATATTTATTTTAATACTCAACGTCCTAGTAACACCTTAGTTGCCTGTTCTCATTGAATCGGTATGTTGACCGCATGTCATTCATGACATCTATGGCCAAATAAGGTAACTAAAAATTAACAAGGTCTAGTAACTACTAACAAAGGAGAGACTATGGTTCAACAATGTGCTACGTCATAAATATAATATATATATAATTACATTTTTGTCTGAAATAATTCTCCTGCTACTTCATTAATTTTGTTTCTAATTCCTCGTACATTCCACGTGCCTATATTCAATTATCCGAACAGAAAGAAGAAAAGAGGGAGACCAAGGTTAACATGGAAGGAAAACATGAAGACAGTAATGCAAGCTAGGGGGCTAAGCATCGAAGATGCCCAAGACCGTAGGCTTTGGAGGTTTGGCACGGGAAGACGGCAGCAGTTGTAAAAACCCGAAGATAGAGAGAGATTACATTTTTGACATTGAGCAATGTAAGCTTAATATGACATAAGAAAATTAAATGCCTGGACGGGATTTCAACTCGGACCTCTGGGTTGGTACCCAGCGTGCTATCCATTACACTACCGGGCAAATCCAATACAAACATTTATCTTTCTTATATATATTATATTCTCCATTATTACAAGATGTAGCGAGAACTCGGTCTTCACTGCCATCTGGTAGCTGACTATAACAAGCTAGCTATCAGATGGCAGAGAAGACCGAGTTCTCGCTACATCTAGTAACAATGGAGAATATAATATATATATATATATGAAAGATAAATGTTTGTATTGGATTTGCCCGGTGGAGTAATGGATAGCACGCTGGGTACCAACACAGAGGTCCGAGTTCAAATCCCGTCCAGGCATTTATTTTTCTAATACGTCATATATATATATACATACATTGATAGGGATGTATGGATAGATTATGGCCATGGCCTCCCTCCGTGTTTGATAGTGCTAGTGAGTTAGGTACGCATATTCTTTAACATGTGTTTGCAAAAAGTGAAAAAATGATGAATTAAAATCTGTGCCACTTGTTAAAATATGGGAATGTAAATCAATTGAGATATCGGGTTTAAGATTCACAGCTCCTGTTTTGAATAAGAAGGGAGTGATGTTATCCCAGTGATTGTCTGAGAACGGGTTAACAAATATGAGGCGATGCAAGTGGATTATTTATGAGCCGGCAGGTAAATAATACACTATTATCCAGCATTACCACCCGGGTGTCCTTGTGGTTTTAAACCACTTATTACAAAGTGTTTCCTTGTACAATGTACGCTAATTTCTCTCTATTCAAAATTATCATCAAATATATTAGAGTTTCCACATCTAATTAGCCTCTAACAGAAATAAACACCAGACGTTTATTCCGGGGGTAAATACGACCATCTCGCATAGTTGACATCTCGTATCGATTGTCTATATAATAATAATAATAATAATAATAATAATAATAATAATAATAATAATAATAATAATAATAATAATTTATTTATATAGAGAATTTTAATGTTTACACATCTTTCTGTGCCTAAAGTTTTATTTTTCTTCTCCACTCGTCTCTCTCCATCCAATCCATGTCCTCCAGTCCTCTTGCTCTCATTCCAGTTATTATTTCATGCATCCACGAGTTTCGAGGTCTTCCTCTCCTTCTTCCAGGTGGACACCATTCCAATGTTTTCCTGGGTAATCTTTCTTCTTGCATTCGTCGTACGTGCCAATTCCAATTTAATTGCTTATATAATAATAATAATAATAATAATAATAATAATAATAATAATAATAATAATAATAATAATAATAATAATAATAATAATAATAATAATAATAATAAAAATAATAATAATAATAATAATAATAATAATAATAATAAACTCACTGGCATTATCGGACCCGTGGGTTCATGGCCACGCGGACATAAGCTCTCCATAGATCCCCATTCTGAGCTAATGTTTTCCAATCATTCCTTGTTTAATCTACTTCCCTTAAATCATAATTAATGTTATTCTCGCACCTCATTCTTGGTCTACCAACTGGGCGTTTTCCTTCTGATTTTCCTACAAGAAGCCTCCATGCACGTCTTTCATTCCCCATACGTGCCACATACTCTGCCCATCACAGTCTATGAAACTTAACTGTTCTTATTATATCTGGCTTCCTATAAAGACCATGTAGTTCATTGTTATGCAGTCTTCTCCATTCACCTGTCTATTCATCTCTCTTTGGTCCAAACATTTTCCTAAGAACTTAATTCTCAAAAACTCGTAATAATAATAATAATAAACTCACTGGCACTATCGAACCCGTAGGTTCATGGCCGCGAGGACATCAGCTCTCCATATATCCCTATTCTGAGCTAATGCTTTCCAATCATTTCCTGTATAATCGACTTCCCTCAAATCATAGTTAATGTTATTCTCCCACCTCATTCTTGGTCTACCAACTGGGCGTTTTCCTTCTGATTTTCTTACAGGAAGCTTCCATGCACATCTTTCATTCCCCATACGTGCAACATGTCCTGCCCATCGCAGTCTATGAGACTTAACTGCTCTTATTATATCTGGCTTCATATTTAGACCAAGTAGTTCTTTGTTAAGTAGTCTTCTTCATTCACCTGTCTGTTCATATCATGATACTAAAAGTAATTTGTAAAAGTAACATTAACTTTTTAAATCTTTTGAATGTTACTTTTATACAATCTAAACCCAAGAAACATGTTGATTTTATCTGTGGAACTCTACCACGAACACTATTTACAAACTACCGGTGTAGTAGGCAGTTATTTATTGTTGGGTCAAGTTTTTAAACTCACTCAAGAAAAGTTATTAAATGGTTTATAACTTGCAACATTCCAAGTCTAAATATCATCTCAATCCAATGAAAGAAACAGCTCTAATAAAAAAGGACTTCGGTGATTATTTTGCAGTTGTGAAGTGTGTGTGTGTGTGGATAAAAAAGGGTTGCAAGTGGGATGAGTTTTCAGACCACAACCACTACAAGTATACTTTACGATTCTTTCCCCCTAAGTCGTAAATTTTATTTCTCCTTCTTCTTTCTTGTCTTGGCCTTGTTCTGTCTCTGTCCCACTTGTTATTTCTTCACATACTTGCTGTCTTGCTCGAGGGGTAAAGATGTTCATGGACTTGCTCTCCATTATCCTGTTAGCACGGGACAAATCTCGCCACTTCCATCCCTCAAATTAGTATCTTTGAATATCTTTAACACCTGTTGTTTCGCAATAAATATCTCAAGTCACTTGTTTAACACATTTCTGCTATCTAATGCTACCTGCGACCTTGCTTCAGTGAATAATAACTACTCCTTGCATTTCAGGTTTCATGCCTATTTTTTTTTTCTTAACAAGAAATGATGTTGGTATGACTGAATTGAGTAACACCAAGAAATTGGGGTTTGGAAGTAAACATCAATCTTACTTACTTACTGACTGGCACTATCGAACCCGTAGGTCCATGGCCGCGCGGACATAAGCTCTCCATACACCCCTATCCTGAGCTAATGCTTTCCAATCATTCCCTGTATAATCTACTTCCTGTCCCGCGCCGTAGCCGAGCGGTTAAGGCAGGAAGCCTTGGCGCAGAGCTACGGGACTTGCGCTGGTTCGAGTCTCCATGGGGGAAGAAATTTTCTCATGGTATTTCGGCCAGTATGGGACCGGTGCCCACCCAGCATCGTGAGGCAATTGGGTAGCTACAATAAGTAGCGGCTCCAGGTTGAGGAACCAGCTATAACGGCTGGGGGACTCGACATGCTAACCACATGTCACCCCTACACTGGCTGTTGATCATTTACCTCTGTGATTGACACATGTGGATGTGAAGGGCCAGCAGCCCGGCTGGTAAAAGGGCAACCGCTGAAAAGTGGAAAGACTCTCAATCGGATAATCTACTTCCTTCAAATCAGAGTTAATGTTATTCTCCCACCCCATTCTTGGTCTACCAACTGGCGTTTTCCCTCTGGCTTTCCTACAAGAAGCTTCCATGTACATCTTTTATTCCCCATACGTGCAACATGTCCTGCCCATCGCAGTCTACGAGACTTAACTGTTCTTATTATATCTGGCTTCCTATAAATACCATGTAGGCTAGTTCATTTTTATGTAGTCTTCTCCATTCACCTGTCTGTTCATCTTTCTTTGGTCCAAAATTTTTCCTAAGTACTTTATTCTCAAATACTTGTAATCTCCTTTCCTCCCTTAAAGTAAGAGTCCATGTTTCGCACCCATTTAATATAACTGGTAGAATAATAGTTTTATATATTTTTAGTTTAACGTTTTTTGAAAGGAGTCTGGGACATCAAGAGTCTCTGCAATGCATAATAGCACGCATTTCCAGAATTGAGCCTATGTTTAATTTCTTTGTGCATCTCATTCCTATTTGTGATTATTGTTCCTAGGTATTTAAATTCAGCCACTTCCTCAAAATTTCCATCATTTGTCATTAGCTGTCCATTTCCATTGTATAATGAATTTCTACATAGTAAACATCAATCAAACTAATTATTTATAGAAATATATTATTTAATTGAAATGGACAATTAACGATAAATGAGGGAAATTTGGAAGAAGTGCCTGAATTCAAATACCTGGGAACGATAATTACAAACAAGAATAAGGTGCAGAAGAAATTAAAGGTAGACTCA
Organism: Diploptera punctata; assembly: GCA_030220185.1. Taxonomy (NCBI): domain Eukaryota; kingdom Metazoa; phylum Arthropoda; class Insecta; order Blattodea; family Blaberidae; genus Diploptera; species Diploptera punctata. Next base: position 1,143,006 of record JASPKZ010003855.1, read on the forward strand.
TTTCTGGAAATGCAGGGATTCTTGTCGTTCCATGTTACTTAAAAAAAGCATTAAAATTGAAAATGTACATACACAGTGTTCTGACCAAGAGTAGGTCTTTCACTGCAAACATAGCATTCTCTACTCTTTCCTTAACACAGCCTTCCTTTTCGTATCCGCATACAAACCATTTATTTTAATATTGCCTATCATCTGATGTCTTTTTCTGTCTCTAACTTTCTTTCCGTTGACAATTCCTTCTAGGACATTCGTCAGCAGGCAGTTTCTTCTTAGCCAGTGGCCAATATAATTTATTTTCCTCTTCTTTATGAGTTCCAGCATTGTTCTTCCTTCACCCACTCTGTCTAGCACAACTTTATTATTTATTGTGTCTGTCCATTTTATACATGAAACTGCATTTCTCTCAGTTATATTATATGGATACGAAACACTAACTCAAACCTTAAGGAAGGAGAAAAGGTTACCAATATTTGGGAAATAAAATTGTTGTACCAAAAAGAGATGAATGGACAGGCGAATTAAAAAAAAATCTACTAGGCAGTGAACTACATGATCTTTATAGGAAACCAGATATAATGAGAACAGATAAGTCTCGTAGACTGCGATGACAGGACAAGTGGCGTGAATAGGTAAGTTAATGGGAGAGGGGCTTGGAAACTTCTTGTAGGAAAACCAGAAGGAAAGCGCCCAGCATTCAGGCCGATAACGAGACGGGAGAATAATATTAAAAATTATTTCAGGGAAGTATATTATAGAGGGAACGATTATAAAACCATCCGAGTGAACAAGTATCCCACTTTAAATATTTAGGATGTGACATCAGCTATGGGTATGATAAAGATATTGAACACAAAACACATCAGTTTCAAGCTATTTGTGGTACAATAAATAGAACATTGAATAATAAAGCCCATAAACAAACAAAATTAAAATTTTATAAAACAATGGCTGTCCCTGTCCTTTTGTATGGGAGTGAATCTTGGATTACCACTACCAAACAAGAAAGTAAAATCCAAGCAGCCGAGATGAAATTTTTAAGAAGAGTAAAAGGCTGCACTAGAATGGACCAGATAAGAAACGAGGATATCCGTGAAGAACTGCAGATCTACTCCATAAAAGAAAAGATATTTAACAACAAGATACAGTGGAAAGAACATATAGAAAGAATGGAAGAAAGTAGATTACCAAATAAAATCTTCCATTATTTTCCAAGAGGAGGAAGAGATGTCGGACGTCCTCGGAAGAGATGGTCTTAGATCTGTTAGTGAAGACGGAACAGGCAACTCTTGCCTAAACCAGGCAGTGAAGAAGAAGAAGACGATTATAATACATTAGTTCTGGATAGGGGCGTGTGAAGAGCTAATGTAACTTATGTGCGGCCGTGAACCTATGGCTTCCATAGTGCTCTTAAGCTAGTTTATGCTTTTGAAAAATATATTCTCAGGAAAGTCTCCGCATTTAGGCTTAATAGTTGATACCACCAACACAAGTATCTCACAGGCACTATTGAATCCGTAGAAGTTAAGCTCCATGACTACGGCAAATGTATTCCAAACATCTCCCGTATATTAAATTAATGTTGGGAAGTAAACATTATGAGGTATAATCAGTAAATTTATTTATTGATGCCAATTTATTTATCGGCATAAAAAGGATGGGTAATGTTCTAAGTACCAATAAAAAAGTCAATGTCCCAGACAGTAAGAAATCTGTAATTTATCAAATAGGCCTAAGTTGTGAAGATTGGAATAAAGTTTATATAGGAAAAACAAAAGGAATTTAGAAATTCGGACAAAAGATCATTTCAGAAATATTAAAAATTGTGAAATTGAAACATCTGCAATTGCTGCACATAGTTTATTAGGACATCATAAAATTGGAAGAGAAGCTAAACTTTTAAAACAAGTAGAGAAGCCTTTGTAATTGACAGTTTGGGAGAAAATATACATTCAGAAAAATAAAGATAGATCAATGAATTTTGATATCCCTAACGAAATTACTTTGATTTCGAAGTTCATAAATTCAACCATAGATGGTAGCACTGAAGATGGCGACAATAGAACAGTTGACGGCCGAAGAATTTCGTCAATCGGAGTTATGGCTGAAGTTGAACACGACTGTGTTTCAAACCGCGGTATCATGGAAGGTGAGTTCTTTAAACAAAATGTTATCCGATGAATTTTAATACCCTGTATAATTTACCTTCCCCAAATCATGGTTAAACTTATTCTTCCACTTCATTATTGTAATGAGTACAAGACTTTTACCTCTGGTTTTCCCATAGGCCTAATAGTTTTCATGCCACTCTTTCTTTCTCCGTTCATACCACATGTCCTGCCTTTTGCAGCTACGAAACTTAAGTTTTAACGATGTTGCCATAGAGTATAGCGGTGGACCCCATTCCTTTCCCTGATTAGACGGCTCAAGAAAGATGGGAAATGATATAGGCCATTTTAGTTAATAATGTAATCATATTAAATTCGAAATGGCGTGAAATGAAAATATTAGTTTATGCTGATGATGTAGTATTATTGGCCAATAGCGAGGAGATACTAAAGGACAACACGCACACACTATTGAGTAACACTAAGAAATTGGGACTGGAAGTAAATATCAATAAAACAAAATATATGGTTACACGTAGAAATACATTATAGGCCTATAATGGAAATGGACAGCCAATGATAAATGAGGGTAATTTTGAGGAAGTGGCTGAATTCAAATACCTAGGAACAATAATCACAAATAGGAATGAGATGCACAAAGAAATTAAACATAGGCTCAATTCTGGAAATGCGTGCTATTATGCATTGCAGAGACTCTTGGTGTCCCAACTCCTTTCAAAAAACGTTAAACTGAAAATATATACAACTATTATTCAACCAGTTATATTATATGGGTGCGAAACATGGACTCTTACTTTAAGGGAGGAAAGGAGATTACAAGTATTTGAGAATAAAGTACTTAGGAAATTTTTTGGACCAAAGAGAGATGAACAGACAAGTGAATGGAGAAGACTACATAACAATGAACTACATGGTCTTTATAGGAAGCTAGATATAATAAGAACAGTTAAGTCTCGTAGACTGCGATGGGCAGGACATGTTGCACGTATGGGGAATGAAAGACGTGCATGGAAGCTTCTTGTAGGAAAGCCAGAGGGAAAACGCCCAGTTGGTAGACCAAGAATGAGGTGGGAGAATAACATTAACTATGATTTGAGCGAAGTAGATTATACAGGGAATGATTGGAAAGCATTAGCTCAAGATAGGGATGTATGGAAATCTTATGTCCGCGCGGCCATGAACCTACGGGTTCGATAGTGCCAGTGAGTAAGTAAGTGAAATGAAAATGGAAGCGCAGTTTCGCATTTCATTTTTTGATGGAGCAGACAATTTCATGAGGGAAGATGTTATAAATATTGATTTGCTTTGTTAAGAGTAGCAATAAAACAGTCTGGTCATCATCATAGCTTTAACAGCTTTTCCGTATTTATATTGTTACAATGTTTGTTATCTTCCTGACAACAGGTTCTGTGTTTTCTGCTAAATGTATCTAACACTTGTTGGAAATACAAACATCTACCTATGCTTTTGGCTTCTAGCTAATTTTAGATTTGAAACTCTGTTTGCAAATCTTAATTCTAATTAGGCATCTGAACAATGTTCTGCCTAAGTGTGCATTTTCATCATCATCATCATCATCATATGCCTTTCAAGTATTAGGCCCAGTGGGTCTCCCGCCATCTCCGAAAAGGTCGCCCCACAGATCGTCTGCCTCGAGGAATGTAGTGAAGAATTCGTTTTGGTATTCTGTGACGATCCATGCGCTGAATATGGGCTAGCCAATTGTTTCTATATTCTTGGAGGTATTCAGATATAGGTACGATGTTTAACTCTCTGGCTATTGTTGAATTTCTTTGGTGGTCTAGAAGGCTATAACCTGCAGTTCGTCGCAGAAATTTCATCTCCGTGGCTGTAATGTGACGATCATACTGAGTTCTGATGGTCCAAGCTTCACTGCCATAACAGATTATGGGTCTAGCGAGAACTTTATAGATTTTCATTCTTGTGTATCTCTGCACTTTTGGTGGTTTGAAAACTTGGTTGATAATTCTTAAAGCTGTGCATTTCATGTATCTTATATAATCAACTATTGAATATTTAATATTATTTTTTTTTCTCGTATGACTTCTTTAAGTCACGCTTATACAGTTACCTGTTGTCCAATAATTAAATTTTCTCTATTTATTTAATTTTGTACTGGGTTATGCAATTAATAATCTTTTACTCTTTTTTTCATATATATCTTCTACATATTATATATTTAATTCGTTAAATTTAGAGTAAATCAAAATACATTGTAAATATTAATTGTATTTATAACATGTAATCGTTTATGTATATTGTAATTTAGATGTAATACTATAACTCAGGATAGGGATGTATGGAGAGCTTATGTCCGCGCGGCCATGAACCTACGGGTTCGATAGTGCCAGTGAGTAAGTAAGTAAGATGTAATACTATTTTTTTTTGTATTTTTTAAAACTTGGTTGAGTGCCAGACAAGGCCATAAGGCCTTAACTCTGCCAGGTAAAATAAAGCTATTATTATTATTATTATTATTATTATTATTATTATTATTATTATTATTATTATAATTATCATCATCATAGTACATTCACGAATTTAGGCCATTTGTTGACCTGTTTCGGCCTCAAGAGAAACACCATCCAGAAGTCTTTTGAGTGGACGTCCTGGTCTTCTTCTTCCTGCAGGTTGATATCTTAACATTTGTTTGGTTATTATTATTATTACTATTATTATTATTATTATTATTTCTCAGTTTTTTTTCTAATTTTGAACATCCTGTTGTTCTCCTCAAGAAATCCATTTCCATCGCCATACTTTTTTTCTAAGTTTCTGTTGAATTTCCATACTTCAGTTCCATATCTGACAGTAGGCCTACATCTCTCCACTGAATTATAGGAACTTCGGGTAATATGGACCCCTGTTTTGAATTTGTTGTTTTTCTTCTTTTAATTATGGGATTTGAATTTTGTTTAATTATAGTGATTATCATTAGTGTTGTAACTATGAAATAGCATTGTTATTTTATTCAAATATGGAAACATCTTCATAATTTATAAACTTTTCTACATTACAAGAAATCCACCCTAGAGGTTAAATATCAGTTCCACCAGGGTTTTTGACCAGATCAGAGATCCCAAAATCCCAATTAGCCTCTGCCCCCCTCCATCGCGGGATATGGATGAGTTCATAAAAATCCACTAATCATTGATAGGCCTATAGACTAAAAATCATTTTTGTAAAATATGAAAATGTTAAATCTACATTAAAGTATTGATGACGCATTGAATTACCAACTTGGAAGAATATTCTAAAAAGTCTTTATAGGATTTAAAAAAGTCCGTCACGCAAACGAATTTCTAAGAAATTCGAAATTATGGTAGACCTACGATTTTTCAAGTTTACGGAATGTATATTTCTTTTGTTAAATTGGCGAAACTCCATTTCTTATGCCAACTTATTTAAACGTATTAGACTGCACAGAAAACAAACCTAGCATAACCTATATTAGGCCTAGATAGATTATCGGTTGATTAATGTCTTTGACATCGTCCGATTCCTAATAGTCAATTTTGTCGGTCCAGCCAATCTCCTGCTTGTAGATGTTTCTCCTTCATGTATAAACATATTCTCTCACTCCAGGAGGTTTTAGGTCTTCCTCTGCCTCGTCTTCCCTCAGGTTTCCATCCCAAAACAGATTTTGTTAGCCGATCCTCTTCCATTCGCTGGACATGTCCGTACCATCTTAATTGCTGAGTTTTAATATAATCTAAAATAGTGTCTTCAGTCTTCATTTTCTCCCTTATAACTGAGTTCCCAATTTTTTCTCTTCTTGAAATTCTTGCTGCCCTTCGTATAAAATCCATTTCCGTTGCCAAAAGATACTTATTTGTTTTTGTTGTTAATGGCCAAAGTTCTGCTCCATAAGTAATGATGCTTTTAACAATTCTATGATATATATTCATTTTATTTTTATTACTTATATTTTTATCCCACAATATTCCATTGAGGCAAGCAATTGCAAATTTTCCCTTATTATTTCTATTTCCTCTTCATAACTCCCATTTTTATTTATTTTAATTCCTAAATATGTGATCTCACTACAAGGTTTTATTGTTTCTCCAGTCTCCAAAATTAAACTTTGGTCTGGTTCACCAATTGATAAATATTTTGTTTTCTTCATGTTCAAAATTAATCCCTATTTTTCACATTCTTCTATTAATTTTTTAGTCATATATTCTAAATCTTTATCATCTTGTGCAATTAACAATTGATCATCTGCAAAATGTAAGTTGTATAAAGTTCTGTTTAAAATAGGAATTCCCATGCTTCAACATTTTCTCCTCCAATTGTTTAATGTTTCATGTACATATATTTTAAACAGAGTCGGTGATAGACCAAATCACCAAATTAATTTAATTAACCTTTAATGTTTCATTTATTTAGGCATTACAACGCTCGCTGGGTAGGCCTATTAGCTACTGCTATATATAAGGCTATATATGTATATATAAGTTATAAATAAATGCCTATATAAATTTTGATCATGTTATTTCCAGTGTCTACTAGATATGTTCATTCATTCAGAATTCTGCAATAGGTAATAATTTAGATTATGATGGATAATGTTTTCTCTGCAGTCCGGCACGTTTAAGTAAGTTCGCATAATAAATTGACTTTCTCCAAACCGAAACCAAATTCTAAATTAGAATTAAAAATTCGAAATTCAAACCAATTCAAGTCTAAGAACCCGGGGTTTCTCCCCTAGGGGAAGAACCTAAAGATTATCCACCACAGGGCCAACCAGTCACAAGGTAGACCATAATACTCTCTCTCCAAAAAAATTCGAAATTCAAACCAATTCGAACTCAAATCAATTCTAAATTCAAACCAATTCGAAATCAAATTAATCGAAATTCCAACTCAAATCAATCCAATTCGAACTCAAATCAATTCTAAATTCAAACCAATTCGAAATGAAATTAATCGAAATTCCAACTCAAATCAATCCAATTCGAACTCAAATCAATTCTAAATTCAAACCAATTCGAAATCAAATTAATCGAAATTCCAACTCAAATCAATCCAATTCGAACTCAAATCAATTCTAAATTCAAACCAATTCGAAATCAAATTAATCGAAATAAAGTAAAGGTAAAGTGATCCCACTACAGGAATCAGGAGGCCCTTGGGGTAGTAGGAGGTTAAGCGCTCCCACTTTTTCTTGACAATCGGCACTTTATGTCAGCCGGGTTGTCAGCCCTGCGTGACGGCCGCCTTTACCCCAGAACAAGCGTCTGGTACTAATTTCAGTTAGAGGCTGAGTCGACCCCAGGGCCATAGTGCCGCCAGAAGGTTTGGGTCAGTTTAAAAATCCTGACCCCACCGGGACACGAACCCTCGACCTTCCGGCTTGTAGCGCAGTGCCTTAACCACTACGCTACGGCGTGCCCCCAAATTAATCGAAATTCCAACTCAAATCAATCCAATTCGAAATTCTAATCAATTGAATTCGAAACTCAAATCAAATCGAAACTCAACCTAGAAATCTTATCCGGAACAAATGGACACAGTCTAGGAACCCGGGGTTTCTTCCCTAGGGGAAACCGAAGGAATATCCACTACAGGGCCAACCAGTCGCAAGGTAGACCATAATACTCTCTCTCTCTCTCAAAAAAAAATCTCCAATTTAACAAAGAAAGATATTATCCATAAATCAACGAAATCATAAATTATGATTTATGCAAGTAGCCTATAACAACCACTTCTTCAGCAAATAGAAGAACAGAGGAAATAATTGGAAAGAACATCTGCAAAGAACGACATGGATACCAAAGATGGCATTGATGTACGTATAATCCTGGATGACGAAAATCAGTGGGAAGACCAAGAAAGCGCTGGACTGAATAGATGTGAGATCGGAACATGCAAAGACCTAATCCGCGAAAGATTATGATGACTATTTAACTCATGCCCCAAATGGGAGTCAATGATCAATCACATTTCAATGATTTTTTATTTACAACCAATCACAGTTGTGTTTCGCCTAGAATTTACCAACTAAAATGTATCATAATAAAAAAGCACCTCCCTTTTAACATTCTGAATAGGTCATAGCATTATTTTGCAGTGGCTGACTCTCTAAGAAATACGGCTACCAGATTGTATATATAGTGCATGAATGTCAACACGTAGAGCTTACGGGAGTTAATATAAAAACATTTGTAGCAATTGATTATACCACCAAAAAAATAAACCACTGTTTGCACTTTCTTAAATTATTTTTTCCCAAGTAATAACATTCAAAAAATATATAATTGTCATATTTACATCATAGGACATCAGAAATGAATTAATATACATTTTGATGTGTTTAATTTTTTCTCCACTAGAGTGCATTCTTACAATATTGCGTTCCTTTGGCAATAAATAATATGTTCTGGTTGCAGGGATTAACAAAAGAAGCAAATGAAGCATACCAATCGTTTCTCATTTGTTTTCAAACATCGCCGTTTACATTAAATATATAAATATTTTAAAATAACTATATTTAAATAATGATTTGTGAGTAAACAGCTTAATTTTATTCGTTAAATAGCCCTAACAAATGCACTCTTAATAGATATTTGCCATATATAAATAATAATAACATATATAAACTTGAAATAAATAGAAATAATTATATAATAAGATTTATATAAATATAAACCACTTAAATTTAAATATATTTTAAATATACTTCGTGAGTCGTGAATTTATCGATAATTTGGAAATCACTCGTGGCATTACTTATGACTATTTAACTCATGTCGCAAATGGTAGTCAATTACCAATCACGTGTCAATGAATCCTGTTTTACACCAATGACAGTCGTGTTTCGCCTCGCTCTTTGCGATTTCTCTTTATCAGCTCGTGCTTTTGTGATAAAGAAAGCTCCTCCTTTTTAATATTCTGAACAGGTTAGACCATTATTTTCTCCAACAAATACATTGAATATAGCAAATAATGAATAGATTCAGTAATTTTACTGAGTTGTTTATTCAAAATATAAATAATTAACCTATAATGTTGATTATAATAGTTCGATGTGTTTCATTATTTCTCCACTAGAGTGCATTCTTACAATATTGCGATCCTATTTGGCAATAAATAATATGATCGAGTTGCAGTGAATATACATAACCTCACATTTCTAATTTGTTTTCAAACATCGCCGTTTACATTAACTAGCCTATATACATATTTTAAACACCGGTAACTATATTCGAATAATTTTTTTTTAGTAAAGAACTTAATTTTATTCGTTAAATAGTCCTAACAAATGCCACTCTTGATTTCCAAATTCTCTAGATAAATTGGAAATCACTCGTGGCATTACTTATGATGATGATGAACTTAGATTTGCTGAGGAATTGGCTTAGTTTACGCAGTCTCTGCGTGACGGACTGTTTTGTTTTTGAAATGAAATAAAAAAGTATGATTTAACCGCTGAAGTCAGTAGACTGTATTAACCAGTTGATTCTAATACTTGTAATAAGCGGGGAGTTTGAGGCCGATAAGTAGCGGCTAGTGACCGGGCGGTTCCCCAGGCATCACCACACAATCTTCCCCACACTTCTTTCCCTCATAAATATCAGGTCCGCTGATTTATTACTGTGCCTATTAACATCTTTTATGGTGGACTTCCCAACCACGTATTCCTGTTATCTTTAAATCTGTTATTGGATGTTGTCTTCATTCATACCAAACTATTCTATCGATCATCATGTATTTTCATCAAATACTTCAATTTACTGCTATTGTGCAACAACTGTGTATATGACATGACTTATTTACTTACTTACTCACTGGCACTATCGAACCCGTAGGTTCATGGCCGCACGGACATAAGCTCTCCATACATCCCTATCCTGAGCTAATGCTTTCCAATCATTCCCTGTATAATCTACTTCCCTCAAATCATAGTTAATGTTATTCTCCTACCTCATTCTTGGTCTACCAACTGGGCGTTTTCCCTCTGGCTTTCCTACAAGAAGCTTCCATGCAAGTCTTTCATTTCCCATACGTGCAACATGTCCTGCCCAACGCAGTCTACGAGACTTAACTGTTCTTATTATATCTGGCTTCCTATAAAGACCATGTAGTTCATTGTTTTGTAGTCTTCTCCATTCACCTGTCTGTTCATCTCTCTTTGGTCCAAAAATTTTCCTAAGTACTTTATTCTCAAATACTTTTAATCTCCTTTCATCTCTTAGAGTAAGAGTCCATATAATATAACTGGTAGAATAATAGTTTTATATATTTTCAGTTTAACGTTTTTTGAAAGGAGTTGGGACATCAAGAGTCTCTGTAATGCATAATAGCACGCATTTCCAGAATTGAGCCTATGTTTAATTTCTTTGTGCATCTCATTCCTATTTGTGATTATTGTTCCTAGGTATTTGAATTCAGCCACTTCCTCAAAATTTCCCTCATTTGTCATTAGCTGTCCATTTCCATTATATAATGTATTTCTACGTGTGACCATATATTTAGTTTTATTGATATTTACTTCCAGTCCTAATTTCTTAGTGTTACTCAATAGTGTGTGCGTGTTGGCCTTTGGTATCTCCTCGCTATCGGCCAGTAGTACTACATCATCAGCATAAACTAACAGCTTATTAATACCATTCAGTTGTAAGCCTTCCTCATTCTCTAAAGATTTAATGGCATGCTCTAGTATAAAATTAAATAGTAGAGGAGATAGTGCATCTCCTTGCTTCAACCCATTCTGGATTTCAAAAGTGTCCGAAAACTGTTTGCCTACACGCACCCTACTCTTTGAGCCATTTAGACACATTCGTATAAGTCTAACTAACTTTTTAGGAATTCCAAACTCCAGCAGGATACTATATAACTTCTCCCTCTTAATTGAATCATATGCTTTCTTGAAGTCTACATACAGTTGATGTACAGTACCATTATATGACATGACTTCAAAGTTCAATTAAAAAAATGGGGTAATTGATTAGTTTTATAGTAGATTATTTAACGTTGAAATATTTAAAAACTTTCACATATACATTGTCCTTTATATCCCTCCTCATCACACTGTATATTATTCATTATCTTTTACAGTCTCACTTACCAAAACATGGAATTCCCTTCCGCCCTATGTCAGAGACTGTCAAACTATAACATCGTTCAAAAACAAACTTAAGAATTATTTAATAACAAACTAACTTATACACCTCACTGATAGTATTCTTTTAACAACTAATACAATAAATTATTCATGAAAATACTATTAATATTAACAAATATTTTCATTTTTTTAAATATTGTGTAACCGTAAAATCAGTTTTTTATATCTCATTATTTTTCTTTTTTATATATGATCGGCCGCGGTGGACTAGTGGTTATGCTCCTTGCCTCTGGTCTCGACGGTCGCGGGTTTAAACCCAGCCGGGGTCGATGGATTTTTTAGGATGGAAAAATCCAAGGAGCAAGTCCTGTGGGAGAGACTTTAAGCCGTGGGTCCCGAGTCTGAAGATTTTCAGGCTCGTAAAAGATCCTTAAGCCTGAATGAAAAGGCCTCTAAGCAAAATTTACCGAATTTTCCCGTCCTAGTAAGTTACTACCTTGGTTTCCTAGATGTCAGTATGAGGCGGAACGCTGACCACGGACCACTCAAATGACATCTATACGAAACAAGTGTAACTAAATTAGTATGGTTCAAATTCTTTCCCTGTAGGGGGAGAGCGCCTAAATCTCTGTTAAGGAAAATATGGGCTTACAAGATTACAAGAAGATATAGGGCCTATATATATATACATATCTTCTTCTTCAGTTCCTGGTTTAGGCAAGAGTTGCCTATATAGGTATATATATGTGTGTCCACCGCTGTGTTCTCGAGGTAGCGTGCTGTCTTATCACGCAGCGGGCCCGGGTTCGATCCCCGATCGTTGCAGTTTTTCTGGGTGAGTTTTTTATCGGGTTTTTTCCTCACCTGTAAGACAAATGTCAGGAAAACTTTAAGGCCCAAACGGTCCCCGAAATCATATGGCCATCATCCTTATCATCATCATCATCCTTCACCGGTGTGGAAAGCAACGGGAAGCTACCACACCTATATTTCCCTAGTAAAGCTGCAAGTATAGCATGAAAATGCTATGATTGCAGTGAAGGACCTGTCTTCGGGCAGAATTACTATCAGAATTGATTGTTGAAATAAAATTCAAAACTTCACGAAGATTATTATTTTCCTCTCACTCTGTAAAACATGACGCCATTTTACAGTTACATCAGTTATCAATAAAACTAAATATATGGTCACACGTAGAAATTCATTAAATAATGGAAATGGACAGCTAATGACAAATGAGGGAAATGTTGAGGAAGTGGCTGAATTCAAATACCTAGGAACAATAATCACAAATAGGAATGAGATGCACAAAGAAATTAAACATAGGCTCAATTCTGCAAATGCATGCTATTATGCATTGCAGAGACTCTTGATGTCCCAACTCCTTTCAAAAAACGTTAAACTGAAAATATATAAAACTATTATTCTACCAGTTATATTATATGGGTGCGAAACATGGACCCTTACTTTAAGAGAGGAAAGAAGATTACAAGTATTTGAGAATAAAGTACTTAGGAAAATTTTTGGACCAAAGAGAGATGAACAGACAGGTGAATGGAGAAGACTACATAACAATGAACTACATGGTCTTTATAGGAAGCCAGATATAATAAGAACAGTTAAGTCTCGTAGACTGCGATGGGCAGGCCATGTTGCACGTATGGGGAATGGGAGACTTGCATGGAAGCTTCTTGTAGGAAAGCCAGAGGGAAAACGCCCAGTTGGTAGACCAAGAATGAGATGGGAGAATAACATTAACTATGATTTGAGGGAAGTAGATTATACAGGGAATGATTGGAAAGCATTAGCTCAGGATAGGGATGTATGGAGAGCTTATGTCCGTGCGGCCATGAACCTACGGGTTCGATAGTGCCAGTAAGTAAGTAAGTAAGTAAGTATCGATATAAAACTGTACATTTTAAGTACAATTATTAAAGATAGAAAACTCCATATTTTATGTTAAAGAGATAGCCTATAAACATATATATATATATGTATATATTTTTTTTGTGGAGCAAAAATAATGTCCTACTATCTGAAGGCAACAAAAAATTGAAAATGTTAGCCTATTTTTATTTTGTTACAATTGTTTTACGTCAGTTAACACATAATTCGATTAAGTATAAAATATGCATGACGAGTAGACTCAAGATTCCTGTGTAATAAAAGATAGGCTAAGATTGCAATACAGATAGTATATAGGCCTACTATTCAACTGTTTGTACGTGAAATCAAAACAAAAGACAGTCAGAAGTCTAACTTCTCATTATGCTGTTCAACTGTTTGTACGTGAAATCAAAATAAAATACAGTCAGAAGCCTTACTTCTCATTATACTATTCAACTATTTATGCTTTGACTGAGATAACGTGTATTTCTTTGTAATTATAATATTCAACTGTTTGTACGTGAAATCAAAACAAAAGACAGTCAGAAGTCTTACTTCTCACTATACTATTCAATTGTTTGTATGTGAAATCAAAACAGAAGACAGTCAGAAGTCTAACTTCTCATTATGCTTTTCAACTGTTTGCACGTGAAATCAAAATAAAATACAGAAGTCTTATTTCTCATTATACTATTCAACTGTTTGTACGTGAAATCAAAACAAAAGACAGTCAGAAGTCTAACTTCTCATTATACTATTCAACTGTTTGTATGTGAAACCAAAACAAAAGACAGAAGTCTAACTTCTCATTCTACTATTCAACTGTTTGTATTTGAAATCAAAACAAAAGACAGAAGTCTAATTTTTCATTATACTATGTTGCAGTCTTACCTTTTAATATACGAAATTTCTAACTTATAAATGAGTTTCGTAACAAATATTTAGAGTCAGTAAGTTTTAATGGGATATATTGGTGGTTTTAAACTGTTGATAGGTGCTGTACACATAAATTAGTAGTGGGGCTATTGAGCTTTCATCTTGAACTCCTTAATAATATTAATCAAATTGAATCACTCTATTCTGTATTTATAGCTGAGGAAATTTATGAAGCCATGTTTCTTATTAGATTTGTAGACTAATAAACTATGGGCTTGTATTCACTTGCATTATCTTCATGAAGATTCTCTCTCTCTTTCTATCCCTCTTCCTTCGTTTAACCTCTCCTTTAATAGTATTAATAATAATAATAATAATAATAATAATAATAATAATAATAGCTTTATTTTTTCTATCAGAGTTAAGGCCTTGAGGGCTTGTCTACCACTCAAGCAGATTAGATAAAAACTACAAAAAATACTTTTAATCTTATTTAATATAAACAAAATTATTAATAGTATATCTATAATACAATTAGGGGCCCATTATATTTGTCTATAATTCTTTTGTACGTGTGTATGTCATTGAACTTCTCCTAAAGGACTGGACCGATTTTAATGAAAATTTTTGTTTGTGTTTGAGAGGGTCCGTGGATGGTTTAGATTCACTTTTGGATCCTATAAAACCATTAGGTGTAGGAGTTCATCTAAGGTGAAATTTTAAAAATCACTCTAGCGGTCACAATTTTCGATGTTTTGCAACGAAACTCAGTAGGCCTAATCTTATTAAAATAAACCGAGGTAGGTATTATCAAAAATGAGCGAAATCCGACAACTAGAAGTGGAGATTTACCCGAAATCCGAAATTAAAAACTGCCTAAACGAATGGACAGTTTTTGATGAAATTTTTTAACTACAGTCAGATTCAACCCAGGAAATTACTGTGTGTTTGGAATAGGGAACTGGGTTGCCATTTTAACAGTATTTTCTTGAGAGAAATCCTTAAATAAAACTGAAATATGCAACACAGAAGGTACAGAGTTGTAAGTTGTAGCCGTCCAAGCCACCCCCTCTTAAAGAAAAATAACAGCTACCACTTGTCACTGATCTCATGCGGACCTGTACTATCCTGTGTGAAAGTGTCCACTCTCATATTTACTATAAAACTACTTTATATGCTATAAAGGAACAACTATGTTTTTTAAATGTATGGTACATAGATTTGGAAAAAAGTACTGCTAACCTTGCCCCTCCACCCTCCGTAAACAAACAAATACCGTTATTATGAGTTTGGCAACATCTACCCTCTGTAGGTAGGGGACAGGCGTAGCCCGTAAGGTAGTAACTTCCTGGGTTGAATTAGAGTGTAACTCACTGGCACTATCGTAACCGTAGGTTCATGGCCGCGCGGTCATAAGCTCTAAAGGGTTCCCTAAAGTAGTCCATGTCTAAAACCCGAATGGGAGACTTTTATCTCCGGAAATTTTACCCCAGTGGAACCCATGTTCGATTTTCTTGACGGTTGTATTTTTACGGTGAAAGATCGCCACTCTTTCGACCATGTACTTTTATTCTCTGGTTTTCCGCCTTCGATTAATCTTGCATGAGTAACTCTTTCGGCAGCCATGCTACCACCGGCATAGCTCTCGGAGTCATTTAATTCACTCCACCACGACAAGGTAAAGATACTACGGAGGGCTATTTAGCAAAAGTTAGATGAGTATACTCACATATGGATCAGAAAGCTGGACAATAAATGAAAGGATGCAGAAAAGAATCTTAGCGACAGAAATGGTTGGATTACGAAGAAGTATGAGAATATTCAGGCTACAAACATATTCGAAATACACATATCAGCAAGAAATGGATGCAAAGAAACTGTTATCGATAGGATAACAAAGAGAGCTCTACAGTGGTATGGACATGTACAACGGATGTCGGAAGACCAGTGGCCTAAACAGGTGTTGGATTGAATGGTACCAGGCAGAAGGAAGAAGGAGAGAAATAGAAGAGCATGGTATGAGGGAATATATGATGCCATGATGAAGAGGGGTATGGAAGATGGACAGTGGGACGATAGGAATCTCTGGAAAGCAGGAATCAAGGGCAAACTGCTGTAAAGTGGAAAGCCTGTATTAAGTAAGTAAGTAAGTAAGTAAGTAGATGATGGAATAAATAAAGTTGAAATGATATGATGAGGGAGTGAAGAGTGTTAGTGGAATGAAATCTGGGAAACGGGAGAACCCCGAGAAAAAATCTAAAAAATCCCGGTATGACCCACCACCAATGCCCTCCGGAACGGCCAGTATTGGAATCTACAATCCCAGTCGGGACAGCCGCGCGTTCTAGCCACCTGTCTATCGAGACGGCATCCTGGTCGAATCTTGGCCTGCTTAAGAATGCCTTACCATTGATCTCTATCGCGTTATTCCTCCACTTCCTAACACCCATGACTTCCAGTTCTCTCAACACAACCCAGCCATCTGGTCCTTCGTTGTCCAACCTTCCATCTCCCTGCAGGATTCGCTATGCGCTTTATTGGATTCCATCCGACTTATATGACCGACCATCTCAATCTGTTATATATATGTGTCTTTATAACTAACTAGCTTATTGGTAGTATAAAACAAGTAGGTTGATGGCCGCGCGGGCATAAGCTCTCCATATATCCCTATCATAAGGATAATATTCTCCAATTATCATCTGTATAAGATATTTACCAGAAATCATAGTTAATGTTATTTCCCCACCTCATTTTTGGCTGCCTACTGGGCGTTTTCCCTCTAGTTTTCCTACAAGAAGTTATACATTCTGTCCCGACAGGTTGTGTTGGTATAAGGCCCGAGTGGATATAGTAAAAATAACATTATTAGGCAACGGCCTTTATGTAACAAAAGATAAGATTGCCATTTTTTTTATTAGGATGTGTGCACTCAGGTGAGCATTGGGACGGCACACACACCCAGACCCACCCCGCCGGGAATCGAACCCGGGTCGCCGGAGTGGAAGGTAGGGACTCTACCGACTACGCCACGGCGACGGACGATAAGATTGCAATGCGTATAGTATATATTATTCAACTGTTTGTTTGTGAAACAAGATAAAAGACAATCAAAAGTCTTACTTCTCATTATACTATTCAACTGTTTGTATGTGGAACAAAACAAAAGACAGTCATAAGTCTAACTTCTCGTTATACTTCGTTGCAATATTAACTTTTAGAACATAAAAATCCGCTCCCTAAGCATTATATTTAAACAGGCAGGGTTAAGGTCTAGGGCCTTCTCTTCCACTCAACCAGCGAGAAATAATAAATACGAAAACATATAAAGAAGAAAGTAAAGTAGGCCCATACGGTTATAAATAGCTAAATATTTATACAAATTAAACTAAAAATTATGATGAATGAAGTTAATTATATCAGTGAAGCAACAAATCAGACACCATGAATTAATCAACTGAAAAACCGATCACAAAAGGAAGATATTTAAATGTATTTTTTGCGCGATAGTGCGTTTGTCATACTTACCAGCAATGGCGATCATTATTGAAAGTTCAACTTCCTACATTTCGGGGTTGCCAACCTAATTAACTATACTGTAATATTACATTTACACCCACGTGCGGGAAGTAAAACCACTCCCCCTCTATGTAATACTACTTATAAATGTATATACAGAAAATATCCAAAAGGTAGTGTTAATATACATTATACGAAACAAATCACTGCATTTTAAATGAACTGAACTTTATTTGAAACAATATAAAACAATAAATACGTACTTGCGGCCAAGTTATCAATCAATAATTGTTCTCAAGGCCTCCTGTTGTTTCAACTAATAAACATTGCCCACACTGTTAACGGTAGTCAATTGTTTATAATGAACGCAAATATTTCCAACAAAGATGTTATTATTTTACTATTATTTATTATTTTGAAAACACTATCGTGCAAAAAATAATGTACAATGCACGTTTGTGAAGTGTTTTACAGAATCTCGGAAATTGAAACCTCGCTACCGCTCGGTTTTTAAACATTTTTCCTCAATTCTGTAAAAAACACTTCGCAACCTCGCATCGTACTTCTATAAAAGGAAGCTAATGTACGACAGTTCCTTATTTCTTATAGTAGTAAGGAGTTCGAGACTCTAGCAGTAGATACAGTATAGCAATTATAATAATGGGAGTTCTGTTTTGTGGGTTTAGAAGTAGAAGGTTCTGGTGCGATCGTGTACTCAAATATAGGCCTAAATATAAGGGAGGATTAATTGTATTGTATTGTAAGCCTATGTTTTCCCTTTACAGAGATTTAGGCGCTCTCACCCTACAGGGAAGAATTTGAACCATACTAATTTAGTTACACTTGTTTTCGTATAGATATCATTTTTGAGTGGTCCGTAGTCAGAGTTCCGTCTCATACTGACATCTAGGAAACCAAGGTAGTGCTCGGACGGGAAAATTCGGTAAATTTTGCTTAGAGGCCTTTTCATTCAGGCTTAAGGATTTTTTTCGAGCCTGAAAATCTTCAGACTCGGGGCCCACGGCTTACAGTCCCTCCC
This sequence comes from Diploptera punctata, assembly GCA_030220185.1. Taxonomy (NCBI): domain Eukaryota; kingdom Metazoa; phylum Arthropoda; class Insecta; order Blattodea; family Blaberidae; genus Diploptera; species Diploptera punctata. The sequence continues at coordinate 1,161,541 of JASPKZ010003855.1, forward strand.
GGAGGACTTGCTCCTTGGATTTTTCCATCCTAAAAAATCCATCGACCCCGGCCGGGTTTGAACCCGCGACCGTCGGGACCAGAGACAAGGAGCATAACCACTAGTCTACCGTGGCCGATAGGGAGGATTAAACTGATGTAAAAAAGAGAGAGATAGAAAGATAATCGTCAGCACCATCATCACTCCAGGGATTAGGCAATTGCCCATTGCGACTTCATAATGCATCAGCCCAACGTTTTTTGGGTCTTCCGACAAGACGTCTTCCTCTTGCTTGATCATTTATTGCTGGCAGTAGATAGGCTTATCTGTCCGTACTCTTTCGATTCATATGATCAATCCACTTCTTCTTCTTCTTCTTCTTCTTCTTCACTTCACGGGCTGGGCAAAAATTGCCTGTTCCGCCTCACAGTTGTTCTGTCCATCTTTTCACTGGCCTTCCTACATTCCTTGAACCTCTTGGCTTGTAGTTGAATGCTACTCTTGGTAATCTTGTTACATTCATTCTTTCCACATGTGTAAACCATTTCTCTCTATATCCTCTGATTTTCTCATTCAATGGATATATATTTAACTCTGTTCTTATATCTTCATTCTTTATCCGACCCAATCTTGTGTAGCCTTTTTTCCTTCTAAGGAAGTTCATTTTTGCGACTTGTATTCTAGTTTGTAATTTTTTGGTCATTACCCAAGTTTCGCTCCCATAAAGTAATTCAGGAACTGCCAATGTTTTATAAAACTTCAATCTAGTTTCTCTTCTTCTTTTATTCTTTAATGTTTTATGCATAGTTCCGCACATCAATTGAAATTTCGACAGTTTCATATATATGTCTCTTTCAGTTTTTGTGTTTATAGTAAAATTACAACCCAAATAATTAAAATTTGTTACTTGTTCCAGAGGTTTGTTGTCTATTACGATTTTTGATCTTATATGTTCGTTTCCCCAAAATGCCATTATTTTTGTTTTTTCTTTTGATATTTTGAAATTATATTCTTGGCACAACTGATATAATTGATGCAAAGAGTACTGCGAATTATATCCACTTTTGTTTGTAATTCGTGTCTTTGTCCAATAAAGGCTGCACTTTTAATTATTTTCTTATATCCTCATTTCTAATTCTATCAAGTTTTGTACATCCTTTAACTTGTCTGAGGAACCTCATCTCCGCCGTCTGTAATCGTCTTCTTCTTCTTCTTCACGATTCAGGCTTATTAACTAGCCTGTTTCGGCTCCAAATTGCTGCTCTTCCCATCTTTTCTTTGTTCTGTCCTGTGGATTATCACCTTGTCGTGGTGGGGAGGCTTAGTACCAATGACCCAGACGATCATAACCGGGACGCCTTGGCTTGCGGTTAGATAAGAGGAGAGGGAACTAAGAATAATCCGCAACGTGGGAGCAACGACCACACTGGAAGCTGCAAATACGGAAGACCACAACGGCAGATAACGGCGGAGATAGAATTATCGGAACGTCGAAAATGGCGGAAGTGGCAACCCAATCTCTGGGAATGAAATAAGAGGCCCAGCTGGGGGAAACAAAAGTGAAGTCCTCAACGGCAGAAGGCGGAAGAGGCAACCCTCCTTGTGGGGATAAAACACAAGGAAGCAAGTCCAAAGGCTTTAAGAGGCAGCCCCTCCAAAGGACTGACCCTGCAGTACGTTAGTAGCGTACTCACGGGACACAAAATACTTACAAGCTCCAAAGATATAGCCGGACTGTCTGTAAACGTATTTTCTAAAATTCACTTGTAATTGAATGCGTTAGCTAAGTGGCTTTAATGCAGTTAGTTGCATTGTTTAAATAGGTGTAATTTATAAATGAAGATGTAAAGCTGGGAATCAAGTATAAAGTAAACATGTGTTTTGTTAAGTAGAAAATGACTGGAATTTCTTTAACGTAAAGTGCGACCTAAAGAAAAATATAGCTTTGCAGTTTGGCAGAATTCCTTGAACCTTGCCATGCAAATTTACAGAAATCTGAATACAGTATTCTAATGTTATTGCTATTGGACGCATTCCTATGACATGTCATACTTTTTAAAACATTTGTTTTGAATTTCGAATAAGTAAATAACATTTATATAGGTCTTCTGATGAATCAGTACTGATAAGATTCCGTGGTTAATGCAAAAGACTTTGGCGCAGAACTAATGGGACTTGCGTTGGTTTGGGTCTCCATGGAGGAAGACACTTTCTCTTGGCATTTCGGCCAGTATAGGACCGGTGCCCACCCAGCATCGTGAGGAATTTGGGTAGCTACAATAATTAGCGACTCCAGGTTGAGAAAACGAGATATAACGGCTGGGAGACTCAACATGCTGTCCACATGTCACCCCTACATTGGCTGATAATCATCTACCTCTGTGATTGACACATGTGGATGTGACGCCAGCATCCGGCTGGTAGGCCAAGGGCCTTCTAGGCCTGTCACGCCAGGAGTTTGCACGTTCAAGTAATACTTCAGTAGCTATATGTCTCATAGAAGCGATGTGCTGACCACATGTCAATCGCTGACCTCTGTAGGGAAATAAATGTAACTAATTAGCTCAGTCAAAAAACTCCGACTAGAGAAGCACTCATATCCCCACGCGGGACATATACGGTAAGTTACATTTTTCGTATATTTCACTTCCTCAAATAATGGTTAATTTTATTCTCTCACCTCATTTTTAATCTACCTCCTTGACATTTTCCCTCTAGTTTTCCTCCAAGAAGTTTATTGTCCATATTTCAGTGCCCATTCACATGTCATGACCATCGTATTCTACGAGACTAAACTATTCTTAATATGTCTTACTTCCATAAAAAAACAAACTAATTCACCGGCACTATCGAACCTGTAGCATCAGGGAATCGCGGCAATAAGCTCTCCATACATCGCTATCCCGAGCTAATGTTTTCAATCATCCCCTGTATAATTTACTTTCCTCAAATCAATGTTAACATTTTTCTCCCAACTCATTCTTGGACTGCCAACTGGACGCTTTCTCTCTGGTTTTCCTACAGAGCTTCCATGTCCCTCTTTCATTCCTCATTCGTGCCACATGTCTTGCCCATCGTAGTCTACGAGATTTAACTTTTCTTATTATATCTGGCTTCCCATAAAGATCATGTAGCTAATTTTATAATAATAATAATAATAATAATAATAATAATAATAATAATAATAATATTTTTTTTTAAATTTAGGAATATTCCACAATACAGTGTTTCTCCTTCAACCCAAAGTGATTTGTCGCCAGAGGTTCTTATCTAAAGCATCTTCTTCCCTCAGATCTCTAGCTTCTATACTTCTCTTTACTCCATCCATCCATCCATCGTTCTCTAGGCCTGTCTCTTCCGCTCCTTCCATTAGCTTTCCAATTAAGGATCTTATTTGGTATTCTCTCTTCTTCCATTCTTATGAGATGTCCATACCATTTCAAACGTTTTTTCTCTATTTTTCCTAATGTTTTTTTTTTCAACTTGCATAATTTCCCTTATTATGTTAATAATAATAATAATAATTATTATTATTATTATTATTTTACCTTCAGAGTTAAGGCCTTAAGGCCTTGTCTACCACTCAACCAGGTTAAAAAAATACAAAAATGATTCTTACATCTAATTAACAACAAAAACACATATTACAGCGTATGTCTGCAATATAATTATTATTATTTACAGAATATTTTTATTTAATCTACATGTAATAACTTAATTGAAATATAAAATGTACAAGATAGAAAAATGATAAAAAAACTATTAATGACATACAATAAATTTAACTCTACATTCTCTTTTCCCCTGTTTATCTATCTTAAGTACAAACATTTTCCTAAGAACTTTATTCTCAAATTCTCGCAATATTTTCTCCTCCCTTTAATAAGAGTCAATGTTTCTCATCCATGTAATATAACTTGGACTTCCATAAAGCTAATGTTTTTTTTTTTTCCATTCACTTGTATGTAGCGTAACCCGACCGGGTTTCAACCTGCGTCCCTCGGATCTAGAGACAAGGAACATAACCGAGAAAACCATCACCCAGGAAACTTGTCCCGAACGGGGATCGAATCCGGGACCGCTGCGTACGAGATAGGGGCCATAGCAGTTGACGTAATTATATATTATGTATTAATAACACATGATTCTGCACAAGAGTTCGTACTAATGAAACATAGAGAAATTCCTTTAAACGTCTAACAAATGAGCTGGAAACTTCTCCCGTGTTCAAAGAAGTATCTGTCGTTTTTAACTGCAAGGTACAGAAATCGAAGCCAGAATTCAACAGTGGCAACTCTCTGGAAGGAGCATATGGATTCCCTGTGTGAGTAAGAGTGGAGTGAATAGAGGTGGAACGCGGCGCGGATGGCAGATAGTAAGGGTTATCCAATCTACCAATTTGCGATGTGGATAATGATGATTTTTTTACCGAATATAGTTCATTCAATCTTCAATTCCGTGAATTTTTATAATTTTTAAGCTCTCTGGGTATGACGCACATTCCTCCAGTTAATTTGTTATAATTAGTTGGTAATTTTCTTCTAATACTCTCTAATTTCAACTTTTTTAAAGACCTTTTTAATAGCTGGTGCACGCCGTAGTGTAGTGGTTAAGGCAGTGCGCTACAAACCGGAAGGTCGAATATTCGAGTCCCGGTGGGGTCACGATTTTTAAACTGACCCAAACCTTCTGGCGGCCCTGGGGTCGACTCAATCTATAACGGAAATGAGTACCAGACGCTTGTTCTGGGGGTAAAGACGGCCGTCACGCAAGGCTGACAACCCGGCTGACACCATGTGCCGATTGTCTAGAATAAATAGGGGAGCCTTAACCTCCTACTACCCAATGGTCTCCTATGGCCTATAGTGGGATCACTTTACCTTTTTTTTAATCTTTAACTAACTCACTGGCACTATCGAACCCGTAGGTTCATGGCCGCGCGGACATAAGCTCTCCATACATCCCTATCCTGAGCTAATGTTCTCCAATCATTCCCTGTATAATCTACTTCCCTCAAGTCATAGTTAATGCTATTCTTCCACCTCATTCTTGGTCTACCAACTGGGCTTTTTCCCTCTGATTTTCCTACAAGAGGCTTCCATGCACGTCTTTTATTCCCCATTCGTGCCACATGTCCTATCCATCGCAGTGTACGAGACTTAACTGTTCTTATTATATCTGGCTTCCTATAAAGACCATGTAGTTCACTGTTAAGTAGTCTTCTCCATTCACCTGTCTGTTCATCTCTCTTTGGTCCAAAAATTTTCCTAAGTTCTTTATTCTCAAATACTCGTAATCTCCTTTCCTCCCTTAAAGTAAAAGTCCATGTTTCGCATCCATATAATATAACTGGTAGAATAACAGTTTTATATATTTTCAGTTTAACATTTTTTGAAAGGAGTTGTAACATCGAGAGTCTCTGCAATGCATAATAGCACGCATTTCCAGAATTGAGCCTATAAGGCCCTAGGTATTATTATTCAGTGATTTTCAACTGCAGTTAAAAACGGTATTTTTTTTTGGACACGACCTTAGTACATCACAGCGCTTCTCTGAAAGAAAACTGAAGGGACGTTACGTCATGCAATGGTTGACAATTCTCTTGTAAGATAATTCTACGTCACAAAAACTGGCAGGTTTTAATGAGAGAACAAATTGATTGGTGAGAGAGTTACGTACACATTTCGATCCACTTAGCTCGTCTACTGTATGAATTATTTATGGTGTCACTCGTTGTCCCTGCAGTTTGCAGACATACTTTTTCATTACACGTGTCTTGGATTCTATCTAATAAATGCTGGAATTAATTAGAAAGATATTAATAAACTCAAATAGATATTAAATTTCCTCGCAATCAGCTCTCAAGATCAGTGTAGTAATACAACTCCAACAATAGCTTCTTCCCTGCCTACTTTAATGTTATTAATGATGATCAAGATGGCATTAATTTTATTAAGTAATGAGACAACAATCAAGTCTCCAGATGGCAGTGAAAAGAAATGTAAATAGATTAAAGCTAGTTTGAATATGTCTAATTTTCACTTCACGGGCTAGGCAAATTGCCTGTTCCGCCTCACAGTTGTTCTGTCCATCTTTTCACCGGCCTTCCTCCGATTCCGATTGAGGGTCTTTCCTCTTTTCAGCGGTTGCCCTTTTACAGCCGGCTACTGGCCCTTCACATCCACATGTGTCAACCACAGAGGTAGATGATCAACAGCCAGTGTAGGGGTGACATGTGGTTAGCATGTCGAGTCCCCCAGCCGTTATAGCTAGTTCCTCAACCTGGAGCCGCTACGTATTGTAGCTACCCAATTGCCTCACGATGCTGGGTGGGCACCGGTCCCATACTGGCCGAAATACCACGAGAAAATTTCTTCCCCAATGGAGACTCGAACCAGCGCAAGTCCCGTAGTTCTGCGCCAAGGCTCCCTACCTTAACCGCTCGGCTACGGCGCGGGACTCACCGGCCTTCCTACATTCCTTGAACCTCTTGGCTTGTAGTTGAATGCTGCTCTTGGTAATCTTGATACATTCATTCTTTCCACGTTTGCAGACCATTTCTCTCTATATTCTCTGATTTTCTCATCCAATGGATATAGCTATATCTAACTCTGTTCTTATATCTTCATTCCTTATCCTATCCAATCTTGTGCAGCCTTTTGTTCATCTAAGGAAGTTCATTTCTGCGCTTTGTATTCTACCCAGAGGACTAGATAGGGAAGTCTGGTTTTTAACTAGCTTGCTATCTAGTAAGAGGAGAAGGGAAGTGAACTAGCTCCAACGAGAGATACCTCAACGGCTTCAGAAACGGATGAAGAAAATTGTTCTCAATGGTGAAGAAGGCGGGGGAAGAGCTCCAAAGCTTTGGTTAGCAACCCGTCTAGGAGAAGGAAACTCTGAAATAAATCCCCGATCCACTAGGAAGGTGGTTGTGCGTCTGGGCTGGTAACCCGACCAAACTCATCTCTCTCACAGTGTTCAGCCGGACGGATTTAATGTCTAATTATAAAACAGATAATTCTTAATCTATGTAGGCCTACCTCGTGTTTTTCTTGTGGGGATTAGGTCGCTCCCTAGTGGGAGTGTTCCAACAAATCTAATTTAGTTAGCCTACTTTTTTTACCCATATTTTAGATATCAACGAATTATTTGGGGTCGACATATCATCTCAGACATCTAGCGGGCAATTAAAATATTACTTGGATGAACAACGGTCGGTAAATTTTGAACAGAGGTTTTTTTATTCCGACTTAAGGTTCTTTTATTTCTGTTTATAATGACGTAGCCTATTGTTGAGCCATAGCCTCTCCTTGTAAGGAGTTATTAGACCAAGTTAATTTTTAGTTGTGATGGGTGGAATTTATATTTTCTACATGTTTTAACCTACATACTTGATTTTTTGTACACACATTCATGTCATAATAGGTAATATTATATTAAAGTTTCATCCTTCTAGGCTTAAAGGTTTTTGAGTTATTGAAGAAAATCCATTTAAAAATTTGCATATTTAAATTTTTAATAAGTCCAATAATTTTTTAGTAACATTTTTAATTTTTTCTACACGACCACTGACTTATTTAGAACAACGCTATGCATTAACTTTTCTATATCATTATAATAAAGAGGAAGAAACAAATATATACATCATCTGCATATGAAATTTTTTAAATCACTACACATATTTTATTTTTATTAAAAAACTATCAACGTTGTTTCAAAACCCATGCACAGAATGATTAGCCATAGTGTGTGGGACATGCAGTTAAAATTTCGTGCTTCTATCATTAAATTTGTCAATGCTATTTTGATTTGAATGTATTGAAATGCAATGAAAATAAAAGTGTGGAAAAGCCAATTTGAAAGTTTGTATGCAGTTAAATTAGAATGTAGCATACATGCCCTCCTACAGATATTAGGGAGACTTACAAGCGCCATAGGACACTGAAACTTCGCCAACTTATACTTTAAGGTACGTAGTTTTTTTAATACAAAAAAACAAAAAATGCTAAATTTGACCGAAAATGTCGAAAATTTCACCCACTCATTTGCCCATAGTTGTCATGGATTGCATGCGGTGAACACACCGACGCAATGAAACAGGCAACTAAGGGATTACTAGGACGTTTATGTCGGTAAATTTTGCCTAGAGGCCTCTTTATTCGGGCTTAAGGATCTTTTACAAGCCTGAAAATCCTCAGACTCCCAACCCCACCGCTTAAAGTCCCTCCCAGGGGACTTTGGATTTTACACCCTAAAAATTCATTTGACTATTTCTTACTAACCATAGAGATGTTGGAACCTTGTAGATGTCATTTTTGGAGCTTGATCAAAAATAGTAGACTTCGGTCAGGTTTGAACCCGCGCCCCTCGGAACTAGAGACATGGAACATTACCATCATCCCCAATACAGGTAATTCTTATTTCATGCTACGTATAAATAAGTCATTAATGAATTATTTCGTGTAAGAATACGTAATGACTATGTTCCTTGCTTTAGTTCCGAGGGTCGCGGGTTCAAATCCAAGGAAGAAGTCCTCCGGGAGGGACTCTGAGTTGTGCGTCCCGATTATGATGATTTTCAAGCTCGTAAAAGAACTTTAAGCCTGAAAAATAGACCTCTTAGTAAATTTGCCGACGTCTATCTTTACTCTGAGTGAATTTATTTGCGTATTTTTCCTGAAATAATAAGTAACCAACTACCTCAGTAGCACTATAGGACCCATAGATTCATGGCCGCGCGGACATAAGCTCTCCATACACCCCTATCCCGAGCTAATATTTTTCAATCATCCCCTGTATAATCTACTTCCCTGAAATATTTGTTAATATAACACAGAGCAACAAAAAAGAAACTTTTTTTTGTCTCAGAAAGAAAAATATGTGATTCTGGTAGTATTTTTTCTTCTGAATTCAAATATGATATCGGTTTTTCTCCATCGCGCAAGGTTTCCGAGACACAGGAATTTATAGCCTATTTCTTCTTCTTGTAAGCCCGTTTTTCCCTTAACAGAGATTTGAGCGCTCTCCCCTACAGGGAAGAATTTAAACCATACTAATTTAGTTTCACTAGTTTTCGTATGATGTCATTCTGAGTGGTCCATGGTCAGCGTTCCGCCTCATACTGACATCTAGGAAACCAAGGAAGTACTAGGACGGGAAAATTCGGTAAATTTGCTTAGAGGCCTTTTCATTCAGGCTTAAGGATTTTTTACTAGCCTGAAAATCTTCAGACTCGAGACCCACGGCTTGAAGTCCCTCCCGGAGAACTTGCTCCTTGGATTTTCCATCCTAAAAAATCCATCGACCCCGGCCGGGTTTGAACCCTCGGGACCAGAGGCAAGGAGCATAACCACTAGTCAAACACTTTAATATTTTCTACATTCGTAACTACACAATATTCGAACATTCGGACTCACCTAGAAAGTAAGAAATGACGATTTTCTGCTATATTTCGCCTGTGGAGCATCCCTCTTGATGGTCCAACAATAATCGGCCGGCATATTAGGATTCCATTTGACTTGATATCTCTTTTTCATAGCTGAAATCCCCTGAGTTAGCTCATTTGGTTTTATTTTACAATGGACAAATGGACGAAAAAACGTTTATTAAAAAATTAATATTTAAATCCATTAATTGAAATTGAAATAAAAAAAATGTGGGTGGTGGAGAAACTCCGAATACATATTTGAAAACACGAATAGTGTCACATATTTTTCTTTCTGACACAAAAATGTTTCTTTTTTTGTTGCTCAGTGCAATCAAACAGCATTTAAGTGAAGGACCACACGTCGTAACCAAGAGACCTTAAAAATTCATGGAATTGAAGACTGAATGAAGTATATTCAGCAAAAAGAAAGTATCATCATCATCATGAACTTATTTAGGCTTAGGAAGTTTGAGCCTGTTCCTGTGAGATCTCAAGATGTGGTTGGTCAGTCCATTATTTTGGTCTTCGTTTATCATAAAATCCTTTAGGTTGATACTGCAATGCTAATTTAGGAAAGCAAAATGGGTTCATTTTTTAACTTATAATTATTTGCTTTGGTAATTCAGGATTTCTTCAACTTGGCCTATATTTCGAACTTTTAATTTAGGCCTATCGCGTATATCTAGGGCCTATGTTCTTTTGCTTCTTTATTTTTGCCAAAGCTAGGAGTGGACGAAAAGTCTTTTGTGTGCCGCTTCCAATTTTGATTTGATTTTAGAATTTAGTATCCAATTGTTGCAGCTAAATTTCAGTCCAGATTTGCAGTTTGGCCTATATCGTGTAATCTCAATTTAGTCGCAGTTGACATTTGATTACTAAAATTTATTTTTGTGACTCCATTTATTGCATTCCTTTCTATAACTTTGTCATTGTCATTTCTTGTAACTTAATATAGGCTAAGAAATATTATCAGATATTAGTTGACCGAGGTAATTAAATTCAGGTAGGCCTACTCGTTCTATGATTTTTCATAAGTAATGCCACGAGTGATTTCAAAATTATCGATAAATTCACAACTCACGAAGTGAGGAGTGAATTTATCTAGAGAATTTTGAAATCAAGAGTGGCATTTGTTAGGACTATTTAACGAATAAAATTAAGCTGTTTACTCACAAATCATTATTTAAATATAGTTATTTTAAAATATTTATATATTTAATGTAAACGGCGATGTTTGAAATTGAATGAGAAACTTTGTTATACTTCATTTGTTCATCACTGCAACCAGGTCATATTATTTATTGCCAAAGGATCGCAATATTGTAATAATGCACCCTAGTGGAGAAAAAATGACACATCAAACTGTTTATAACCAACATTATAGGTTATTAATTAATTTCTGATGTCCTATGATGCAAATTATATTTTTCTGGAACGTAAATTCCTGGGAAATAATAGGCCTACGATTAACAAAGTGCAAAGAGTGATTCCTTTTTATTGTGATATGGGCTAATCATTACTACGAACGTTTTTCTATTATATCCCGCAAGCACTATCTGTTTACATTCGTGAACTATTTGGCTATAGCCTATATAATCTGGTAGCCGTATTTCTTAGAGAATCAGTCACTGCAAAATAATGCTCTGGCCTATTCAGAATGTTAAAAAGGAGGAGCTTGATTTTAAGGTGTTAAAATTAAACTGATATAGGGCCTAATCGAGGTGAAAAACGACTGTGATTGGTTGTAAATCAAAATTCATTGAAACGCGATTGGTCATTGATTCCCATCTAATTTTATTTCATCTCTTCATATCTAACTGTCTGGCTCTCTCTCTCTCTCTCTCTCTCTCTCTCTCTCTCTCCTCTCTCTCTCAATATATATATATAGGGTCTATAGATAGATAGATCATCGGTTGATTAATGTCTTTGACATCGTCCGATTCCTAATAGCCAATTTTGTCGATCCATCCAATCTCCAGGTTGTAGATGTCTCTCCTTCATGTATGAACATATTCCCTGACTCCAGGAGGTTTTAGGTCTTCCTGTGCCTCGTCTTCCCTCAGGTTTTCATTCCAAAACAGATTTTGGTAGTCGATCCTATTCCACTCGCTGGACATGTCCGTACTATCTTAATTGCTGAGTTTTAATATAATCTAAAATAGTGTCTTCAATCTTCATTTTCTCCCTTATAACTGAGTTCCTAATTTTTTTTTCTCTTCTTGAAATTCTTGCTGCCCTTCGTATAAAATCCATTATATATATATATATACCTACGTATTATATTGTACGGTGATAGACCTATGTAATTATTTGTTTTGCACGACATAGGCCTAAACAATTTGCGGTAGCCTACTTATGGATAAAAATACTTTACAAACAGCAATGTAAATGAGAAGAAGGTATTGGCGGATTTTCTTATAAGACGTTCTCTTGGTTTGTATGACATAATTATTTTCGCTATTTTTGTCAGTTGCTACTGCAAACAGTTGGAGTATACATCGCCGTACATAACAACAACGACTAACGAAAGCTCAACCTGCAAAAGATGGAAGATAACTTCCGAAAGCGGTCCAGTTAATTTTATATTCTATATTTTAACAAAATTGAGGACGAAGGCACCTACCAACAGGTACATTTTAATTTCATCATATCAATATTTGTCGTGCAAAAATATGTCGTGCAATGCTATTGTATTATGTGTTTTTGTAAAAATTCTGAAATTTAAGTTTCGACAACGTCTTGTCTTTTCAAACTCTTGCACCTTTACTAAAAGTCACTCCCTACACTCGTATCGGAGCTTTATATTACTTCATATTGGTGTATCTACAAGCCTGCGTTAATGCATTATAATTAATTGGACAGTTTTCATAAGTAACGCCACGAGTGATTTCCAAATTATAGATAAATTCACGACTCACGAAGTGAGGAGTGAATTTATCTAGAGAATTTGGAAATCAAGAGTGGCATTTGTTAGGACTATTTAACGAATAAAATTAAGCTGTTTACTCACAAATCATTATTTAACTATAGTTATTTTAAAATATGTATATATATATATATATATATATATATATAATGTAAACGGCAATGTTTAAAAACAAATGAGAAACGATAGGTACGCTTCTACTCTGCTTCTTTTGTTTATCACTGCAACCAGATCATACTATTTATTGCCAAAGGAACGCAATATTGTAAGAATGCTCTCTAGTGGAGAAAAAATGAAATACATCCAACTGTATATTAATTCATTTCTGATGTCGTATGATGTAAATATGACAATTATATTTTCAGGATTGTTACCTGGGAAAAAAATACATTTAAGAAAGTGCAAACAGTGGGTTCTTTTTTTGGTGGTATAATCAATTGCTACAAATGTTTTCATATTAACTCCCGCATGCGGCCTGTGTTGACAATCATGCACTATATATAGGCCTACAATCTGGTAGCCTTATTTCTCATTGGCTCAGTCACTGCAAAATAATGGTCAGACCTGTTCAGAATATTAAAAAGGAGCTTTCTTTAATATGGTAATTATAACACTGATAAATATTTCGTGAAACACGACTCTGATTGGTTGTAAAACAGAAATCATTGAAACGTGATTGGTCATTGACTCCCATTTGGGGCATGAGTTAAATAGTCCCTATAAATAATTACATATGTTTTAGTATATAGGCCCTATATGGTAGCTAATACCTGGCGTACGCTGCTATATCTAAATAAGTTAAATTAAAGATTAATTAAATTAGGCCTATATGGTATATAGCCTTCTGCGACCAATAAATATGGTTCTTGCTAGAGCCAATTTTTAATTTCTAAGTTGAGGTAAATTCCCTTTATAACTATCGATTTCACTAATTTTTGGACAATACCTTCCTCGGTTTATTTCAATAGGATAGGCCTATACCGATCTTCGTTGCGGAACATTCAGGAATACAACCGCTGGAGTGTTTTGTATATTTCAATTTCAGGTGAACTCCTATAGGTACCTAATGGTTTTAGAACATAATACTTAACACAAAAACCCTCTCCATGAAAAAAATACGTAGCCATATTTTTTTCTACTTTTATGGTGATCGGATAAACGGTGTATTAGTCTATTAATCTCAGATATACGCCTACAGACATCCTATATCGTGTGAGCTATTCGCATGTGTTTAATGTTGATGCGTTTGCAAAGCGGATCTATTTAATGTAGATCTCTTTGATCCCGCGAGCCAAGAGTATGTGAACAACATTTACAGAAGTGCGACGTGAATACGGGTGTACATAGTTGATTAATGCGGAAATAACTTGGGCCTAAGTCAAGTTCAAGTTTTCCAAGTCAAAGTAACATTGACAGTAAGCTTGAAAATTGGGTCTAAACATAGACTCAATTCTGAAAGTCCATGCTATTATGTATTACAGGGACTCTTGTCCCAACTTCTCAAAAAAAGTCATCATCATCATCAACAAGGATTAAGCCCAATGGCCTGTTCCGATCTCATTTTGGTCGAATTGGTCCTTCCATCTCTTCAATGGTCCTCCCAACATTCTTCTCCCTTTTGGTTTATAATTGTACATTCTTCTTGGTATGCACTGTTCATTCATTCGTAATACGTGCTGAAGATAAGCATTTTGATAATATTTTATTCTTTCACAGAGATTAAATATATTAAGTTCTGTTCTTATATCTTCGTTTTTCTTTTTATCGCTCCTTTGGTATCCTGCTATTGCTCTCAACATCTTCATTTCAGCAGCCTCTATTTGTTTACTATCTGCCTTTGTTAATGTCCACGTTTCAGAACCATAGATAAAAAAAGTCAATCTGAAAATATATTGTATTGTAAGCCCATGTTTTCCCTTAACAGAGATTTAGGCGCTCTCCCCCTACAGGGAAGAATTTGAACCATACTAATTTAGTTACACTTGTTTTCGTATAGATGCCATTTGAGTGGACCGTGGTCAGCGTTCCGCTTCATACTGACATCTAGGAAACCAAGGTAGTACTAGGACGGGAAAATTCGGTAAATTTTGCTTAGAGGCCTTTTCATTCAGGTTTAAGGATCTTTTACGAGCCTGAAAATCTTCAGACTCAGGACCCACTGCTTAAAGTCCCTCCCGGAGGACTTGCTCCTTGGATTTTTCCATCCTAAAAAATCCATCTACCCCGCCAGGTTTGAACCCGCGACCCTCGGGACCAGAGGCAAGGAGCATAACCACTAACCCACTAGGTTCCAGTTATATAGGCGTAGGCCTATATAGATGCGAAATATGGACGCTTACTTTAAGAGAGCAGAAAATATTACGAGTATTTGAGAATCAAATTTTTAGGAAAGTATTTGGACTAAAGACAGATGAACAGACAGACGAATGGAGAAGACTTCATAAGAGTGAGATAGGCTACATGATCTTATAGGAAAATGAATATAATAAGAATTGTTAAGTCTCATAGACAGCATTGGGCAGGACATGTTGCACGAATAGGGAATGAAAGACGTGCATGGAAACTTCTTGTAGTAAAACCAAAGGGAAAACGCCTAATTAGTAGACCAAAAATGAGGTGGGAGAATAATATTAACCACGATTTCAGGGAAGTAGACATACAGGGGATGATTGGAATACACTAATTCAGGATAGGTATGTATGGAGAGCTAATGTCCGCGCGGCCGTGAACCTACGGGATTTATAGAGCCAGTGAGTTAGTTAGTAAGACTGAAATACGAGACATGACTCAGACATGAGGACGACTAATCCAAAAAACTGAGAGAAAACTTGTGCTTTTTCATAGGCTATTGATTGTTATTGCAGTTGTTAATATTGAACAGAATTAGAAATGAGATGTTAGATGTCTGCGTCGTGTCACGGGTGTTCCCAAACGATAGGAATTTGTGACTACGCCTTCCATTCAAGGGGACCTCTTTGTTACGGAATTTGAGAAATTACACATCTCACAATTTAGAAAATCATAAACGGTTTCTTTCTTTGGAATAACATTAGTTCACTACCCTCTAAATCGACTATTTAATTATTGAGATAATAATAATAATAATAATAATAATAAGGCTAATAATAATAATATAATAAATAATAATAATAATAATAATAATAATAATAATAATAATAATAATAATAATTATTATTATTATTATTATTATTATTATTATTATTATATAAACAATAGTAACTTAACAATAATAATAATAATAATAAAGTAAAAGTATTAACAATAGTAACTTTAACTTAATAATAATAATAATAATAATAATAATAATAATAATAGGCCTAATAATGGGATTTAAAAATGAATTTAGAGAAAAAAAGTAGGCCTATATATGGGATTTAAACAGAATAGAACATTTAATAGGCCTATTAGAGGAATAGGCCAAGGGCCTTCTAGGCCTGTCGCTCTTCGAGTTTTTTAGAGGAATCCATATATAGGCCTACTATTTCTATAAGATTAGGCCTATATTATTTATTTATAGGTAAGTTAAAAGTTAGAGATGATAGATTGTTCCCCGTTCGTCCCGCTTAAAATCCGGGGTTGAATTATAATCATGATGAACATTTTAAGTTTAGGCTCAGTTGAGTCTGTTCCTATAGGCCTATATTATCAATA
Organism: Diploptera punctata; assembly: GCA_030220185.1. Lineage (NCBI taxonomy): Eukaryota > Metazoa > Arthropoda > Insecta > Blattodea > Blaberidae > Diploptera > Diploptera punctata. The sequence continues at coordinate 1,177,545 of JASPKZ010003855.1, forward strand.
TATTGGACTGTTCCTGTAGCTATATTAATATATTCTTAATTTTCCAACTAAAGCTACTGTATATAAAACTATTATTAGATCAGAATTGTATTATGGTTGTAAGAGCTGGACTCTCAATACATCGCAAGAAAATGTAACAAATACCGTCGAAAAAAATCAAGGCGGTTTTATGAACCGATTAAGGAAGGTAACTTATGGGTAGTTCAATATATGTATTTGGGGGGGATGAAATGAAGCGAAATTAACACAATTTATTGCACCTTTTTGCACATTTTCGTGAGATTACTACATCGCCCCTTTTCTCCCTCTTTTTTTAATGCTTCAGCGCCTTTTCCTCTCCACTCTTCTCTGCGTTTTTAAAATATCAGAAAAATGTGTAATTTTTTCTTCTTGAACATGTTTTTAAAATCTCAATCAGTAGTCAAAATATTAAATACATATTTAAATATAATTTATGTAAATTATACCCCAGAAACAATGGCCAATCAGCTGTGTGAAGTAATAATAAATATTCTTCTTCTTCTACTACTACTGCAAGGTTTAGGCTATGCAGCCTGTTCCGGCGAAGTTAAAAGTGGAGTCCATCTTCTACGTGGTCGGCCAACATCTCTTGTTCCTCTGGGAATACAGGAAGGTTCTTTTTGGTATTCTTTCGTTGTTCATTCTCATTAAGTGTTCTGTCCATTTCTTATTATTTTCGCTGATTTTATCTTCAATCTTATATATATTTAATTCTTCTCGTATAGTTTCATTCCTTATTCTATCCGCTCTTGTGCATCCTTTCACATTACGTAAAAACAGCATTTCCGCAGTCTGTATCCTGTTTTTATCCCTTGATTTCATTATCCAATTTTCACTTCCATACAACAACAAAGGAACAGCCATTGTTTTATATAATTTAAGTTTCGTATCTTTCCTTGTTTTCCGACCTAAGGTTCTTTTTATGGTTCCACAAATAGCCTGGAATTTATTTACTTTATTTTCTATATCTTTATTTTCTCTATAAGTTATATCACATCCTAAATATTGGAAATGTGTTACTTGTTCTATTATTTTGTTATCCAGTACAATTTTTGATCTAATTCCATATTTACCAATAAATGCAAATAATAAATATTAAAATATAATTATGTAAACCACCAGTAATTTATATCCTAGCAACAATGGCCAATCTGCAGCTGTGAAGTCAAATTTAAATTCCAACAGTGTTGCTGTAACAGTTTAAAATAAGTTCAGTTAGTACTGGCGATAATTTAACAGTTTTCTATCTACCGACTTGTTCTGGCTGTGTTTTCTAGTTTATTAGTGTTACAACTGGGCTTTCACAACAATAACATTGCGAATGTTAAGAAGGATAAGTTGTATACACTTTGAGAATTCAAAACGCAATTTATCGAAACTGATTACATCATTCTTCGATGCTCCATCTGCGAAGTACATATTGCAATAAACTAAATAACTATGAATTACCTCTTTTCGATTATAAAGAATAAAAATATGGTTCAAAATGATGTGCATATTATATAAACTGAGTTCATGTAACTGGTTTAAACCTTAATTCAATTGACTTTTAGGCTTTCACGGCCGGAGTTACTATGATGATCTTGCAGAAGATTTCCGGGCTGTTGGCCATGTTCTTGAGGCTTGTAGTTCCCCAACGTTTCGCCAGAGACTGCGTCTGGCATCCTCAAGGGTTGTCTTGAGTTGAGGCTTGTAGTTCCCCAACGTTTCGCCAGAGACTGCGTCCGGCATCCTCAAGGGTTGTCTTGAGAGACTCAGTTCCCCAACGTTTCGCCAGAGACTGCGTCCGGCATCCTCAAGGGTTGTCTTGAGAGGAGACTGCGTCCGGCATCCTCAAGGGTTGTCTTGAGACACTCTCAAGACAACCCTTGAGGATGCCGGACGCAGTCTCTGGCGAAACGTTGGGGAACTACAAGCCTCAGGAACACGGCCAACAGCCCGAAAATCTTCTGCAAGATCATCTTAATTCAATTGTTTCAGCAGCACCTTTTTTTCACCTTTTTGTCTGTATTTTCAGAACCTTTTTTCCTCTTTTTACGACCAAAATTTGCACCTTAAAATCCTCCCCCTAGATATAACAGTGAGCTATATGAGTTCTAGGTCTACAGGGAACCATGTATTTCAATGATGGATAGGCTTGAGTGGGTGGACATATTCATTGCATGGGAAATTGACCAAAGAAAATTCTCTATACAATCGAAAAACAGGTGGATTAATGCAGTGGATGAAGATGCAAAATAGATTCTAGGAGTGAGAAACTATGCAGAAAAAGGAAGACACTGGATAGGCCGATTTAGAGGCACTTAATACAGGAGGCCAAGGCCCGACATTTGGCTGCAGCGCTACAGAGGAAGAAGAAGTTCTTGATTTTCCAGCATTGTTTAGGTTTTCTATGTGTCTGTGACGTTTAGATTGTCAATGGAATACCTTTTTTGGCAAACATTTTGAATCCATTCTGTGGATGTGATTTAACCAATTATTTTGATATGACTGGATAGGTCCATCTTTCACTTTGTTTTGAACTTTTACGCTTTTACGAATCTCAACATTTCTCTTTTTTATCCTTTTTTAGGCCTAACAGAGAACACAATAATCTCATCCGTGTAGCTTGTAGGACCTAATTTGATTTTATGTCTAAAATTCAAATCCAATTGGCATTGCTATAGCCTATATAGTGTTTTTTTTTCTGTTAGGCCTATATGTGTAATCGTAGATTAATTTAGTTTCTATGAACATTATTGTTTTTTTTAACTCTCGTTAGATTATTCTATTTATCTTGTTTTTATATTTCTTATTTTAAGTAGCCTATTTATGCTACCACATTTTGTTAAAAAAATTATGTGTCCAAGATAATTAATTCCGACAGGCCCTACTTGTTCGAAAGTATTTGCACATAATTCTATTTAACCCTATTTTTTTCGTCCTATTATCATAGCATTTGTCTTGCTAATAGATATTTTCGCTATAGGCTATTGTTTAATTGCCAAGTTCGTCTTTGTATTGAACTTTTACAGGAAAAATCACAATGAGATTTAAGATTTAAATTAAATTTCTTTATACAACACCTTCTTCTAGGTCTTCTAATTATTCTGGTTTGAAAACCTATGTGGTTTCCTCCTCAGTAATAGGCTTCGTTCTAAACGCCAGATCATCGGTTGAGATGTTACTCAAGATGAAACGACATAGGTTTTGAAACTGGTATAAATAGAAGACTGGATATGAGGTGAGGTATAAGGAATGTTAATTTATATCTTAAGTTCCTCTGGCAGTAAATAGCAATGAAAGAGAAAATTTAATATTGGAAGAAGAAATCCAATAAAGCAAGTGAAAGAAACTAAATATTTGGGAATAATTATGGATAACATTGAAGGTATAGGCAAAGATAATATAAACATAGAATTGAATTGAGTAGCAAAATAATATCATTGTTAAATTCCATATGGTGGGATAAGCATATTTGGAAAGACGCAAAAAAAAAATATTGGTAAAACATTAGTGGAATCTGTTGCAATGTACAGAAGTGAGGTATGGACAATCAATAAGTAGGCCTACTACAAGAATAGACTAATAGCTATAGAAATTGATTATTTACGCAGAAGTGCCAAAAAGTAAAAATTAGAAATAAGGAAATTGGAAATATAATGGAAGCAGAAGAAAGTATAATTGAAAGAATTGAGGAGAAGGAATTAAAGTGGTTAGGACATGTTTTAAGAATGGAAGATAAATGATGGCCAAGGCAACTATATCAATGGCACCCGACCAGAAGGAGGAAGAGAGGGAGACCGAAGTTAACATGGAAGGGAAACATGAAGACATTAATGCAAGTAAGAGGGCTAAGCATTGAAGATGCCCAAGATCGTAGGTTTTGGAGGTTTGGCACGGGAAGACGGCAGCAGCTGTAAAAACCCGAAGACAGATAGATAGAAGTTCCTCTTTGAAAATTATTTTCTGATGTGGAAAAAAAATAACCAAAAAATCTGCATACAACAACATTTCAAACGTGTTATTTATTGTAATTTTTATTCCGTGTTGAATAGTTAGTTGATATATCTTTTTATTGTTTCATTAATATATAGGCATATAGGCCTAATGCTTGTTTAGGTTGTTAGGAGAGATGATGATCCATATCCTTGTCTCGCACTTTCATTGGTTGTTATAGTTTCTGATAGGCTTAATTAACATAAATAACAATTTTGGAGCGTAAGTTACAAAATTATTCCAACATAGGCCTACTAACAATTAGGCCTTTTAAAATAGGCCTATGCCTAAATTTTGGTATTAATAAAATATCAGTTTACCTCATATTTGCCTTCTTTTTAGACCATTTTCGGCGGATTTTCTCGTCAGTTGTTCTGTCATGGTGAATTTACTGTTTCTTACTCCATCACCACGATCGAGCAATATCGACAAAATAGTGACAATGGAGAATTAATTACTCCGAAACCGGTTTAAAAAGAACACAAATGATGAGGTGAAATGTTATTTTATTAATATTAATTATTAATTAATATTCATGTCCCTGAGGGCTTCCTGTTGGGGGGACTGAACGGTAGACCATCGTCAACTCAACATTATGCACATTGTGCGCTCTTCAATATTATTATTATTATTATTATTATTATTATTATTATTATTATTATATTAATACCTCAATGCTACTTTCAACAGATTTTGAACATAGACCTATGTATTTAGGCCTACATATTTTGCATTTTTATTCTTGTCATACAGAAATGGATCTACATATTCTACATGTGTTTTTTTTAAATAGCGAATTAATTGTGGATTATTTTGGAACTATCATTGATTATTTCGCTTTCATTTTGTTTTTAGTTTGACAGATAAATATGATACTGTAATTCTCCACTAGTGGGAGTAACAGACGAATAGATATTATTGAATTTAGACCATCTTATAAAATTGGTATGATATTAGACCCCACAATTCGTTTTGAGATTCATAGTGGACAACCTGAGGAAATTGACTGTGAAAAGAAAGCCATATATGAGCCAACAATTGACTATTACAAAGATAAATACCAATTAGATAGTATAACTGTCACAGGATTGATGATCGGGGCAAGAGGTACTATACCAGCATTCTCAGCCAAATTTTGGAATTCCTTAGATTTGGACAGGTCTATCTTTCTAAAAGCTATGGATTTGGAGAAGAATAGAACGTATAAAACGGACAGACAAAGTAAGAAATGAAGATGTGCTAGGCAGAGTGGGTGAAAGAAGAACAATGCTGGAAGTCATAAAGAAGAGGAAAAGAAATTGGATTGGCCACTGGCTAAGAAGAAACTGCCTGCTGAAGGATGCTCTAGAAGGAATGGTCAACGGAAAGAAAGTTAGAGGCAGAAAAAGACATCAGATGATAGACAATATTAAAATAAATGGTTTGTATGCAGATACAAAAAGGAAAGCTGAGTTAAGGAAGAGTGGAGGATGCTGAGTTTGCAGTGAAAGACCTGCTCTTGAGCAGAACACTATGAATGAATCTTTCTAAAATTGCCATCGCTGCCATTAGAGGATCAATTTCAATTTTAAGAAACAATTTTTACAAAATTTCTACTTTGTAGTATGTATACTTCAATTAGGCCTACAATTTGAATTTTTTTAAATGTATTTACAAAATGTATTTCATAAATTCAAAAAATTGTCTATATCACTTTGTCCTTGAGGCAATCCTTTAATGAGGAAAGTGTAGCCTATGTAATAAAATATAACATTATAGAGCGGATTTCTCAACCTATGTCTACACCACGACCGCGGTTTTCCAATTTTTTATTGTTTCCATAACACCTATAAAAATGACTGAAAATTGACAGAAGTGTTATGAAACCATAGACATGATTCAGACATTTGTTTTTGTGTTAACAGCCGTAGATTTTCAATTTTTATGGTTGCTATGGAAACAATAAAAAATCGGAAAACCGCGGTCATTGTTTAAACTTCGATTGAGAAATCTCGCAGCCATAGGCTAAAGACTTATAGGCCTATTAGATAGTCTAAGGTAGAATTTAATTCGTCCATCATATTTAGGCCTCTTTTATTTCAGTTTCCAAATGTAACTTCTAATTTAAACTGTAATAGGCCTATAGCATGTATCATATAAAAGACAAAGTATTATTTTTAAAATTATTAATAAAACAAGTACTATTTTGCCATAAAAAGTAGAATACGATAGGCCTATATTAAATGTATCATTTGAAGATAATTGTAACGTACATTTATTCCTGTACTTACTTACTTAGTTACCCACTGGCACTATCGAACCCGTAGGTTCATGGCCGCGTGGACATAAGCTCTCTATACATCCCTATACTGAGCTAATGCTTTCCAATCATTCCCTGTATAATCTTCTTCCCTCAAATCATAGTTAATGTTATTCTTCCACCTCATTCTTGGTCTACCAACTAGTCGTTTTCCCTCTGGCTTTCCTACAAGAAGCTTCCATGCAAGTCTTTCATTCCCCATATGTGCAACATGTCCTGCCCATCGCAGTCCACGAGACGTAACTGTTCTTATTATATCTGGCTTCCTATAAAGACCATGTAGTTCATTGTTATGTCATAGTATTTAATATTGTTTTATGAAAATTTTAGGAGGTCCATAATTATAGATATAGGGCTATGAAATATCAGAATCTTTTAGCATATATGTGCCTTGTGTGTCTACTTCATTAGGCCTGTTATAGGCTATGTGAGACGATTGCAATTATTAAAAAAACAGTTAAATGACACTTAGTTATTCAAAATTATATATTATAGCTAAAAATAATTAGGCCTATGATAAAAATCGAATCGTAAAAGAGGATCTTTCAAATTAAACAATACAGCTAATATTATAGGCCTAATAGGCTATGAAAATATCTGTTTGAAAAATAAAAGCTATGGGAATGTGCGGAAACAAATGAATGAGGATTATAATATAATGGATGGAAATATTATTGAACAGGTAGGCCTATGCGAATTTAATTATTTTGGACATTTCATTTATGAAATAAAAATTATATAGAGTTTAAATTACAGAAATAGGGAATAAAATAAATGGAATTATTAAAAAACAGTTTGGGAAACAAATGCCCATAGAGAGTAGGCCTATATTATGATTACACAATTTAACAGCAAAAGCCTCTCTAAAATAGGCCTATAGCAGTGAAAACTATATTTTGAATTCTAGATCAAAACCAAATTACACGCTGCACAGATGGAATTATTACTTCCTATTTTAGTCCAATTAGATTGGACAAAATAGATAAATGTTGATTTTTGTGAATGCCTAAAGTTAAAAACACAGTAGAATTTATCGAAACATTAACAGAGTAATATTAAACCACTTCCACAGAATGAATTCAAATTGTTTTCCAAAGGAGGTGTTCTATTGTCAACCTAAAGGATGCAGAGACAGAGGCAGACCTAAACAACGTTGGAGAAATCGACAATATTTTGAGATGCAGAAAAAGGCAACTGTGCCTAAACTTAAAAATATTAATGATGGTGATGGCTATGGTGAATTATAATTAATAATTTTAAACCACAGCAATTTTAGAAGTGCATATTTGTATATTATAATAAATAATACAAATAATTGGTATATTTTATATTTAGAAGAGCTCATCTTGCAAAACTTTTTTAAGTGTAAGGTATAAATAGCTGGCCAGCTCTCCCAAAATGCGTATAAATTTTGCAAGCTTAAAAAAATAGTTAAAATAAATTTATCTCCTATTGATAATACATTGTAATATATTCAAGTGAACAAATTTAGGCTAAATTAATGATAGCTATAACAATGTTTCAATTGTTATAGGCCTACTATAAGTTTATACTAATATGTTGGTATAAAAGTCTGTAGGCCTATTAACTTTCGATATATTATATAATGTAAGCCTATCCTATCTTCTTGCAATAGGCCTGGTATCTCAGTTAATTAACATTGGCTTATATTTTAGTCTACGTGTACAAATTATTATTATAATCCTATTAAGCAATTTACTACATTTGTTATCAGGAATTCAACTATTTTGATTAGTCTAATAATGGGCCTATATCTTAAAATAATTTAGGCCTAAGAATGATAAAAAGTGAATAGCTTAGCCGTAACACACAACAATGTGAAATTAGTCTCTAAGTTGGCTAATTTATCGTGCTAATTATTTAAATGTGGCGGTTCGCAGTGAAAACAAAATCAGTTATTTAGCACAATTTCAATTAACTTTTTACTCATTGTTTTTCAATTGTTTTATTCTATTGTTTTTATATTATTTTATGTAAGTTACATTGACAGTTGAAGGTCAATTCTCACTAAGATTGTTATACATTATTGCGTTATCAAGAATATTCGATAAGTAACATTGACAACAATTAAAAAGCGTACGCCTATTATAACCAGTAGGCCTATATTATTACTAGCGTTAATGCAGTAATAGGCCTGTATTTTATTCCGTAATTTGCTACCACTTAACTATTAATAATATTTCCTTTCTGTTGATAAAAAATAACAGACATATTTATGAATTTTGTTAGTTACAATAAGCCTAATTGAAATTAGCTTAGGCCTACTATTTTGCTGTTACTATTACAAATTTAATTCCTAATAGGCCCACTGCTATTAATATCTAGCCTACTGGAAATTGTTACAAATAGACCTAATTGTCTTTAGTCTAAAGAGATGATTTAAGTCTCGATATAAGGACATTTTAGGCCCTTTTTTTACAACTTATATAATAGTTATAATCTAGCCTAATCTAGCATACAACAGGACAATTATTTTAGAGTTAAGAAATAGACCTAATTGTACTTAAGTCTAAAAAGACGATTTAAATCTCTTTATAATAAAACTTTGGCTCTGTTTTACAACCTTTATAGTAGTTATGATCTAGGCTACAGCAGGACGAGTTAAGAAATAAATAAAGGGATGTACTTACTCTGTCCGAGGTGAACTCTCTTCATCCAGGGGTAGATCTGTGGTGGGTTGCTGGTTGTGGAACCAGTTCCTTGTTTACTGTTGTTATTGTTGGAACCTGTGGTACTTGAAGTCGAGGAAGTGGATGAAGCGGGTGACGAGGAACTTTGTGAAACAGCTGACGACGCTGTCGTGGATCCTGTGGATTGTTGAGGTCCCGTAGCCGCCGGGGATGTTGCCGATGACCCTGCAGCACCTCTGACAGCTGATCCAGAGCCGCTATTGGCACTGGAGGTGCCTGCCGGCGACGTTACTGTGGATTTGCTACCAGAAGCGGTGTTAGGATTTGACGTTTGCTGACTCTGTAAAGGAGGGGAACTCCTCGGAGGTCCTCCCCCGGTAGTGCTGAGATCCTGGGGTGAACTTACCCCTGTCGTGGATGTAGAGTCGGCATACTTACAGCTGCTGTTGCTTGCCACTGAATTATTGTTGAGCAGAGCACCTGCAGGCGTGGACACTACCCCCAGAGGTGGGGTGACGGCTCCAGGACTCGCGTTATGGTGGTGTTGCTGCAGATGTGTGACTGTTGCGCCACCCCCGAGTCTCTGGGTATGAGACGGGTGCAGCTGTGTATAGTCCACCATGGCAGCGGCACCGCCCCCGTTCTGCATGTGCTGTGCTGCCGACACATTGCTAGTAGCATACGGATGCTGAGAGTAGTGCTGGCCGTGATGACCAGGTACTTGCTGAGGGGAGTAGCAGGTGGGTGGGTACGATGCAGCAGCCCCTGCATTTGGGTTGTAATAATCCGCAGCCTGGCCCTGTCCTGATCCAGGATGCTGGGCACTCACAGGGAGAAGCCCTGGCCTCTGAGCCTGTCCTTGGTTCGCGTAGCAAGATGCCAACGAATTCACAAACTGGTAAGAACTCATGATTCACCCACACAATGTTAATAGAATTAGACAAGATGAACGTTTGTCGATCTCCACTAAATCACCGCGGTACGTTAAAGTCCATTTTATAGTTAGTTTTAATAGAGAGAAGTCACTTAAGCAAAAAACACGTTTAGCGCAGCACAACCACGTGGCCCATAAAGACGTCTTGATATAGTTTATGAGCGGCAATTACTGTCAAGAGGTTACAGTAAAACTGTTCGCTGTTGACTATCATGTTTGTATACCGTATATCCAACACTGGCGGTGCTTGTGCTAGGATCACGTGCTTTATAGGATGACAAGTAAAGTGCAAAGACAGAGAGAGAGAGAGATAGATAGACACACACATATACACACGTCCGTCCCTGTTGATTCTGCCGTTGTTTGTGACGAAATCTGTTTGTTCACTTTGTCTCTGTCCTAACTGACTTAATGTCGGGTTTTCTGAAAATTTCACCGGCTAGTCACTCTCAAGTAGAAATTGGAATAAAAGAAGGTATAAGGGGCGTGGGGGGGTGACTATAGTTTACCACCACCACCACGACGCCGGGGCACGCGCCCTGCCTAACGCACGAGGTCTTGTTGTCGACAATTGTTTGACGACATCATACTTGCTCACTCGCAACTGTTTCACAGTTTTGGTTGAAACCCAACCACCAATCCCCGTGGTCCGTCAAACTTTGATTGGGTACTTGCAGTCGGATTCTTCAACCCTGTTGTCGATGTGCGAGCTAGACAGGACGGGGAGAGGGGCAAAGGTAGGGGAGGCTTAATGGAGAGAGAATTTCAGAAAGGGAGAGGGGGGATTAGGGAGGAGGTTTCAGGTTAAAAAGTCTTCAGCTCTATGTGTCTTGATCCTCTGGTTTTGTATATTGCGGAGTAACTTCTGCGCATGCGTCAAAAACTATAGATATGTGTGTGTTTTTTTACTGGGGGGTATTTTCAAATGAGAGGGGAGATAGGGTTGACGAGATGATTAGAAGAGGTGGGGGATTTTTAAGAGTTTTTTTTTAATATTATAGGGATGAGGTAGAAGGCGGATGTTCCCTAAACACTTGTGTTAGCAACAGTATAGAAATTGAAAATTTTGGTGTTGCCCAGTCTTTTTACGTGGTTTCTATTTAGCGAGTAGTAAAAAGAGAAATAACTCTTCTTCTAAGTGAATGAGCGAGAGGATTTAAGGGGGTGAGGTGAGTTAAAATTTATGGACTTGTTTATGTAACTTAATGAAACACTTGACTTGGTTTTAATAACAGCGATAATAGTCGGATGTATCTTCATCTTTCTACTGCAGATACACCAATTATCGTCTTGTTTTAAAATAAGTTATTTAACTGCCGTTTGCTCCCGCTTTATGACGTAGCTATGGGGGAACCCAAGTGGCTTAATGCCACCGGATTATCACTGTCCACTCTGCATTAACACAACCCTTGTCCTCAATAATAAAATTGTTTTGTTTCACTCTCGCCGCTTTTAAAATTTATCTCTCTTACTTTTTAAAATATTATAATTAAAAATAGAACCTGGCCAACATATCCCAGCCAAGATTTTTTTTTGTCGACAATATGAAAAATATTTTTAGCAGAAGAACTTGCTGCAAACAACTTCACTGCATAAATTTATTAGAAAATTAAATCTTATTAAAACGCTAGCTCCTTGCTTGAGCACTGAATTTAAATTCAACTCTCTATTAGAATTATAAATTATGTAATTAATGTGATATATAGGACTAATTAATAAATAAATTTAAAGTTTGTTCTTTCTTCATAAATAGCTTAATTATTGTTCTATTACCAAGAACGCGAAAATAAATTTTAATACAATATTTTTTGAGGAGTTAAAATGTTATATAAATGAAATTGTATTTTTTAACTATTTTTCGTTAAATAATTGAGTAGAAGTTGATAAAAAGTTTATCTAGTTTCACTTAAAAATTCGAATAAATAAAATTCATAAAATAATTCAATAGAAATTGATAAAAATTGTCTCAACTTTCCTGTTTTTCACTTAAAATTTCCAATAAATAAATTCATAAAATAATTGAATAGAAATTGATAACAAAAATTCTCAACTTTCCTGTTTTTCACTTATAATTTCCAATAAATAGATTAAAAAAATAATTGAATAGAAATTTATAATAAAAATTCTCTAGTTTTCTGTTTTCCACTTAAAATTTCTAATAAATAAATTCGTAAAGTATATTTGATGACAGTAAAAAATTCGTTCATAAAAATGATTATTAGTGACACACGTTTCTGGTAATAAAAAATTCTGACCTATTTTTTTAATGTACTTATTTCTTTGTGAATAGCACTGTGTTATTTACGTTATTTTCCACACTTAATTGTTAAATTTTCAGGCCTGTAACGGGTAGATTAAATGCAGAAAAAAGTGATTATTTTTAACACGTTTAAAGACACAATTTGTAACACTTAAAAACACTGGTGTTGCGATATAAATATTCACAGAAACACGTAAACACACGTTGAAGTTCACACGGGCGACGTGTTATGTACTGTACGGGAGCTCGTAAGTCACTGAAGAACGACTTGGAGCGGACCTATAGCCTGTTAGTTACTTTTAGGTCGCTGCGAAGCATTGCCCCACTGTGCTGTCAATCCATCGTGATGGGAAAAGTAGCCCGTCCGGCAAAACTGCACCACTTGCTGTCACTATTTAGAAATGAATGGAGGGGGAAGGATAAGAACTGTCAAGATGATTTTTCAATGTCAGTTAATTAATTACGGTCAGTTATTTGTTATTTATTACCCATAAAACTTGTCCGTAAATAAATTAATAAAATTTATGTTTTAAAATTGATTTTTATAGTATGTTTGGTTGATATCGATTTCTTATTAAAATTGTGTCTTATTACTGCTTGTAAAAACAATGTTTTGCTGTATTTTTTGTAGTTATTTTTAAATTCTCTTCAGATGACACAAATTGCGTGATTGCATGCTTAAAAACAAGAGATATGAAAAATTAATTTCGTAACTATGTTGAAAACACACGCACGTGAGTTATTTTTACGAAAAAGTGTGAGTTTTAAAATCAATTAGTCTTGTATTAATTTACGACCGCGTTAGTACATCCTTCTGTCCGTCTCACTCGGTCCAACTGACCGATCCCTAGTTTATGGAAGTTTTCTGTCTCTCTCTTTGCCTGCCGGTAGTTGTAATATTCTCCGCGATTCGTTATGACATAATCTGTTTCGTCCCCCTCTTTTTTCAAAACTACATGTTATGGTACCAGAAGTCTTAAAACATTCCTATGTCCCCTACCTCTCTCTTAGTGGCCAATATTACAGTGCCTCTCACTGTTTGTGGGAGAGTTTCCCTCCCTTAAACATCGTCCTTGTCGTAGTTCAAACATTTGCTCGCCAGATGGTGTAACCATCGTACTTGAGCTTTTTCCGCGCCATTTTCTTTCTCTTTCCCACAATTTTATCTCTGTCAGTCTACTATAATTCCTACTTTAGTTTTCTCTGTCTGTTGTATACTGTTTTTTATTCTCTACTTTTTCATTTGAGGCGCACGGTTTTCCCCTCTTCTTTTAGTTTGGAAGATTTCCCCTCCCCCTCTTAAAACAGAGTTGCGTGGAGTTCTGGGCTGGGTTTTCAGATGAGAAGAACAGACTCGGCGGTAAGCATGGTCTGTGCTCTTCCCCATGTGACTGACATCCTGGGAGGGGTTGTTTCCTCGCATGGGGGTGAAATCCGTCCCCTGCAGCCATATAGAGATGCTTTTCGTTCACGGCTATCCTTGGAATTGACGTGAAACTGACCCAGGTCAAGTTTGAAAGAGGGTTTTTGGTATGTGTAGACTATTTCTTACAACCTGGACCCGTCACTTCAACTTGAATGGTAAAACACGCCTCCAGCATTCCACATTACAGAAACAAAACTGTAGCTGCATGCTTCAACATTAGCTCAATACACTGTATTATTTTATAATAATAATAGCTTTATGTTACCCTGGCAGAGTTATGGCCTTAAGGCCTTGTCTACTACTCAATTAAGCCCCTATGTACCATGCATTAATCTAAATTTGTTTTATTGTGATTTCGTAATGTCGAAATAAGAATAAAAGATCAATATTTGGCTAATGATTTATTTGTCCTATAATCGCGTATTTTTAACATTGTTGTCCAGTGACAAAAATAAGTTGGTAATATTTTAGGTTCAGATTTCCTGAAGATAACGACATACAATATGCAATGTAATAATGCTAATGCAGAATGCAATAGTTAAAGAAAAGCTTTTAGGAAATATAAAAAAAAAAAAGAATTTATCTACTATTAGTTCGTAGTTAGGCCTACTAGGCGACAAAATCTATAGGCCTACTTTATATTCTAACAAAGCATGCTAACAGTACATAAAATAATAATAATAATAATAATAATAATAATAATAATAATAATAATAATAATAATAATAATAATATAATCTACTGCCGTCTTCCCGTGCCAAATCTCCAAAGCCTACGGTCTTGGGCATCTTCGATGCTTAGTTCTCTAGCTTTAATAATAATAATAATAATAATAATAATAATAATAACAATATAAATAAGATAAATTATACGGGAAACACCAATTAATATTCGTACCTTACACTGGGTAATAATGAAGTGGAGGTTAGAGCAAATATAAATTTTGATTTCTTTTAAAAGATGCCAATGTCCGACATTGTACAGATTTAACAAAACGTCTTCTTCTTCTGCTTCATGAAATTAGGCCTTTTGACCTGTTTTCACATCAAGTGTGAATGGCCGTCCAGCATTTCTATGTCCTATTGGTTTGTACTTTAGTAACAGCTGAGGGATTCTGTCTGTAGGCATTCTTTTAACATGTTCATACCAGTTGCTTCTCATGATGTCAATTCTATTTGTTAAATTAAAACTATTTAAGTCCTTCCTAATATCCTCACTTCTTTTCTTGTCCAAAATTGTCACACCCGCTACTGAACGTAGGAACTTCATTTCTGCAGTTTCTATTTTCCTTCTGTCTGAACGGTTAAGAGTCCAATTTTCACTTGCATATGTTAGACAGGCACTGCCATAATTTTGTAAAATTTTAGTTGTGTGCTCCTCAAAGTAACAAAACGTAAAATACACTTTAACGATGATTATAGGCCTATAACAACAATGTTTGTTGATTTATCGCGTTTTTTTATTCACGCTATTCTTTCTCTACTCATATAATTTCCTCAATAAATAGGCTAGGCCTATATTTAATTAAATATACCAAATATAGGCCTACAACACATACTAAAATACTGTGAACGTAGATAAAATACAGTAGACAACTCGTTAAAAAGTTACGTTTAATAACTAGTTGTCTAAATAACTATTACAAGTTTAAATGACGATCCTCCAAAAATTGCTATGAAATTAAATGGTCTTTAGTGCTTAATAGAGTCTCGGAACTGTCAAAAGAGGACCTAAAATGGTTTCCTGTGTACATTTTACAAATTTCCAATTTAAGTAAATTTAACGTGGACTATGAATCTGAGCTTAGTTTTTATTTTTATTTTTCAAGATTTTCTCGATTCTGTTCTAATTCACTTGGGCCATACTTGTGTTGCTACGTAATGTAGGCCCACTTGCTGTTATTTTATTTTGCAGCTCTTTGGTGTCTCCTTTCATTAATTTTTACATCCTTGTAGAAATGGGCAGAAATGGAATAACCACTTGGACTACATTATTCTTATAATATTATAATGATATTATGAAAAGGGCGCTCATCCAGTTCGGACAAAGATAATATTAAAAAATAAACCGATAGAACAAGTGGTAAGATATAACTTCCTAGCTTGCGAAATATCATACACAGCAGAAACAGATATAAATAACAAACTAAATAAGTTTAATTATATAACAGGTACACTAAAAAGAACTTTGAAAAATAAAGCCAGGAAAGACTCTATAATGAAATTATACAAGACAATGTCAGTGCCTATTATTACTTATGGATCCGAAACATGGACAGTAACAACACAACAGTCTGCCAGAATACAAGCTGCTGAAATGAGATTCCTCAGGATATCAAAGAACAGACAAAAAACATAACTCAGAAATAAGACAACTAAAAGTAGAAGCATTAAACTCAACAATAGAGAAATACAGAACAAACTGGAAAGAACACTTGGCAAAGATGACTGAGAATAGAATACCAAAAGCAGCATACAACTATTCACCACGAGGAAGAAGAAGCTTGGGAAGAGCAAGGAAAAGCTGGAAAGAGCAGCAATTTGGAGCCGAAACAGGCTAGTAAATAAGCCTAAACCGTGAAGAAGAAGAATATTATGAAAAGAAAAATTAATGTCTGAACCAGGAATAGAACCGTGGACCTCTTGTATTCCGTAGAAGCGTGCTAGACCACTATACTATACGAGATATGGTACAAACATTAATAATTCTTTCCACATATACAAATATATAATTCTCCTTTGGAAAGAATTATTAATATTTGTGCGATGTCTGGTAGGGCCTATAGTGTAGTGGTTTAGCACGCTTGTACGGAATACAAGAGGTCCATGGTTCGATTCCTGGTTCAGATATTTATTTTTATTTTCACAATATCATTATAATATTATAATATGATCCATTTTTGGAACGGTGTTAAAATAACAGTATTGGAAAATGTTAAATACATTATTCCTACCATAATATTTACAAAAGAGTACGTAAAAGTTTATATTTTCATTAATTTCATGTTTAAACTCTGAATCTATGACTAGAGCATGGAACTCACTTCTCAGTCATGTCAGGGACTGTCAATCGCTATCATTATTTAAATACAAATTAACTGATATCTTAAGTTCCACACAATGAAAAAATTAACTGCATAACAACTAGGCCTATATGATACAGCATTTTGTATGTAGCCCTATTCATCTAGGAAGCTTTACTTACTTTATTTTAATATTATTATTTTTTTTGCAAATGCCCCAGGTTGTCTTTCCACATTCCTGGTGTTCTCTCCTGACATGACCTAGGCCTACTTGTTACTTTGCCCAGATGATATGATGGGTGATGATGATGATAGTGGTGCGCCAGGAGTGTCCTTCAATCTCCTAAGATTAATCTAAGATGAATATGAATGATGATGATTGCGATGGTCATATGATGTTCAGGGGACCGTTGGGGGGGGGGGGGAAAAAAACCTTAAGTTTTCCTGACATTTGCCTTACAGGCGAGGGAAAAACCCCGATTAAAAAAACCCTCACCCAGAAAAACTGTGCCGACCGGCATCGAACCCGGGCCCGCTGCGTGACAAGGCAGCACGCTAACTCGAGACCACAGCGGTGGACATTTTAATATAATTATATTCCATGTTTTGTTAGTATTATTTAGTATTAGATCGCATCATCATTGTCTTTTGCTTAGTGTAGGCCTAGAGGCCTGTTTTAAAATTGTAATAAATCCTATGTATTTTTTAAAATAGTTTTACTATTTGCTCGTTGAGTGGAAGAGAAGGCCTTTATAGCCTTAACTCTGACAGCTAAAATGAAGCATTATTATTATTATTATTATATATTATTATATTATTATTATTATTATTATTATTATATATTAGGCCTACTATTAACTTATTATTTTATTTTTATTTTTTTTAATTGCGGATGAGCCCATGTAGGACTACGCAAAGTAGACCTACTTAGAGGCGTTATAATACTTACTTACTTACTTACTCACTGGCACTATCGAACCCGTAGGTTCATGGCCGCACGGACATAAGCTCTCCATACTTCCCTATCCTGTGCTAATGTTTTCCAATCATTCCCTGTATAATCTACTTCCCTCAAATCATAGTTAATGTGTTCTCCCACCTCATTCTTGGTCTACCAACTGGGCGTTTTCCTTCTGGCTTTCCTACAAGAAGTTTCCATGCACGTCTTTCATTCCCCATACGTGCAACATGTCCTGCCCATCGCAGTCTACGGGACTTCTGTTGTTATTATATCTGGCTTCCTATAAAGACCATGTAGTCCATTGTTATGAAGTCTTCTCCATTCACCTGTCTGTTCATCTCTCTTTGGTCCAAAAATTTTCCTAAGAACTTTATTCTCAAATACTCGTAATCTCCTTTCCTCCCTTCAAGTAAGAGTCCATGTTTCGCACCCATACAATATAACTGGTAGAATAATAGTTTTATATATTTTCAGCTTAACGTTTTTTGAAAGGAGTTGGGACATCAAAAGTCTCTGCAATGCATAATACCATGCATTTCCAGAATTGAGCCTATGTTTAATTTCTTTGTGCATCTAATTCCTATTTGTGATTATTGTTCCTAGGTATTTGAAAGGCGTTATAATAATAATACTAATAATATAATAATAATAATAATATAAATAATAATAATAATAATAATAATAATAATAATAATAATAATAATAATAATAATAATAATAATAATAATAATAATAATGATAATGATAATGATAATGATAATAATAATAATAATATTATTATTATTATTATTATTATTATTTTTATTATTCCTTTTAATTTCAATGGCATTAAGTCCATTAGACTATATTTCTTACAGAATAAATTTAAAATATAAGTTACAACTATAAAATTGAATTCCTTTAAAGTTTGTGTGAGTGTTGACCTTGGTTAGCCCTAATTCTTTACTTAGAACTACCGGTATGTAGGCTTTTTCGAACGTTTTTGTTTTCAGCAGAAGGTTATTTGGCTACTGAAGACGGAACCGGTTCCGAAAGACCAACAGACATTTAAAATATTTTAACCAACTTGAGGCGACTGTAGGCCCTAGTTTACAAGTAGGAACTAATAACTTTTATTAATCTATATTATAGGCTAATTTTATATTGGGATTAATACCTCAAACATTTATTGTGACATAGGCCTACTGTGTTTTGAGCTAAGATAGACTTTAGGGTTGTGCCTAATTTACTGGGACATAGCCTACTGTACTTATAGGCTAATACGAAATTTGTGTAAATATTTTTGTTATGTTTCAGTTACATAAAAGCATTTTAAAAAGTTGTAATCATTTGGGAAAATTATGAAAATCATCTTCATGGTATTAGAATGAATAAAACATTAATTATACATTTTTAAAATTTCTTTGTAATTCTAATAGGCATATTGCATATTTAATACGTACATATGTTGTGTTTTTGTTGCATAATTATGTCCATATTTCATAAGGCAAATCTACATAAAAAACCTACCTCTATTAAATAGTTTTCTTCTTCTTCTTCTTCATGGTTTAGGCTTATTTACTAGCCTGTTACGGCTCCAAATTGTTGCTGTTTCCATCTTTTCTTTGGTCTTCCCAAACTTCTTCTTCCTCGTGGTGAATAGCTGTATGCTGATTTTGGTATTCTATTCTCAGTCATCCTTGCCAAGTGTTCTTTCCAGTTTGTTCTGTATTTCACTATTGTTGTGTTTAATTCCTCTACTTTTAGTTGTTGTCTTATTTCTGTGTTATGTTTTTTTTTCTGTTCTTTGATACTCTGCTATTGGTCTGAGGAATTAATTCTGTTTTAGCAGCTTGTATTCTGGCAGATTGTTGTGTTGTCACTGCCCATGTTTCCGATCCGTAAGTAATAATAGGCACTGCCATTGTCTTGTATAATTTCATTATAGAGTCTTTCCTGGCTTTATTTTTCAAAGTTATTTTTAGTGTTCCTGTTACTTACTTACTTACTCACTGGCACTATCGAACCCGTAGGTTCATGGCCGCACGGACATAAGCTCTCCATACATCCCTATCCTGAGCTAATGATTTCAAATCATTCCCTGTATAATCTACTTCCCTCAAATCATAGTTAATGTTGTTCTCCCACCTCATTCTTGGTCTACCAACTGGGCGTTTTCCTTCTGGCTTTCCTACAAGAAGTTTCCATGCACGTCTTTCATTCCCCATACGCGCAACATGTCCTGCCCATCGCAGTCTACGAGACTTAACTGTTCTTATTATATCTGGCTTCCTATAAAGACCGTGTAATTCATTGTTATGTAGTCTTCTCCATTCACCTGTCTGTTCATCTCTCTTTGGTCCAAAAATTTTCCTAAGAACTTTATTCTCAAATACTCGTAATCTCCTTTCCTCCCTTAAAGTAAGAGTCCATGTTTCGCACCCATATAATATAACTGGTGTTCCTGTTATATAATTAAACTTATTTAGTTTGTTATTTATATCTGTTTCCGCTGTGTATGATATTTCGCACCCTGGGAAGTAAATAGTAATTTTGCAAGCAGGTCTAAAAAAGGGAAAATAAGAAAACTTATGTGGATGTAAAAATAAGCTTAAACCATAACTAGAATGCTTACCTCTAACATTACCTTATAAAGTTCTCAAAAAATGAATCATTTCACGTTACAAAAGTGTAATAATATTAATAATAATATTTATTATTATTATTATTATTATTATTATTATTATTATCTACAATTAAATCCGGTGTCATAACAGCTGTCGTCTTCTGGAAACCAAACATCATTCCTCTCTGACCATCCACTGCAATGCTCGGTTCCTATCTTTGAGAATTCATTGCTGCTTGTACTCCCTCCATCCAAGATCCTCGATCGTACCTTTGTTCTTATCTCGAGGCCTATTGGTATCCATTCCATATTATTTTTTGGTAATATTTCTTCCTTCACTCTTTTAATAGGCCTATGGTCATACCATTGCAGTCAGTTCTTTTCTATTACATTTATTAGGACTATGCCTATAGGCCTATATGGCTAATCCTGCATTCCCATAATATCCTTTATCTCCTTATATCTTTCTTTCTGTCTTTCTTTCTATTCCATTCGGCATTTTCCAGCTGTTCTTCTCAAAACATATAATAGTAATAATAATAATAATAATAATAATAATAATAATGTCTTGTCTTGTAAGCCCATGTTTCTCTTAACAGAGATTTAGGCGCTCTCCCCCTACAGGGAAGAATTTGAACCATACTAATTTAGTTACACTTGTTTTCGTGTAGATGTCATTTGAGTGGTCCGTGGTCAGCGTTCCGCCTCATACTGACATCTAGAAAACCAAGGTATTACTAGGACGGGAAAATTCGGTAAATTTTGTTTAGAGGCCTTTTCATTCAGGCTTAAGGATCTTTTACGAGCCTGAATATCTTCAGACTCGGGACCCACAGATTAAAGTCCCTCCCGGAGGACTTGGTCCTTGGATTTTTCCGTCCTAAAAAACCACTAGTCCACCGCGGCCGAATAATAATAATGTAATAACGTAATAAATGAATATTGAATATTCCATAGTAAATTATGAAATATAGGCCTATAAGCAGTTAAATTGATATGAGCATGTACGACGAATGCAATGACAGCAGTTACCCAGAAAAACATTGTAATGATGTCCACCTGGAAGAAGAAAGAAAGGAAGACCTCGAAATTCATGGTTTGCAACTAAATAAAACCGGAATAAGAACAAGAGGACTGGAAATATGGAGGATGGATAGGGACGAATGGATAAGGAAAATTAAAATGAAAGTAGAGAAAGATGTGTAAACATTGAAAATCTGATTATAAGTAAGAAAAAAAGTAATATGTATAATTTATTCTGGCAGAGTTAATAGCATTTTCTTCCACTGAAACATCACAATGCATTTTTAATAGTTATGATACCCACAATTTAAATTTGGTTGTTTGGGTTGTGTCTAAGTGCTGCAGCTAACACTGAAGTCATTAGCAGTCTTGCTCTCCAATACTTTAAGGTTTTGGAAGTTTCCTCTTTGACGGCTGCACAGTTGTTGAGGTGTTCATCATCCATTTCTTCTTCTGGGTGGTTGCATAGAATGCATCTTGAATTTGAATTTAATGTTAAAATTTTCCGGGCCCATGGCCCATAGCTGGTATTTCTTCCAGACGTTTCACCGTCAACTGCGGCGAGCATCTTCAGTGGCGAGTGCTTCTAGGTGGTGTTACCTAGCAACAGCCGAGTCTACTACAAGGTAACATCACCTAGAACCACTCGCCATTGAAGATGCCCTCCGCAGTTGAGGGAGAAACGTCTGGAAGACACACCAGTTATAGACCACGGCCACATAGCCCGGAATCTTTTAATATTATGATTACCGGCCGTGAAAGCCTGTATTCCACAATTTGAATTTAAAATTCTCAGTTTACAATATAGATCTACACTGACTGAATCAACTTCAATTGTTTCTTTGTTACAGGTAAGCCTCAGTACTGCAAATGGCGGACCACACATTGATAACTTAATTGTGAGTTAAAGCAATTTTTAATATTATGTTACACTAACTTTTAAGTGTGTATGCAAATATAGTTCGCTCCCTAACACTCGAAATAAAGGAAATAAAAGTAACAAAAAATATATATTATCTAGCACTTGTCTATAGGCCCTATAAGTTAGGGGTCTATCGGAGAATCTTAAAATATGTAGGCCTAATTACAATTTTAATAGATTAATAAAACTTTGCTAAATTTTAACGTACGCCAAAATCAGAATAGGTTGGGATTTCAACTGTATCCAACTGACCCCTTTCTGTAGAATTTCATAAAAGTTTGGATAAGAAAAAATTTGAAAGAAGAAGAAAAAACAAATTATTTTTAATGTTATCAAACAGTTTAGTGAAAATATCCCGCATTTAGCTATTAAGAAAATAAGAAAATAAAACCAGTATTTACAGGTGAGTCAGCATGGAGCGCATAAATTCTGCTCGTAATGAAATTGTAAATAATGGATACGGTATCTATCGACACCATGGAAAAAGCGGAAATCTCTAATTACGTAGGCCCATATATACTTTTGCCATAGCCTAAATAAATAAGAAATTGAAGTTCCTAATTACACTGGTAAACATGATTTTTGCCTGATGAGTACCAATAGTTGTACTTGATGCAGTTTTTTATCGTGTTTTCAAATATGTATTCGGAATTCTTCATCGCCCACAGTTTTTTTTAATTTCAATTTCAATTAATGGATTTAAATAATTATTTTTATAATAAACGTTTTTTCGTCCATTTGTCCATTGTAAAATAAAACGGGGAACACTTTGATCAGAAGATTTCAGCTATTGAAAAGAGATATCAAGGCAAATGGAATCCTAATATGCTGGCCGATTATTGTTGGACCATCAAGAGGGATGCTCCACAGGCAAAATATAGCAGAAAATCGTCATTTCTTACTTTCTAGGTGTGTCCGAATGTTCGAATATTTTGTACTTACGAATGTAGAAAATATTAAAGTGTTTGAAATTAAAAGAATTCTTGTCTCTCGGAAACCTTGCGTGATGGAGAATAACCGATGTCAAATTTGAATTCAGGAGAAAAAATATTACCAGAATCACAAATTTTTCTTGCTGAGAAAAAAAAAGTTTATTTTTTTGTTGCTCAGTGTTATTGATACAATCTTACCTTGTAGGCTACTTACTTACTCACTGGCACTATCGAACCCATAGGTTCATGGCCGCGCGGACATAAGCTCTCCGTACATCCCTATCCTGAGCTAATGTTTTCCAATCATCCCCTGTATAATCTACTTCCCTCAAATCATAGTTAATGTTATCCTCCCACCTCATTCTTGGTCTACCAACTGGGGGCGTTCCCTCTGGCTTTCCTACAAGAAGCCTCCATGCACCTCTTTCACATTGCCCCATAACTTTCAACATGTCCCTGCCCATCTCATTCTATGGGACTTAACTGTTCTTATTATCCTCTGGCTTTCTATAAATACCATGTAGTTCATTTTTGTATGTTAGCTCTTCTCTCCCTTCAGCCATTCTGTTCATCTACCTTTGGTCAAAACATTTTCCTGAAGTAGACGTAACCCCTGATTCTCGAATACTCGTAATCTCATTTCTTATCTTGTAGGCTATCAGTCTTTTTTTTCCTCGTAAATACGATACGATGTTTCTTAAGAACAACGTTTTCCATCGATGACAGGTTCAGTAGATATAATTCGTATCACATATGGCGGGTAAAAGTAGCATCACATTTTCCTCAATAGACCCGAGGAATATTTATGCAGTTTTGTTTTACAGTAGAACTGGAAATTAGCTCATATGTGCTCGCTGGAAGTAGCTAAGCACACTCTATTTCCGTAATCACATGTTTAAATTGGTCTGATGTTGTAGTGGGTGTTGGGTTCCTTAGTGTTAACAACACCCCTTGATTATACGTCAGATGCTCATACCTACTTCTAAAATCGCTGTCAGTCAAGTTTTTAATGGTATGACCACAACCATCTCACTGACAACAGAGTCCCTAACACTGTTGTGTATCTGTTTTCAGTCTATTGTTTTTGTAGCTCACCTGTTGCAACCTGCGTATACGTCTTAATACGTTAACTTGGTATCTTATTAGTACGGCTAGGATTTTTATGTACTAACAAGTTAAGATTGCAAACATGGTATAATGAGAAGTGGTTAACTGTATGACTGTCTTTGTTTTTTGTTCCCACGCACAAACAGTTGAATAGTAATAATTAGAAGGTAGACTTTTGACTGTCCTTTTGTTTTAGCGTTTTACACAGCAAACAGTTGAATAATATATACTATCTGTGTTGCATCTTCTAATATTTTAAATACATATAAATCCTAACCATGCTTAGGAAAACAGTATTTTTTGCGCGCAAGTGTGCGTTTGGTCGTACTTACAGCAATGGCTACCATGATTAAAAGTTCAACTTCCTACATTTCGCGGGGTTCCAACCTCAATAACTATACTGTAATATTACATTTACACCCACGTGTTGGAAGTAAAACCACGGCCCTCTAAGTAGTACTATACTACGTACAATGTATACCTATCCAGAAAATATCCAAAAGGTAGTATATGTTAATCCTATAAAATTATACGACACAAATCACTCATGCCTTTTAAAAGAACTGAACGTGTTATTTGAAACAATATAAAACAATAAATACGTATCGCTTGCGGCCACGTTATCAATAATTCTTGTTATCACGGCCTTCTATTTTCAAACTACTAGAAGAGACCCTAACAATGGTCCACACTGTTAACGTTAGTCAATTGTTTGATCATGAACGCGCAAATATTTCCAACAAAAATGTTATTATTTTACTATTATTTATTATTTTGAAAACACCATCGCGCAAAAAATAATGTACAACGCACGTTTCCCATGACAATCGAACGAATCGTATGGCAGCAAATGCTTGCTCGGAATTCTACTTATCCCGATCTCCTTGGCATCAGTGAAAGACGAAAATGGCTATTTGTGTGTTATCTGTAAAAGATAAACATATGCTGTCGCGGACTTTTTTTGTAGACTGTTTTGAGATATTCAATTCTGTGCACATTCATTTTTGTGTATTTGTTATGGTTTAGCAGTGTGAGCCATTTAAGAGTAAAAAAAGGGACATTCACGTTTTCACTACAAAGGGTGTTTTTAATGGTGTAGGAGTTGAGTATCTCAACTCTCTTATAGCCTATGTTCATCCCGGGAATCTCCCGAACATTTTGCAAAAAAAAAATAATCTGATCAACGGTATGGCTGCGCATAAAGTACGAACAAACAAACATTCTTTTTTATATATATTATATAAGCAGTTAAATTGGTATGGGCACGTACTACGAATGCAAGAGGAAAAGTTACCCAGGAAAACATTGAAATGTTGTTCACCTGGAAGAAGAAGGAAAGGAAGACCTCGAAACTCGTGGATGCAAGAAATAAGAACTGGAATGAGAACAAGAGGACTGGAGGACATAGAGTCGATGCATAGAGACGAGTGGAGAAGAAAAATAAAACTTTAGGCACAGAAAGATGTGTAAACATTATAATTCTGTTTTATTTATATACAGAATTTTAATGTTTACACATCTTTCTGTGCCTGAAGTTTTATTTTTCTTCTCCACTCGTCTCTCTCCATCCACTTCCATGTCCTCCAGTGCTCTTGCTCTGATTCCAGTTCCTATTTCCTGCATCCACGAGTTTTGAGGTCTTCCTCTCTCCTCCTTCTTCCAGGTGGACACCATTCCAATATTTTCCTGGGTAATCTTTTTTCTTGATTTCGTCGTACGTGCCCATACCAATTTAATTGCTTATACCGTAGGCCTATATAGTCTACTATTGAATAACCAATATTCATTTTTTCTCTTATGACAGTATTTCTTATTTTGTCTAATTTTGAACATATTGCTGCTCTCCCAAGAAATCCATTTCCATCGACATAAGTTTTTGTTGAATTTCTGTATTTATATAAATCAATGCAAGAATATTATTAGGACATGGTGAAGAACACCGTGTAACTTGTGGACTTTTTTTCGTTATGCTATTAAAATTATTATTTTTAAATCAGAATTTTTTAATACAAAAGAAGAAGTCATGGTACTGTACCTAAATGAGCAGGTAAGTGAGTACAAGAATTGTACATTTAATTCAGTGTATTGTAATGTAGCACGAGGGTCAGACATTTTACAATCCACAGGACTATATCGTCGCAGGACTGGCCATCACTCATAATTTAACTTGCATACAACACACTATCTAGGCAGCTACTCATGTGTACAATGTGTCAGGCTAACCTATTCATTACATTAATTACTCTTTTAAAGGCTATCCACCCCCCCCTCGTTCCCTCTCTCTCTTTTTTTATTACGCCTTGACAGTAGGCAGACCACATTGCTTGTTGTACGGAGCCCAGCCATGCCTGAAGAGATAGCTTCACTATATACAAGCATGTTATACGACCTAGTGATTCAGGGATCTTTGTTTTTAACATGGCCAGCTACAGTGTTTAAGAGCATTTTATGTCATGTAATTTTTATCTTGTTTTTAAGCGAGAAAGCGATGCTAATACACTTTTAAAAAAATCTGGCATATTTTCATTTCAATTCTTTCTATAAATATAGAGGCCCCCCTTATGCATTTTCACACACGAAACTTGTCCCAACTCGAACTCGGGCCCGCTGCGTGACAAGAGAGCACGATACCTCGAGACCACCGATGGACTATACAAAAATAGGCCTATGTAACATGACTGATACATACTGGGGAGGGGAAAAATACATACAAAAAGTAAAAGTAAAGTGATCCCACAACAGGCCCGGAGGCACCTTGGGGTAGTAGTGAAGTTTTGAGGAGGCTCCCACTTTTCTAGGCAATCGGCACTTTATGTTAGCCGGGTTTATCAGCCTGCGTGACGGCCCGCCTTTACCCCCAGAACAAGGGTCGGGTACTCATTTACGTAAAGAGGCTGGCTCGAGTCGACACCCCAGGGCAATAGTGCCGCCAGAGGGTTTGGGTCAGTTTAAAAATCCTCACCCCAACGGGACTTGAACCCTCGACCCTCCGGCTTGTAGCTCAGTGCCTTAACCACTACGCTACGGCGTGCCCCAGGAAAAATACATAGGCCTTATATTTATATGTGCAATTAGGCCTACATAAAAATCAGTACTCTAGTTATTATGAAAAAACCTTGTAAAGTTATATAGGCTATTGCTCACTAACGAAATGTAATAGGCCCTATAAACACTACATTTCGATTAAGAATGTAGGCTATAGATCTGCTGAAAGGCAAGGTGTGGAAATTATGTAGCCTATTTATATAGGCTTATATAGCCTACGTTATGTCCACCGCTGTGGTGTCGAGATGCTGCCTTGTCACGCAGCGGGCCCGGGTTCGATCCCCGGTCGGGGCAGTTTTTCTGGGTGAGGTTTTTATCGGGGTTTATCCTCACCTGCAAGAGAAATGTCAGGAAAACTTTAGGGCCCAAACGGTCCCCGAAATCTTATGGCCATCATCATCATCATCCTTATCATTATCATCATCCTTGTCATTATCATCATCATCCTTCACCGGTGTGGAAAGCAACGGGAAGCTACCACACCTACAATTCCCTAGTAAATCTGCAAGCATAGCATGAAAATGCTATGATTGCAGTGAAGGACCTGCCTTCGGGCAGAATTAGTATGGATGGATATAAGTTATAGGCCATATATATATCCATCCATCCATCCATAGTAATTCTGTCCGAGGGCAGGTCTTTCACTGCAATCATAGCATTTACATGCTTCCGTTGGTTTTCACACCGGTGAAGGATTATGATGATAATGATAAGGGTGATGATAGATGGCCGGATGATTTTCGGGGACAGTTGGGCCCTAAGCTTCCTGACCATTTGTCTTTCAGGTGAGGAAAAATAAAAAAAAAACCTCACCCAGCAGCCTGTCCCGACCGGGAATCGAACCCGGGCCCGCTGCGTGATAAGGCAGCACGCTACTTCGAGACTGCAGCGGATATAGGCCTTAATTCTTCTGTAGGCCTACATGTGTTTGTCAGTTACTCCTCCTAAACGATGATTTTGATGACAATTTTTGTGTGTGTTTGAGTGGGTCCCTCGATGATTTAGATTCACAATTGGACCTACTAAAAACATTCGGGGTAGGAATTACCTGAAGTGCTGAAGTGAAAATTTAAAAATCGTTCTTAGCGTTCACATTTTTCGATATTCACAACGAAACTCTGTATATCGTATTAAAATAAACCGAGATAGGAATTATCCAAAACTGAGCGAAATCCGGCAATTAGAATTAGATGTTTACCTGAAATCAGAAATTAAGAACTGACTAGTAACCGCAATGTATTGCTTGTCTCAGCGTATACCATAGAATTTAATTAACCTTCAATATTTCAGTTAGGATATAGGCTATAGGCGTAGCAACGCACGCCGGGCATCAACTAGTAGCCTATTTATATAAATGTATTACATAAATGCTGTTGTTTTTACACGCTTTATATTAGCTTGACCTGTAGCTATCTATCTATCTACGTAACGGAATGTTTCAACGCGATTTTCACCCACTTAGAAACATTGGATCGACTTGAAACTTTGTGTACTTGTAAAGGACCCGTGACAATGCAATAATTTCATATTTTGTTTCTAAAATCCTGGCCAGAATCATCAGGAGAAAAAATGAAATCTGGTATAATAGGCTGCGAACTTGCCGACTTTTTAGTCAATCGTTGTAAGAGCTCAGTTGGTAGAGCGCTGAACTGTAGTGGTATATTAATTTCAGTAATACATAGGTCGCTGGTTCAAATCCGGCTGGAAGGATTTTTTTTATATGAGTATTACTTTTAGCTCATACTACAATAGTATCGAATTTAAAGATATTACACTTTTATCTTATTCCGTAAAATATTAAACTAAAAAATAAATAATAAATAATAGTTTTAAAAAACTAAAACAACACGCTTTAATAGAAAACCGAACTAAAAAAATGAAAAATATTTTAATTTCCAACAACGCTTGGGTTAGAATTAAAGTGGTCAACAAAAAAATCATCTCCAACACATAGAATAAACTAGAGTTATCAACAAAAGAAAATAATTTTACCATCAAAAGCATGGGGTGCTTTTTATGATTTTACATTTTCTTCTTAGAGACTTTACTTTTACCAATATCTGTTTATTATCAAATATATTAATTGATATAGAGCACCCCACGCTTTTGATGGTAAAATTATGTTTCTTTTTGTAGGTAACTCTAGTTTTGTTCTATGTGTGTTGGAGATGATTTTTTTGTTGACCACTTTAATTTTATCCCAAGCGTGTTGGAAATTAAAATTATTTTCATTTTTTTTAGTTCGGTTTTCTATAAAGCGTATTGTTTTAGTTTTTTAAAACTATTATTTATTTTTAAACATTAGACGTAAGTTTGTTGTGAATATGATAGTGGGTTATCACAAAGATCTGTTATGGTAGTAGATCTAAACAGAGAACAAGCAAAAAGGGATAAGATGCGTGTGATAACTTGATAAGTGATTTTTCTTGTGTTATGTACAACATTGGCCATCGCAGCATCTCTCCCTGGTGTGGACCGCTAAATGGTTCCCGCCATTCATCACTCATCCTTTCCTCTCTCTTTCTCTCTTCTCTTCTATATTGACACGCCTGGGGCTAGCCTTTCATCTTTTTCCCTACTGCATATCAATTTCAGGCTTGGTCTAACGTTTTCTTACCCTCACTTCCCACAAACTCACTGCGTCCACCATCTAACACCAGGCTTAATTTCAACTCTCTCTGATTTACCTCAAATCACAAGAGATATGAACCATCTTACAACAATAACATTAATAATAATAATAATAATAATAACAACAACAATAATGATAACGATAATGTTAATTACAGTAACGGTAATGATAATGATATTACTAATATGCCCCTAATAATAATAGTGATAATAATAATAATAATGACAATAATAATAACAATAATAATGATAACAATAATACAAAAATAATAATGATAATGTTAATTACAGTAACGATAATGATAATATTAATAGGCCCGTAATAATAATAATGATAATAATAATATAATGATGATCACAATAATAATCACAATATAATGATAATAATAATAACAATAACAAGAATACTGAATGAATAATAACGATAGGCCTAATGTTAATTACTGTAACGATAATGATAATGATAATACTAACAGGCCCCTAATAATAATAATGATAATAATAATAATAATGATGATCACAATAATAATCACAATATTAATGATAATAATAATAACAATAACAAGAATAATGATAATAACGATAGGCCTAATGTTAATTACTGTAACGATAATGATAATGATAATACTAACAGGCCCCTAATAATAATAATGATAATAATAATAATAATAATAATAACAATGATGATAATAATAATAATAATAACAATGATGATAATAATAATGATAATAACAACAATAACAATAATAATTATGATAGCATTAATAGTAACAATACCGATAATAATAATAATGATGATAATAATAACAATAAAATTAGTATCTAATAATAATAAGGGCAAAATAGTAAACTAATAATAATAAAAATAAAATAGTAATAATAATGCTATTTATGATATAGGCCTAATATATTTCTATGTGAGAACATATATAAGTAAGTAAAGTGATCCCACAACAGACCCGGAGGTCCTTGGGGTAGTAGGAGGTTAAGGCTCCCACTTTTTCTAGACAATCGGCACTTTATGTCAGCCGGGTTGTCAGCCCTGCGTGACGGCCGCCTTTTAACCCCCAGAACAAGCGTCTAGTACTCATTTCTGTTAGAGGCTGAGTCGACCCCAGGGCCATAGTGCCGCCAGAGGGTTTGGGTCAGTTTAAAAATCCTGACCCCGACGGGACTTGAACCCTCGACCCTCCGGCTTGTAGCTCAGTGCCTTAACCACTACGCTACGGCGTGCCCCCGTCCTCAAGAGAAACACCATCCAGAAGTCTTTTGAGTGGACGTCCTGGTCTTCTTCTTCCTGCAGGTTGATATCTTAACCTTAGTTTGGGTGGTATTCTGTGATCTTCCATTCGATTGAACATGTTTAATCCATCGTGACTTAGAATCACAAATTTTGTTTTCTAAAGATTCAATGTGTAATTCTTCTAAGATTGTCTTCATTTTTTTTTGTTGATCTAGTAAGTGTGTATCCTGCAGTCCTCCGAGATATCTCATTTCAGGCAGATCTAAGTCTCTGTATATCCTTCTGTTTCAACGTACATACTTCGCTACCATACAAAAAGAGTTGATGAATGAAAGAGCCAGTGTTTTATACACTTTCAGTCTTGAATGCTTTTTTTGGAACTAATTGTGGCTTGAAGATGGAATTTATGCACCCTAAAATTCTTAAAAAATTTAGATATTTTTGCATTTACATCCTTTTTTTCTGTCTTCATATAGAGATATTGCATCCTCGATATGTAAAATTATTCACCTGTTCCAAATTTTATTGTCCAGTACAATTTTACTTCTAGACAGGATCTACACCTTGAAATGCCATAATTTTTGTTTTTCTTTTAGATATCTTTAATCCATATTCTTCGTAATTTTGTTAAGTTCATACAGACCTTTCTGTAGATTATCTTGCGGAATTTGCTATTTATTATTTGGTCATCTGTAAACAATAGGGTGTTTAATTTTCTATTTTCTGATATTTTTTTTCCAAATTTATATGTTTTGTTCCAGCAACATATTACTATCATTGATATAAATTGCAAAGACGTGTTGGGGATAGGGGGCAGGCTTGTCTCACACCACGATTTATAATTCCTTCTTCAGAAAATCTGTTATTTAATTTAATCTTATGGTGTTGTCTTTGTAAAATATTTGTATGTTCTGCCGAGAGTAATTTTGGTATATTTCTGTCTTCCAATATATTTAAGAGTTTTGATCTCTTGACTGTGGTCGAATGCTTTTTCAAAATCTATGAAAGCAAAATGTGTTTTCTAGGGTTGAATTCTCTTCTTTTTTCAAGCAATAGTTTAACAGAAAATGCTGAATCAATACAAGATCGTCCTTTCCTAAATCCATTTTGACATTCCATAAGGAATTTTTCACTGAAACTTTTCAATTTTCCATTTAAAATGTCTGCATAAATTTTGTAGCATGTGTTTAACAAACTGATTCCCCTA
Source organism: Diploptera punctata (assembly GCA_030220185.1). Classification (NCBI taxonomy): domain Eukaryota; kingdom Metazoa; phylum Arthropoda; class Insecta; order Blattodea; family Blaberidae; genus Diploptera; species Diploptera punctata. Next base: position 1,209,812 of record JASPKZ010003855.1, read on the forward strand.
TAGTTGTCCATTTTTCTCTTGTCTCCTTTCTTGAACAGGGGTATAACAATGCTGTCTTTCCATTCTTGTGGTATATCTGCATTTTTGAATACATTATTAAAGAAGGAAAGGACGGGAAAATTCGGTAAATTTTGCTTAGAGGCCTTTTCTATTCAGGCTTAAGGATTTTTTACGAGCCTGAAAATCTTGAGATTCGGGACCCACGGCTTAAAGTCCCTTCCGGAGGACTTGCTCCTTGGATTTTTCCGTCCTAAAAAATCCATCGACCCCGGCCGGGTTTGAAAACGCGATCCTCGGGACCACAACGCGGCCGAATTAAGTAAAAAATTAAAGAAAAGAAATTGTGCCACTACTTGTTTTTTTATTTAAGCAGTTTTTTAACTGATTTTTTTCTCTGATATAAATAAACTGCTGGTGAATTAAAGGTTAAGGCTGATAAGATGCTTGTGTGGTGGTGTGTGTGTGTTTTTTTTACCCATACATAATTCATCAGTTAGTTAACGTTGGCATTCCTGGAGAATGAGACTGTCACCGTCAGGCAGCCACCAGACGTACGTAACATTACTTGAATTCCCAATTTTACATATTGGGTCAATCATTCCAGTGAATGTTTAAATCATACGTGATTATTTTGTCGTAAAATATTCATCAAGATAAAATATTAAAATGTACAGAATGTCAGGATTCAGCTACTGAATTACAATGTTTCAACTACCTGAACCGCAGCATGCCTTCTTCGAATTTATTTTATTTATAGTGCTTCTAATTCAATATTCGTGTCGTATTAAATACACGTTATGTAATAATTTCTTCCTTTACAGGGACTCTTGTCGTCCTAACTTATCTCAAAGGCATTAAACTGAAATTATATTTTTTATAGGACTGGAAGTAAATATCAATAAAACTAAATATATGGTCACACGTAGAAATACATTATAGGGCCTATAATGGAAATGGACAGCTAATGAGGGAAATTTTGAGGAAGTGGCTGAATTCAAATACCTAGGAACAATAATCACAAATAGGAATGAGATGCACAAAGAAATTAAACATAGGCTCCATTCTGGAAATGCGTGCTATTATGGCATTGCAGAGACTCTTGATGTCCCAACTGCTTTCAAAAACGGTTAAACTGAAAATATATAAAACTATTATTCTACCAGTTATATTATATGGGTGTGAAACATGGACTCTTACTCTAAGGGATGAAAGGAGATTACAAGTATTTGAGAATAAAGTACTTAGGAAAATTTTTGGACCAAAGAGAGATGGACAGATAGGTAAATGGAGAAGACTACATAACAATGAACTACATTGCTTTATAGGAAGCCAGATATAATAAGAACAGTTAAGTCTCGTAGACTGCGATGGGCAGGACATGTGGCACGTATGGGGAATGAAAGACTTGCATGGAAGCTTCTTGTAGATTTGTTTATTTAGCCTGGTGGAGTTAAGGCCATGTGGCCTTCTCTTCAACTCACCAGGGCAAACATATACTCGTATTACATCAGAATATAACAATCACAATGAACTCTAATATTAAATACTAAATACAAATTTGATCAAAAAGCTATTATCTATTATATTACGATCTATAATACAACCAGTTAATGTTAGTTAAAATTAAGACTAAAACTAATAATAAAATGTATACAATCAAGACATATTAAATTGTCCCTGTCTAATGTATATAAAAAACAAAGAAAAATAATGAGATATAGAAAACTAATTTTACGTTTGTACAATTATTTAAAAACAAGACAAAAAGAAAATATTTGTTAATCTTAATATTATTTTCATAGATAATTATATTTATTACTTGTTAAAGAATACTATCAGTGAGGTGTAAGCTATAAGTTAGTTGGGAAGCCAGAGGGAAAACGCCCAGTTGGTAGACCAAGAATGAGGTGGAAGATCAACGTTAACTATGATTTGAGGGAAGTAGATTATACAGGGAATGATTGGAAAACATTATATCAGGATAGGGATGTATGGAGAGCTTACGTCCGCGCGGCCATGAACCTACGGGTTCTATAGTGCCAATGAGTAGGTAGGCCTAAGTATTATTATTGTTAGTAATGTTATTGTTATTATTATTATTATTATTAGGCTATTATTATAAGAAGGAGAAGAAGTAAAAGAGTTTACTTACCTTGGCAGTATTGTTAGCAATTGACATGCCGAAGATGGAACATGTTCTGAAAGGTCTACGTAGTTTTAATTAATTGACGAAATTTTTAAACAGAAACCCATTTTAATTGAGGACGAGTTATATATCAGTTGGTTTGATTGTATTAATTATTGGAAGCAAAGAAACTTGGTTAAGCTATAGGCTAGGCCTACCAATTATAATGTTGCGTTTGAAATAGGCTGTCAGAGGCTATGTCTACTTAGTATTAACAAAATCTCTTAAAGTACTTGAGAATAATTGTGATTAAGAAATATGGCTGAGATATGTATTCACGAAGATCAAAGCGGTCTCATCGAAGTCTCTGTTTTGAAATTAGCCAGACTTGAATTCATCATATGCGAGTCTTCATGAATCATCAGTGATAGGCCTACTTGTAAAGGCGATATTTAAGCATCTCCTCGCGCCAGCTGATACACTCCCTACATACTTCACAGGACTAAGTTACACAACATAATACTAACGGGAATAGTAGGCCTACAGAGACTTTTAGAAATACAGCCCACATAAAAACAGGGCAATTACAAATGATCCATCACATTTTAATCGGTTGTAAGTTTTAAACCAAACTATAATAATCCTACATGGCCTATAAACTAACAATGAATGATATAGGCCTATAGTCTTCTTCTTCTTCCTTCCAACTATTAGGCCAAGGCCTGTTACGATCCTATAGAAAATTTTCCCTCCAGCGTTTCATAGGACGGCCCAGTGATCTTCGTCCTCTTGGTATATAATTATAAACAGCTTTGGGGATCCGATTTGAACTCATTCTTTCAAGATGGTGTTTCCAATTTAGTTGGTACTATAGTAACATCGGGTAATGTGGACCCTTCGGTTTGAGTGGATCCTGTTAATAACTAAGTAGACCTACCTGGCACTATCGAACCCCTAGGTTCATGGTCGCGCGGACATAAGCTCTCCATACATCCCTAACCTGAGCTAATGTTTTCCAATCATCTCCTGTATAATCTACCTCCCTCAAATCATAGTTAATGTCATTCTCCCACCTCATTCTTGGTCTACCAACTATGCGTTTCCCATCTGGTTTTCTTACAAGAAGCTTCCATGCACATCTTTCATTCCCCATATGTGCCACATGTCCTGCCCATCGCAGTCTACGAGACTTATCTGTTCTCATTATATCTGGCTCACTGTAAAGACCGTGCAATTCACTGTTATGCAGTCTTCTCCATTCACCTGTCTGTTCATCTCTCTTTGATCTAAAAATTTTTCTAAGAACTTTATTCTTAAATAAAAAGTCAAGAGATTTTGTAATGCATATCATCACGCATTTCCAGAACTCAGCCTATGTTTTGATTTCTTTGTGCATCTCATTCCTATTTGTGATTATTGTTCCTGGGTATTTGAATTCAGCCACTTCGTCAAAATTTCCCTCATTTGTCATTAGCTGTCCATTTCCATTATATAATGTTTCTATGTGTGACCATATAAGTTTTTTAGCTTTTTTGATAGACCTATTTACTTCCAGTCCCAATTTCTTAGCGTTACTCAATAGTGTGTGCGTGTTGGACTTCAGTAGACCTACCTCTTCGCTATCGACCAATAGTACTACATCATCAGCGTAAACTAACAGCTTATTAATTCCATTTAGTTTTAGGCCTTCTTCATCAAGATTTGATAGCATGCTCTAGTATAATAGGCCTATTAATAGTAAAACCCTATTGTGGGTTTCAAAAAGTATCCGAAAACTGTTGTTTACACGCACCCTACTCTTTATGCCATTTAGACACATTCGTTATAACTTAAGTCTAACTAACTTTTTAGGAATTCCGAACCATCATGGGGATACTATAAGGCCTAATGTCTAATTTCTTCCTCTTAATTGAACATTCTATGTCTTTTGAAGTCTACATAGAGTGAGGAGTACAGTACCAGTTATATTCCCAGTTGGTGACACATTAGGCCCCTAATTTAAAGGCCTTTTATTTTTTGTGGTCACAATTTTAAATACACTAAATGAAGAATAGAATAGAAGTCAATATTTAATAATTATTTTATCTTCTTTTTCTTGCAAGGATTAAATCTATTTGGTTCGTTCCGGCTCCAAGTATCATAGCTGCTGTGTCCATCTCTTTCGTGGGCGTCCTCGATCTCTTTTTCCTCCTCTTGGTTGATAGTTCAGACTTTTCCTAGGCAATATATTGGTATCCATTTCGCAGACATGTTCATACCATTTTCTCCTGTACTCTTCTATTTTATCTGTCAAACTGAATATTTGTAGTTCTTTACGGATATTTTCACTTTTTTTAAAATTAAAGTATAGCCTATCTTGCCAAAAACGTAAATATTTCATTTCTGCTGCTTCTATTCTTTTAATTGATTGTTTATTCAGAGTCCTTATTTCTGAGTCTACAATATTGCAGGTACAGCCAATACTTTATACAATTTTAGATGTGTTTCTTTTCTTACTTACTTTCCCAGTGTTCTTTCAAGGATGCCACAGGAATATTGAAATACCTATTTGTAATTTATTAGGGGCCTATGTTGTTTTCTCTATTACAACCTAAAGATGCACCTAGATAATTGAAACTTTTTACTTGTTCTTGAGTTTTGTCATTTAGTACTAATAATTATTTTATAATACATGAGGCCTACTAAACTTAGGTCTATATTTAATATAATTTCATAAATTTGAAACTTTATCAATTAATCAAAATTATAATTCCGGTTCTTATATCTCGTTTTTCTTTTTATCGGTCCTTTGGTATCCTGCTATTGCTCTCAACATCTTAATTTCTCCAGCCTCTACTTGTTTACTATCTGCCTTTGTTAATGTCCAGGTTTCACATCCATAGATAAGAAATGCTTACCCTCAGCACGTATTACGAATGAATGAACAGCGCATACCAAGCAGAATGTATAGCCTAATTATAAACCAAAAGAGAGAAGATTGTTGGGAAGACAATTGAAGAGATGGAAGGACCAATTCGACCTGTAATGAGATCGGAACAGGCCATTGGGCTTAATCCTTGTTGTTGGTGATGATGATGATGATAAGTCCGGTAATTAATTATAGGGGACTAAGACCTATTTTTAATTGATATAGGCCTACGTAGCCTATACTAAAATTACTAAATCTAAATCTGCCTAAAATATAGCGTACTTTTAGAACGTATTTTGAATGTGATCAGAACTTATTTTAGGCACTTAAAATACGGTTTTAGAACCTAAATATCGAAGGTCTAATAATGATTAGTTTTTACTGCGTTCGGATGGAATAAGAAATTGAATCTGTGTAAATAAGTTGTTGAACTTTAAATTTATACCATATGAGGAGGCACGTGTAAAAGATGGACTGACGATTGAATGCCTTGAGATGGTTAACTGTATTATTACATGCAGATATAACTTAATGGTTTTCTGGCAGCGTGTTTTAACGTTTTTTGGTTTGACAGGATCAGATGCCACCCTGTCAGTCTTGTTAGCTTAAGGTTCTTAAGTACTGCCATTTTCCATCACCAGTTTTATGTTGAGTTTCCACAAGCCATCTTGTTTCCAGAACCTGCCTTCTTCAAGTACAGTCATAACAACTGCATTAACACTCGAGTCGATGTACTGTAAAAACAAAACTTAATGGAACACTGCAATGTTCATGTTGTTTTTCTTGTTTGTGATCTGAATAGGCTAATAAAGAATAGTTGAGGATTCAATCGAACACTTTTATTTGGTAAATATTTCCAGACCCATGTTTGGCGGATTCCAAAGAAATATAGTTATAACTTTGAGATTGTTCTAAGGAAAAGGTTTTTGGGGGGAAATAAATTCATGTCCTATTTAGCAGACATCGAAATTGATCTTAATAAATTATATAGGCCTATAAGTTATTAAAAAATTAAGGCCGGAAGCAATCGTCAGTGAAACTAAATATATGATTACACATGAAGATGCATTAGGCTCCTATATAATGGATATGGAAATTTAATGACATACAGTAGGCCTATGAGGAAGGTTGATGGCAGCGCCGACGTAAGCTGTCCACACATCCCTATGCTGAGGTAATTTGTTCCAATAATCCCCTGTAGGCTATAATCGATTTCTCTTTAATTACACTGAGCAACAAAAAAAAAACTTTTTTTTTGTCTCAGAAAGAAAAAATATGTGATTCTGATAGTATTTTTTTCTTCTGAATTCAAATATGATATGGGGTTTTTCTCTACCACGCAAGGTTTCCGAGAGACAGGAATTTATAATTTCAAACACTTTAATATTTTCAACATTTGTAACTACACAATATTCGAACATTCGGACTCACCTAGAAAGTAAGAAATGACGATTTTCTGCTATATTTCGCCTGTGGAGCATCCCTCTTGATGGTCCAACAATAATCGGCCAGCATATTAGGATTCCATTTGCCTTGATATCTCTTTTCCATAGCTGAAATCTCCTGATTTAGCTCATTTGGTTTTATATTACAATGGACAAATGGACGAAAAAACGTTTAGGCCCTATTAAAAATAATTATTTAAATCCATTAATTCAAATTGAAATAAAAAAACTGTGGGTGATGGGGAAATTCCGAATACACATTTGAAAACACGATAAAAAACTGCATTATGTACAACTATTGGTACTCATGAGACAAACATCATGTTGACCAGTGTAATTGGAGAATGTTAATACCTACTAATCTTCTATCTCGTTCTTCGTCTACCTACTGGGTGTTTTACTTGTGGCTTTTCTACAGTTAGCCTATTCCACTTCATTCTTGTCCTAGCAACTGGGCCCTTTCAATCTGGTTTTCCTACATTTGTCCCACTTCATTCTTGTCCTAGCAACTGGGCCCTTTCAATCTGGTTTTCCTACATTGTCCCACTTCATTCTTGTCCTAGCAACTGGGCCCTTTCAATCTGGTTTTCCTACATTTGTCCCACTTCATTCTTGTCCTAGCAACTGGGCCCTTTCAATCTGGTTTTCCTACATTTGTCCCACTTCATTCTTGTCCTAGCAACTGGGCCCTTTCAATCTGGTTTTCCTACATTTGTCCCTCTTCATTCTAGGGCTACATTCTGGACGCTTTCCCAGTCGTTTTTCCTCAGTTCTCCCACCTCAATCCTGAGCTACGTACCGGACGTTTTTCTCTGGTTTTCCTGCAAGGCGTTTCCATGCCCCTTTTTCATTTCATTACCATCATAATCCTGAGCTTAATATATTAGCCCAACCTTCGTAAGACGTGTTCTGGTCTAATTCCCTAACTGCATCTTGTGTTCGGTCTTCCTGCATTTCTTCTAACTTTTGGGTTATAGTTCATCATAACTTTTGATATTTGGTCACCTTTCTTTCATTGTAGGCCTACATGTTCTTTCCAATAATATTCTACCCTTTTCATAACATCTGTTTATTTTAAAATGTTTACTGTAATTCTCGCCTTGTACTTCGGTTGCCCCCTTTTTTTAATCCATTAAAGTAGTCGATATCCCCGCAACCGAGCTGAAAAATCTCATTTCTACTGCTTAAATTTCCCTAATTTAATTATTATAGGCCCAACTAACTAACTCACTGGCCCTATCAAACCCGCAGGTTCATGGCCGCGCTGACATAAGTTCCCCATACATCCCTATCCTGAGCTAATATTTTCCAATCATTCCGTGTATAATCTACTTCCGTCAAATCATAGTTAGTTATTCTTCCACCTCATTCTTGGTCTACCAACACGGCGTTTTCCCTCTGGTTTTCCTGTAAGTAGCTTCTATGCATGTCTTTCATTCCCCATTCGTGCCACATGTCCTGCCCATTGATCTACGAGACTTAACTGTTCTCATTAGGCCTATATCTGGCTTCCTATAAAAACCGTATAGTTCACTGTTATGAAGTCTTCTCTATTCACCTGTCTGTTCATCTCTCTTTGGTCCAAACATTTTCCTAAAAACTTTATTCTCAAATGCTCGTAATCTCCTTTGCTCCCTTAAAATAAGAGTCCATGTTTCGCATCCATATAGCCTAATATAACAAAAAAATGTGTTGGCATTGACCTTATAATATCACATGTAAGGCAGGCTGTCTTATCCATTTGCGTTACTTATTTTTTTAGCGTTGCAGCCTTTAAACATACCCAGCATCTTGACAGATTTATCTTGCGTATTGCTCCGCCACCTCGCATCACATATGTTGCAAGTACAGACAAAACAAACTCATTCTGATTGTCGGGTAAGACTGATCCAATACTGTTTAGACTTCGTTTGTTTTATTTGTTTAAGCCAGTAAGTTAATTAGACGATTTAACTCATGCCCCAAATGGTAGTCAATGGCCAATCACGTTTCAATGAATTACGTTTTACAACCAATGACAGTCATTTTTCACCTCGCTCTTTATGAATTTCTCTTTAACAGCTCCTGCTTTTATGGTAAAGAAAGCTCCTCCTTTTTAATATTCTGAACAGGTCAGAGCATTATTTTTCTCTAACAAATACATTGAATAGGCCTATAGCAAATAATGATCAGATTCCTTGTTTACTAAAAAAATAAATGAATAACCTATAATGTTGATTATGCCTATAATATACAGCTTGATGTGTTTCATTATTTCTCCACTAGGGTGCATTCTTACAATATTGCGAACTTATTTGGCAATAAATAATATGATCAAGTTGCAATAATATACATAACCTCACATTTCTGATTTTTCAAACATCACCAGAATGTCGAAATGCCAATATGGCGGCATTAAATAAAAACAAGTCTTCGCATTTTAAATGACGTTTCCATGTCTACTCCACGTGGATATATAAATATCTTAACAGCGTTGCAACTCTAGCCTTTTGCAGTATCTGTAGTAGGTAAAATTTATTCTAGTGAATAAAACGTGGCAACGCCGCTTGATATGCTAAATATTACACAACCAAGTTAACTTCGCACGGGCGGAGGGGAAGAGTTGTCGCCGAACTATTGAATCTGTGGAAGGGATGTAGGAGAACACTGTACATCCCATCACTCACAAATGGCAACATGTAGGCCTAATGAGAAGTTACAGCCCATTCCAACACATAACCCCAATAGTAACAGGGTTGTCAAATTATAATCTCTCTGGTTTACTTTACGAGAAATTTGTAGAATGAGACAACTGTACCCTACTCACCTCCCTCACTCGCACCAGTGTTGTCGGTTTTCTTCACCAGATGTTAATAGGGTAAAGGGGGGAGAGGAAAACTGACAACAGGGTGGGTTCTTTCTTTTGTATCTGGAATAAAGTGAAAAACTATCTACCTTTCTATCTCCATCTCTCTCTCTCTCTCTCTCTCTCTCTCTCTCTCTCCCAAGTTAAGCCAGCTCTAAGTTATAATAGTAATTTTGTCAATGACCGCCTACAAGGACGGACCATTAAAATCCATAGTAAATCTTTGGAGAATGAGGAAGGCTTACAATTCAATGGTATTAATAAGCTGCTAGTTTATGTTGATGATGTAGTATTGTTGGCCGATAACGAGGAGATACTAAAGGACAATACGCACACACTGTTGAGTAACACTAAGAAATTAGGATTGGAAGTAAATATCAGTAAAACTAAATATATGGTCACACGTAGAAATTCATTATATAGGCCCCTAATGGAACTGGACAGCTAATGACAAATGAGGGAAATTTTGAGGAAGTGGCTGAATTCAAATACCTAGGAACAATAATCACAAATAGGAATGAGATGCACAAAGAAATTAAACATAGACTCAATTCTGGAAATGCGTGCTATTATGCATTGCAGAGACTCTTGATGTCTCAACTCCTTTCAAAAAACGTTAAACTGGAAATATAAAACTATTATTCTACCAGTTATATTATATGGATGTGAAATATGGACTCTTACTTTAAGGGAGGAAAGGAGATTACTTTAAGGGAGGAAAGGAGATTAAAAGTATTTGAGAATAAAGTACTTATGAAAAGTTTTGGACCAAAGAGAGATGAAGAGATAGGTGAATGGAGAAGACTACATAACAATGAACTACATGGTCTTTATAGGAAGCCAGATATAATAAGAATAGTTAAGTCTCGCAGACTGCGATGGGCAGGACATGTTGCACGTATGGGGAATGAAAGACATGCATGGAAGCTTCTTGTAGCAAAGCCAGAGGGAAGACGCCCAGTTGGTAGACCAAGAATGAGGTGGGAGAATAACATTAACTATGATTTGAGGGAAGTAGATTATACAGGGAATGACTGGAAAGCATTAGCTCAGGATAGGGATGTATGGAGAGCTTATGTCCGCGCGGCCGTGAACCTACGGGTTCGATACTGCCAGTGAGTAAGTAAGTAGGCCTAATTATAGGCCTAATTTGTCCAAATCTAAGTATTTCCAAAATTGAGCTAAGGATCCTGGTATTAGGTCTACCATTTACCCGGTTCATCAACCCTGTGACAGTTATAATGATTGGTATTTATTTATATAATAGGCCTAATCAACTTTTGGCTCATACATGACTTTCAATTCAGAGTCACTTTCCTGGAGCATTTAGAATAATCTTCAACATATTAACCCCTAAATTTGGTGGACTTGTAATTTCTCCTGTCAGTTATTTAAACGTCGCGGACCGCACTGAAAACAAAATCATATAAAAATAATTACGTTATTCTGTAATTTGACACAAATAGGCCTATAAGTATTAGGCTATTATTCGTTTGTTTTTCTATTGATTTATAAACGAAATTAATGAAAACGAAGTATTTTATAGGAAACAATGCCAATTTAAGGCCGGTATTCAAGAACTAGGCTCTCTAGGTCATACCATTTTCGTTTTCCGTAAATTGAGGCATCATTTTCAGTTGTTCCCGGAAAATTTTGTTTAATGAATATTTGATAGCACATGGTGTTGAATAGAGTGAGCCAGTTAGAGTAGGTTCTGCATGACCCACATAATTAACCACGGAGACACAGTCTGAGCGTCACTCTTCGCGGAAAGCTTTATTCTTGAATACAGGCTAAGGGTGATAAAATAGATTTAATACTTACCAATGTCTGTAGATCGTACAAACAAGACTATACTTATCCGCTCATAGAGTCATCCTAACATTAACAAATGCCAATTGCACCCTCCGACATTCGCGACAGTATTACTGTCACTTTTGACAGCAACAGAAGACTCGATACTTTCAGCCATTTTGTTTCATGAGAATCGACTGAAGCTTGACTCAAATGCATTACCCATATGTAATAAACTATTTAAAGTAGTAATTATTGATTAGGTAGGTCCTATATTTTATATTTTTTATGTTTTGAATATGTTGTTGTTGTTTTCAAATGCTGGGCCTTGGCAACGAAGCCATTAGCGTTCTTGCTCACCAATATTTCTCTATGGTGGATCCAACAGCAGGTTTGTAGGTGTTCTTCATTCATTTCTTCGTCTTTGTTGCATAGAGGACAATTTGGATTCGTGTAGATTCCTATTTATAAATAAATGTTTGGCCAAATAGTCATGTTCTGTAAGCAGTCTAAATTTTGCTACTGTAGTTTTACTTGGAATTTCTGAAATAATATCTGGCTTTTTTACTAAAATATTCTATTTTTTGTCTTTGGCTTTGTTACATAGGTCTTGGTTTTCTTTGATTTTATATTTGATTTTAATTATTCTTTTTATCGATGTGTGAAAGGTAAGCTTTTAGTAGTATTCTGAATTAGACTGGAGCCTTTTTTGGCAAAAAAATAGCAGTGTCATTTCCAGCAATTATATTTTGAATATTATTATTTTTATTCTCGAAGAATAGCAAGTAGCCTATATTGAGAGGATGTATTTTTAATTTAATGAAGGGAACTACTTTTTCGCGTACTTATTGCTTCTACATTGTACGTCGATGTCCATAACCAATGAAAAGCGAGCAGGTCACATGGTCTTGTTTTGATGGGGATCACTTTAAGAGTGGACAGCCTTGAGAGAGGAAAGGAAATTAGGCCAGGAAGTAGAAGATTTAGTCAAATTTCATTAATATTCTTGTTTTATTCTTGAGATTTATTTTTATTTTTATAATGTTTACATTAGGCCTACATAGGCCTAATACCATTAAAATAATTAAAAAGCACATGCAACTAAATCTAACAGTAGATGTATCATATATAGAGAACTGTGGATGTCGCCGCCCTTGGGAGTGGCTTCTGAAGGGTTCACCCTTTGATGTAGCTGAAATAAGTTTAACAAAACCACACACACCCTTCTGCACATGCGTGAACTATATGAAGGCGTGGATACTCGTCTGGAGCAATGTTGCCATTTTATGAAAACTAATATTTCTGAATGTCAATTAAGAATGCACTTTAGATATAGGGCCTATTTCAATTCAAATTCTACCGCATTAAAAATAATAGTTTACGAATGCAATTCAAGTCCATGGATCCGCTATGAATGTTATTCCGCCGCGCTGACTCAGGTGGCAGCATGCCTGACTAGACGGCCCGGTTTCGATATCCGGCGGGATTGAACATTTTAATTAGTAAATTAAATACATTAATTTGATTGCACAATTTTCAATCTTCGGGACCAGGAGAGGCGGCGGTGTAGAATTTTTAATCGCTAGATTCCTAATTTAAATTGTAGTATGCCTAAATATGATTGAGAAGGCCTATGGTACTGTCGTTAGCGATTCGTCCGTAGAATGTGGACGTTAAAGTTTGGTGGCCCCCTTGGTGCTTATCGATAGGAGTAGGCTACGTGCCGTCACGTGGTTTCACCTTCTCTTCATCACGCCTCATACAACACACTTTACACTACACAAACATACACTTATCCTATACTCCTCTCTTTACACAATCACCTCTGGTTTACTTATCTACTGGACGCTTTCTCTCTAGTTTTCTTAGAAGAAGTTCCCACGCCCCTTTTTCATTGTCTATTAGTGTCATATGTCCTGCCATCGCAATCTACGAGACTTAACTGTTCTTATTACATCTGGTTTCCCATAAAGATCACTTATGCAATCTTCTCCATTCACATGTCTGACTCTCCTTGGTCCACAAATTTTCTAAACAACTTTCTCAAATAGCCTACTAGTAATTTTTGTGCTCCGTTAAAATAAGTGTCCATATTTATCCCATATAAAATAACTAGGGGAATAACAGTTTTATATAGGGCTACTATTAGGCCTATATTTTTTTCATAGAAGTTGGGATAATAGAAATTGATGTAATGCATAATAGCCTGCATTTCCACAGTTGAACCTATATTTTCTTTCTGGATGTCATACTTCGGCCTATTCCTGGGTAGGCTATTTGAATTCAGTCATTTCTTCAAAATGTCCTCCATTTGTCATTATCTGTCCATTTCCATTATATAGGCCTAATGTATGCAAATGTGTGAACATATAGGCTATTATATAAAATAGTAGACTTTCACGACAGGTGTCTTGATTCATGTCTTTTGGGCTAAATGGCCGTGGTCTGGTTTTATTAACACCTAACATTTCGTCTACTACTGCGGTAGACATCCTCAGGAGATACTGCGTGCTCTTTGACGTCCTAACTCTTCAAATGTCGGCTGCAGACTGGCTGTTGTACTTATGTTTACTAGGCACTTAAATTAGCGTAACTAATTTAGCTTGATTAAGGAACTCCCTCCATGGAGCACCCTTCTCCCACGTAGACTATAGGCCTACTGGATATCTGCCGTTTTAACAAATGCGCATTGAATTTCTATTACAGTTAGGCCCTATATACTAAAATTATTTATTTTCGCCATGTATGCAGGCTATGAAGAGAGAGGCATAGAGGATCAGTTCATTTATTAGGGCCTATTAGATTATTGAATAGGCCTACCCATTAGGCCTATATGAGAATCCCCTATTTAACTTATGGTATTCTAGGCCTAAGGGTTATAAATTTAACATTATGTATAATCATTTGAATTGGTGTTTATTTGATGAAAATGCATGATGTAGGCCTATTTAATAAATAAAACCATCAAAGTTTTATATGATTTTCATGAATATTTATTTAACATTCATAACAGCTGTTTCAATACACTTTATCTTCATCAGACGAATGTCGTAAATACAAATAAATTATGTATTTTATACTTTGCTATATTATAGGCCTATATTTACCTTCTGTTTAGTCCTATATTGGATTGGTTGTTTACATTTGTTTACATAGTTGTCTATATTCATAAAAAGAACATTTATTTGTAGGCCCAATTGTGACGTTCGTCTGATGAAGATACAGTGTATTGAAACAACCGTTACAATGTAAAATAAAATAAACATTTATGAAAATCATATGAAACTTGGATAATTTTAGGCCTGTTTATTAGATAACTTACGTTATAAAGTAATGTGAACCCACTACAGGCCTCAGGAGGCCCTTGGGGCAGTAGGAGGTTAAGGCTCCCACTTTTTCTAGACAATCGGCACTCGGTGTCAGCCCTGCGTGACGGCCGCCTTTACCCCAGAACAAGCGTCTGGTACTCATTTCCGTTAGAGGCTGAGTGTTATGAAGTAAATTTAGGCTACATGGAAAGGTAAAACAAAATAAAGAATAAATAAAATTATAGCTTCAGGATTTTTAAAATGACCCATATCTTCTGGTGGCACCATGACCCTGGGGTCGACTCAACCTATAATAGAAATGCGTACCAGACGTTTATTCTCGAGGTAGAGGCGGGCGACACGCAGGGTCGACAACGCCGATTGTCTAGAAAAGTGGGAGCCTTAACCTCCTACTACCCAAGGGTTTTCTATGGCCTGTAGTGGGATCACTTACCTCTTATTGTAACAAAGTAAGATTATGTTACAGATTGAAATGAACACTATTTATAAAAACGTTCAAATAATTATAACTTTTTCATGGGTGACCGGATGAAGATTAGGACTGGATTAATCTTTGTAAATAGCGTTAAGATACGATTCAAGTTAGGCTCAGTTTGTTTGCGCTGTTGTTGTACAAGTGTCAGTGGTTTTCGTCATTCCACTTATGGTGTATCAGTACCACTCCGCCGCCGTTCCATCCAGATCTGCTTCGTGTCTTGTTAAACACTGACGGACGTCTGTCTTTGTGCACATTCTTGAAATCTCCCTTCTGCTGCTGCTACCTGAAACTCTTATCATCTTTATATTTAAAAATGAGTGTGTGTCTTGTTTGTATGTTCTTTATGTTCTCATAAACTACTTGCCCGATTTGAATGGGGTGTTTCTTTTTCTCCCCATCATTTAGAGAATAAATTAGACTAAAGTGTTTTTTATGTTTAATCTCTGTGAAAGAATAATATATTATCAACATGCTATCTTCAGCACGTATTACGAATGAATGAACAGCGCATACCAAGAAGAATGTATAGCCTGTATACCAGAAAGTCGAAATGACAACATGAAAGCATTGAATAAATAAAAAAATATCATCATCATTATTCATAAGATTTGTGTCAATTTGGTGATTTTCTTGTTCACATTTTCTACTTTTTGAGAAGAAGATATTTTACAACCTAAAAAGTTGAACATTTGTTCTTGTTGTAGGCATTGTTTACTCCCTATATTGATGACATTCTAGGAGATCATCAATGTGCATTTAGAAGAAACAGATCTACAACAGATCAGATTTTTAGTATAAGACAGATTTTAGAAACGAAATGGGAATATAATGGTACTGTACATCAACTATATGTAGACTTCAAAAAAGCATATGATTCAATTAAGAGGGAGAAGTTATATAGTATCCTGCTGGAGTTCGGAATTCCTAAAAAGTTAGTTAGACTTATACGAATGTGTCTAAAGGGCTCAACGAGTAGGGTGCGTGGAAGCAAATAGTTTTCAGACACTTTTGAAATCCAGAATGGGTTGAAGCAAGGAGATGCACTATCTCCTCTACTATTTAATTTTGTACTAGAGCATGCCGTTAAATCTTTAGAGAATGAGGAAGGCTTACAACTGAATGGTATTAATAAGCTGTTAGTTTATGCTGATGATGTAGTACTACTGGCCGATAGCGAGGAGATACTAAAGGCCAACACGCACACACTATTGAGTAGGCCTAACACTAAGAAATTAGGACTGGAAGTAAATATCAGTAAAACTAAATATATGGTCACACGTAAAAATGCATTATATAATGGAAATGGACAGCTAATGACAAATGAGGGAAATTTTGAGGAATTGGCTGAATTCAAATACCTAGGAACAATAATCACAAATAGGAATGAGATGCACAAAGAAATTAAACATAGGCTCAATTCTGGAAATGCATGCTATTATGCATTGCAGAGACTTTTGATGTCCCAACTCCTTTCAAAAAACGTTAAGCTGAAAATATATAAAACTATTATTCTACCAGTTATATTATATGGGTGCGAAACATGGACTCTTACTTTAAGGGAGGAAAGGAGATTACGAGTATTTGAGAATAAAGTTCTTAGGAAAATTTTTGGACCAAAGAGAGATGAACAGACAGGTGAATGGAGAAGACTACATAACAATGAACTACATGGTCTTTATAGGAAGCCAGATATAATAAGAACAGTTAAGTCTCGTAGACTGCGATGGGCAGGACATGTTGCGCGTATGGGGAATGAAAGACGTGAATGGAAGCTTCTTGTAGGAAAGCCAGAGGGAAAACGCCCAGTTGGTAGACCAAGAATGAGGTGGGAGAACAACATTAACTATGATTTGAGGGAAGTAGATTATACAGGGAATGATTGGAAAGCATTAGCTCAGGATAGGGATGTATGGAGAGCTTATGTCCGCGCGGCCATGAACCTACGGGTTCGATAGTGCCAGTGAGTAAGTAAGTAAGTAAGTATAGTTTGTAGGCATTGTTACTTCTGATTGGATCTTCTCCTATGAATGCCATTACTTTTGACTTTTTAGTTATAGTATAATTTTGCGAAGTGTCCTTTAACTGTTAGAACATAATCCAAGAGGCCAGGAGGGGTTAGAATTGTGCAACTTGTAAATAAAGACGATAGAGCAAAGCAAGAAGAAGTGTAAATAGATAATGAATGCGACAAGAAGGGGAAACTGAGAGTTGGCTTTTGTGTGTTGTTTGTCGAACGAGAGAGAAGAAAAGGGGCTGGTCATGGGATAATGGGCAGAGCGGATGTTGAGGAGGGGGTCAGTATGACGAAGCAATAGGGGGTGGCAAACTGCACTGTTTCCCTCATGTATTTTGGGTTTCTGGAATCTGTTATCTTTGACCCATGTACTCAAGATGGTAAAAATTAACTAAATTAGACATGTTGTGTCATAAGGTGTTTAATATTACTCATTATTACGTACATGTTAGGGCATTTTTTTGACCAAACAGAGATGAACAGACAAGCAAATGGAAAAGATTTCATAATAGCGAGTTAGCCTACATGATATTTATAGGAAACCACAAAAGCCTATGATAAGAACATTTAAATCTCGTAGAATTCGATGGGCAGGACATGTGGCATGAATGGGGAATGGAAGAATAGCATGGAAGCTAGGTCCACCAAGAATGAGGTGGAAGAATAACATTAATCATGATTTTAGGGGAGTAGATTATACAGAGGATGATTGGAAAACATTAGCTCAGAGATGAACAGACAGGCGAATGGGACTTCTTAACAGTCAGTTATAGGTCTATGATCTTTATAGGAAACCAAATATAGACCTAAGTTTAATAAGAATAGTTAAGTCTCGTAGACTTCGATGGACTGGACAGGTGAGATGAATGGGGAGTGAAAGAATGGCATTTAAGCTTCTTGTGGGGAAATCTAGAGGGAAAACGCCAAGTTGGTTGACCAAAATGAGGTGGGAGAATAACATTAACCATGGTTTGAGGGGAGTAGATTACACTGAGCAAACAAAAAATAATTTTTTTTTTGTCTCATAAAGAAAAATATGTGATTCTGATAGTATTTTTCTCCTGAATTAAAATATGATATCGGTTTTCTCCATCACGCAAGGTTTCCGAGAGATAGAAATTTATAATTTCAAACACTCTAATATTTTCTACATTCGTAACTACAGAATATTCGAACATTCAGACCCACCAGAAAGTAAGAAGTGACGAGTTTTCTGCTATAGGCCTATTTCTCCTCTGGAGAATCCTTCTTGATGGCCCAACAATAATCGGCCAGCATATTCGGATTCCATTTGCCTTGATATCGCTTTTCCATAGCTGAAATCTCGTGAGTTAGGTCACTTGGTTTTATTTTGCAATGGACAATGGACGAAAAAACATTTATTAAAAAATAGCTAGGCCTAATTATTTTAATCCATTAGGCCTAATCGAAATTGAAATAAAAAAAAACTGTGGGTGATGGAGAAATTCCGAATACACATTTGAAAACACGATAAAAAAACTGCATTAAGTACAACTATTGGTACTCATGAGACAAAAATAATGTTGACCTGTGTTATAAAGGGATGATTGGAGAACATTAGCTCAGAGATGAACAGACAGGCGAATGGAGAAGACTTCATAACAGTGAGCTACATGATCTTTATAGGAAACCAGATATATATAGAACAGTTAAGTCTCGTAGACTTCAATAGGCCGGACATGTGGCATGAATGGGGAATGAAATAATTGCATGGAGGCTTCTTGTAGGTAAACCAGAGGGAAAACGCTCAGTTAGTTGACCAAGAATCAGATGGGAGAATAATATTAACCATGAGTCGAGGGAAGTAGGCCCCTATGTTATACAGGGGATAATTGGAAAACATTAAACTCAGGATAGGGATGTATGGTGATCTTATATCTGCTCGACCAGGAATATACAAGTTGCATACAGCCAGTGAGTTAGTTAGTTTGGGTATAGCTATATCGAAAGGAATTTAAGACTTTTCCAGTTTGTATGCAGTTTGTTGTAACTTCATATTTACCCTCATATATCATTAACTGCCTATTTAGTCCTACAATTTACAATCCAATTCTTTGTGTGACTGTTGGGTCTACTTTAATTTCATTGATACTTTTAATTTCGAATTGGTTTGAATTTAGAGTAAATTTAATTTGGATCTAGTTCCGTTTTCTAAGCTGTTATTTTAGGAAGGCCAAATTTCTTAGTTTTACTCATTAGAGTAGGCTATGCATGTTGGCTTTTGGTATCTCTATCTATCCCCTTATTATACTATAAATATCCATTTGGAATATTTTATATTATTTTATCTTCTATATTCCATGTGTTAGTATTAGCTAATATTATACCACATCCCCATTGTCTTTAAATTGTAATACATACGCAACTTTTGTATAATATTTATTATTCGCTAGTTGAGTGAAGAAAAGGCCTTATTGCCTTAACTCTGCCAGCTATAAATTATTAGTAGGCCTACTATTATTAGGGAAATTATGGGTGTGCAAGAGGAGCCGGACATAGACATTATAGAATAGAAAAGATTACAGTGGTGTGGCCATGTCAAAAGAATGCCAGAGCAAAGATTGCCTAAAATTATTATGGAATGGATCCCAATGGAAAGGAGGAAGAGAGGAAGATCAAAGAAAACTTGGATATAAGGGGTACAAGCAGCTATGAATATCAGAGAAATGGATGAAGATCAATGGATGGACAGAGGGGAATGGCTTTTGGTTTCCGGAAGACGGCGACAGCTGTCGTGATACCGGATGATGATGATGATTATTATTATATTATTATTATTACACTACATCATCAGCATATAAGTTAGGCCTACCGACATAATAATAGGCCTAATAATAATAATATTACTTACTTACTCACTGGCACTATCGAACCCGTAGGTTCATGGCGCGCGGGCATAAGCTCTCCATACATCCATATCCTGCGCTAATGCTTTCCAATCATTCCCTGTATAATCTACTTCCCTCAAATCATAGTTAATGTTATTCTCCCACCTCATTCTTGATCTACCAACTGGGCGTTTTCCCTCTGGCTTTCCTACAAGAAGCTTCCATTTAAGTCTTTCATTCCCCATACGCGCAACATGTCCTGCCCATCGGAGTCTACGAGACTTTACTGTTCTTAATATAGCCTACCTGGTTTCCGATAAAGACCATGTAGTTCATTGTTATGTAGTCTTCTCCATTCACCTGTCTGTTCATCTCTCTTTGGTCCAAAAATTTTCCTAAGTACTTTATTCTCAAATACTTGTAATATCCTTTCCTCCCTTAAAGTAAGAGTCCATGTTTCGCATCCATATAATATAACAGGTAGAATAATAGTTTTATATGTTTCAGTTTAACATTTTTTGATAGGAGTTGGGACAATCAAAAGTCTCTGCAATGCATAATAGCACGCATTTCCAGAATTGAGTCTATGTTTAATTTCTTTGTGCATCTCATTCCTATTTGTGATTATTGTTCCTAGGTATTTGAATTCAGCCACTTCCTCAAAATTTCCCTCATTTGTCATTAGCTGTCCATATCCATTATATAATGAAATAATAATAATATTAGGCTAATAAAATTAGAGTCATAGCAGAAATGGGTTTCGTTTTATTCACAATAGCAGAATTACGCTACCTTATGGACGTTTCTTAAAGAAAGTTTATGTTAAACATAAGGTACCCTACCTCCGTTTTATATTCTCTAAATTTTGGGTTCCGCATTTCCTGTGCCACGTGTTTCTCAAAGCAGATGGATTTTTTTTTCAGATACTTGAAAGCACTTGGCAATTATGTAGACCAAACTGACCTTCCTAGCATGTGGTCGCTTTTACAAAAGTATTTAAAAACACCACGGACTGCACTGTTCAATCCTAGTCATTGTTTCGCACACCTGCTCTCTGTGACATTGTCAAAACCTCTAACATAGGCCTACTCTAACTCACTGGCACTAACGAACCCATAGGTTCATGTCCGCGCAGACATAAGCTCTCCACACATCCCTATCCTGTGTGATTTCAAATCATCCCTTGTAAAATCTCCAACTCCAAACGCGACAGGCCTAGAAGGCCATTGACCTAGTATCCAGCTGCTGGCCTCACATACACATGTGTTAATCACAGAGGTAAACGACCATCTAGCCAGTGTAGGGGTGACATGTGGTCAGCATGTCGGGTCCGCCAGCCGCTATAGCTGGTCTTCTGAACCTGGAGCCACTAGATTACGCCTCACGATGGTCTCACACTGACCGTAACTGCATGAGGAAATTTCATTCCCCCATGGAGACTCGAACAGCGCAAGTCCCGTATCTTTGCGCCAAGTCCTCTTGCCTTAACCACTCGGCTACGGCGTTGGTTAATTCCCTTAAATCGTGGTTAATGTTATTCTATCTCCTCATTCTTGGTCTAAACCATGGGCATTTTCCCTCTGGTTTTCCTACAAGAAGCTTCATCCAACCCCTTTTTCATTTCTCATTCGTAGGCTATCACATGTCCTGCTCATCGCAGTCTGCGAGACTTACCGGTCCTTATTACACTCTAGCAATCATTATTGTTTCGAAGCGCCTTATCAAACTAACTAACTAACTCACTGGCACTCTCGACTCGTAGTTTCATGGCCACTTGGACATAACTTTTCCTAACATCTATATTCTGAGTTATGTTTTCTAATCATCCCTTCTAGGCCCATATTTTACCTCTTTCAAATCATGGTCAATGTTATTCTCCCACCTCATTCTTACTAACAACTCATCTCCTGTATAGTTTACTTTCCTCAGATCATGGATGTCAGTCTCCCTCCTCATTCGGTCTACCAACTGGGTGTTTTGCCTTTGGTTTTCCTACAAGAAGCATCCATGCAAGTCTTTCATCCCCCATATGTGCCACATGTCCAGCCCATCGCAGTATTACAGACTTAACATTTGTTGTTATATCTGGCTTCCTGTACATTTGTAATTCACTGTTATGAAGTCTTCTCCATTCATCTGTCTGTTCATCTCTTTTTGACCCAAAATTTTCCTAAGAACCTATTCTCAAATATTCGTAATCTTCTTTCATCCCTTAAAGTAAGAGTCCATGTTTCGTCTATGCGTGATCATAGGCCTATATTTCATTTTATTGATGTTTTTCTTCCAGTCTCAATTTTTTAACAATCAAAAGGACACACATCAAAATTCAGGGTGGATATTTAAAATAGCTACGTACACTGGAAATCGAATTTGTAGCCATCAAGCCAATCTGACCTTCCTTAGAAATTAGAACATTTAAAATACTTAGGCTATTTGAAAAAGCCTATTTGAAATCGTCATATTGATTCGAAGAACTTGGCTTTCACTATAGGCAGATGTTTGAAGTGAAACCAGAATTTGTTATTATTCCAAAAAAAAAAAAATGCAGTAATTATTTTTCTTGTTAGCTGACAAAAGAACGTCAAGAGCTGGGGCTTGGCGTTCTGTTGCCGCCATGATGAATTGCTTTTCAACTGTCAAACACAAGATGGATCTTGCTTACCATCACCAAAATCACACAAAATGGCTATTCATATATAGTCACTCCTACTGCTGCTCCGTTTTCGCACACGAGTTTCTCTCTAGCCAATGAGCTCTTGGCGTTTGCGCTATTCTTTGCGCCCCCATCATATGAAATGGCGTACGTACGTGTCCTTGTAAATTCAGAAAATTATTCATATTAAATATCTAACTCGCTCACTGACAATATCGTACCCAGAGGTTCATGGCCGCGCGGACATAATCTCTTCATATATCCCTATTCTCAACTAATGTAATCCGTCATCATCTCCCTATAGGCCTAAAATCATGGTTTATGTTATTCTCCTCCTCATTCTTGGCCTATCTGCTGAGAGCTTACCCTCTGGTTTTCTTATAGGCCTAAGGAGTTACCATAGCTCTTTCTTTCTCATCTCATGCCACTGTCCCTTGCAGTCTATGAGACTTAACTGTTCTTTTTTATAGGGTCCTATATGGTTTTCTATGAATATCAAGTATCTTAACGTAATCCAGTTCTCTCCATTCATCCGTCCGTTCTCTCTTTAGTCAAAAATCCATCCATCTATAGTAATTCTGCCAGAGGGCAGGTATTTCACTGTAATCATAGCATTTTCATACTATGCTTTGCAGCTTTACTAGGAAATTATAGATGTGGTAGCTTCCCGTTGCTTTCCACACCGGTGAAGGATGATAATGATAAGGATGATGATGATGGCCGGATGATTTTCGGGGACCGTTGGGCCCTAAGCTTCCTGATATTTGTCTTACAGGTGAGGAAAAACCCCGAAAGAAACCTCACCTAGGAGCCTGTTCCGACCGGGAATCGAACCCGGGCCCGCTGCGTGACAAGGCAGCACGCTACCTCGAGGCCACAGCGGTGGATTAGTCAATAATAATAATAATAATAATAATAATAAAATAATAATAATAATAATAATAATAATAATAATAAATAAAATAATAGCCTAATAATTTAATTAAGTTAGGCCTATATAGGACAGCAAATAAGTGATAGCCTAATTTTAATTAGAAAGGAAAATTTCAGCCTTCCAAACACACAATTTTAAGAGCTTTAAAAATATAAAAATTTTAAAAACTCGCTGAGACACTTCCATAGGCCTATATGACGCGATGTATATTACATCCAATTTAATAAACCCTTAATTTTCTTTCAATGTATTCACTTTAGTGATGCCGCATTTTGACTACTGTGACGTTCTACTAACTGACATAAGTGACGGATTGTCGGACAAACTGCAGCGTGTCCATAATATGTGTAACAGATTCATATTTAATGTTCGAAAATACGATCACATTTCTCCATTATTCCACGAATTGTCATGGCTACATCTAAAAGAGAGAAGAAAATCGCACTGTCTAATTCTCCTATTTAAGATCCTACATACCTCGATTCCCAATTATTTATCATCCCGTTTCCAGTATCTATCCTCAAACCATAACTTAAACACAAGATCACAACATAGTCTCTTACTTAATATACCGCAACATAGGACATCACATCACTCCATGTCATAGGGCCTATACCATCTTCACTTCTCGCAACTGGAATTCCCTACCACAAGAAATAAGGGGCTGCCGGACATTGGCATCTTTTAAAAGAAATCTAAATTTATATTTGCTCTAAACTCGACTTCATTATTATCCAGTGTAAGATATATATATTAATTGGTGTTTCCCGTATAATGTATCATATTTATATTATTATTATTATTATTATTATTATTATTATTATTATTATTATCGTATCATTATTGTTATTACCCTATAAAATGTTGTTTGTACATGACATTTACATTGCTACATTTATTGTATCTTTAACTGTTTATAATTAGTATAGTGTATATCTATATTTGTCGAATATTTATTTGTATTTGTGCTGGTTGAGTGGAAGAGAGGGCCTTATGGCCTTAAATCTGCCAGAATAAATAAAGTATTATTATTATTATTATTATTATTATTAAAGTAAAGAATAAATAAATACACATTAAATTTATTTAACACTACTGCAGTAGGTTATTGTAAAATTTAATTACCCGTCATTTGAGGGAAGTAGATTATATAGGTCTTTGATTGATAGGGATGTATGGAGAGCTTATGTCCGCGCGGCCATGAACCTACGGGTTCCATAGTGCCAGTGAGTTAATTAATAATAATAATAATAATAATAATAATAATAATAATAATAATAATAATACTTAGGCCTATTAAAATAATAAGAGTTCACCGCTGTGGTCTCGAGGTAGCGTGCTGCCTTGTCACGCAGCGGGCCCGGGTTCGATCCCCGGTCGGGACAAGCTTCCTGGGTGAGTTTTTTTCGGGGTTTTTCCTCACCTGTAAGACAAATATCAGGAAGCTTTAGGGCCCAACGGTCCCCGAAAATCATCCGGCCATCAATCATCATCATCCTTAGGTCTATCATTACACTGAGCAACAAAAAAGGAACTTTTTTTTTCTCAGAAAGAAAAATATGTGATTCTGATAATATTTTTTCTACCGAATTCAAATATGATATCGGTTTTTCTCCATTACGCAACGTTTCCGCATTTATAATTTCAAACACTTTAATATTTTCTACATTCGTAACTACACAATATTCGAACATTCGGACTCGCCTAGAAAGTAAGAAATGACGATTTTCTGCTATATTTCACCTGTGGAGCATCCCTCTTGATGGTCCAACAATAATCGGCCAGCATATTAGGATTCCATTTGCATTGATATAGCCTATCTTTTCCATAGCTGAAATCTCTTGAGTTAGCTCATTTGGTTTTATTTTACAATGGACAAACGGACGAAAAAACGTTTATTAAAAAATAATTATCTAAATCCATTATTTGAAATTGATATAAAAAAAACTGTGGGTGATGGAGAAATTTCGAATAGGCCTACATATTTGAAAACACAATAAAAAACTGTATTAAGTACAACTATTGGTACTCATGTTGACCAGTGTTATGATCACCATCCTTCACCGGTGTGGAAAACAACGGGAAGCTACCACACATATAATTCCCTAGTAAAGCTGCAAAGCATAGCATGAAAATGCTATGATTGCAGTGAAAGACCTACCCTAGGTCAGAATTAGAATGGATGAATAACAATAAGTTAGGCTTAATGCGATTGGTAGAATAATTTTCTATAGGCCTAAATTGATTGTCATATAAATGGAGAGTGTACAGTACATGAACTTGCAAATTAATTAGGCCTACTATTTAACAACAAGTGAATGCAAAAGGACTCCAACAATTTCATTCTCAAAAATAGGGTTAAAAGCTGCACAAGATTGGATCGGATAAAGAATGAAAAGTTTTACATTTTGCAAAATAATTTTAAAATCGTTTTTTAAAAAAGCTTCACTACATTTTTCATTATAGGCCTATTTTATAAATTCTACAAAAAATTCTGAATTTATTATGTTTCAATTTTTTCAAAAACATTTCATCATAGAATTAGTTTTTCGAGGAATATATATATCCATAAATAGGCCTATATATATATCCATAAATAGGCCTATATATATATATATATATATATATATATATATATATATATATACCTTTGAATGAGAAAATCAAAGAATTTGCCTATAGAGAGAAATGGTTTACACATGTGGAAAGAATGAATGTAACAGGATTACCAAGAGCAGCATCCAATTACAAACCAAGAGATTCAATGGTTGTAGGAAGGCCAGTGAAAAGATGGACAAAACAACTGTGAGCGGAGCAGGCAATTTTTGCGTAGCTCGTGAAGTCAAGAAGAAGAAGAAAAAAAAGAGGGTTTTAAGATAGTCCCATGCAAGTAGTTTAGCAACCGCTTCCTGGCATATCTAACACATTTAAAAATGAATAATTCCAGAGGTTTTATAAAAAGGGAGCTGGCTGATTGGTAACTTGTTGGAATCAATAGAGGCAATTATCAGGAGCGGATTGAGAATGGGTGATTACTCATTAGAGTGAGGCTAGGTAGCTGAATAGCAGCCCGGTACCCTGCAGAGTGGGTTGCCATGTCATGACTACGGCCATTGCATGTTACTCCCACATTCCTTATTTTCTTCTAACAAAATTTAAATACTAATTTTTTATTTCCTTCTTCACATAACTTATCTATCAGATTCAATTTCCTATTTACCATATGCATCTGTCTTGATTTTATTTATCTTATTAAAGGATGACAAATTAGCTTTTGTCAGCCAGCGAGTGTGAGAGAAAGAGACAGAGATTGTAGTTAACATCCATAAAACTAAATATATGGTCACACATACAAATACATTCCATCCATAATAAATCTGCCCAAGGGCAGGTCTTCCAATGCAATCATAGCATTTTCATGCTATGCTTTGCAGTTTTACTAGGGAATTATAGGTGTGGTAGCTTCCCGTTGCTTTCCACACCGATGAAGTATGGTGATAATAATGACAAGGATGATGATGATGGCCGGATGATTTTCGGGGACCGTTGGACCCTGAGCTTCCTGACATATTTCTTACAGGTGAGGAAAAATCCCGAAAAAAACCTCATCCAGGAAACTTGTCTCGACCGGGGATCGAACTCGGGCCCGCTGCGTGACAAGGCAGCACGCTACCTCGAGACCACAGCGGTGGATACAAATACATTTTTTTCATGGAAATGAACAGCTAATGAAAAATGAGGGAAATTTTGAAGAAGTGTCTTAAGTTCAAATAGGCCTACATAGTAACAATAATTAGAACTAGGAATGAGATGAACAAAGAAATTAAACATAGGCTCAATTCTGGAAATGCGTGCTATTATGCATTGCATGGACTCTTGTCGTCTAAATATCTCTAAAAAATTCTTCTTCTTCTTTCCAAGTATGCCTATTAGGCCAAGGCCTGTTACGACCCTATAGAAAAATTTCCCTCCAGCGTTTAATAGGACGGCCCACAGATCTTCGTCCTATTGGTATTGGCCTATGATTATAAACAGCTTTGGGGATCCGATTTGGACTCATTCTTTCTATATGGCGTTTCCATTTAGTTTAAGGCTTACTGTTTAATATATTCCAAAATAAATGTTAAACTGAAAATATATGCGTTTTCCCCCAGTTAGCCTATATGGATGCGAAACATGGACTCTTACTTTAAGGGAGGAGAAAATATTTTGAGTAATTGATGTGGATGGCGACCACAAGGTGCCCAAGCTGAGCAAAACATTTCTTCCACTTACTTGTGTTTTGCACTCTTTTAACTTTACTATCTAACCTCTCTTGGTTAACTCTTGTTTTTTTCGACCCCGACGCTATTAGGGCATCCGAGGGCTAGGGAGTCTTTCCTTTCTTCCATTTCTTCTTTCCTTTATTTTCTTTTCTTCTCCAGAAAAGCCTGACCAGAGGCTATAAGATGGCAGCCCCATCACTGGTCTTGCCTTCCTTTGGCCAGCAACCAATCGAAGGGACTATTATTATGCTTTCAAGTCTTATACGAGAATTTCCCGGAACACTGGAGGGAAAATTTTCTATAGAATCGTAACAGGCCTTGGCCTAATACTTGGAAGGAAGAAGAAAATAAAGTTTCTATAAAATGTTTGCACCAAAGACAGACAAACGAGTGGAGAAGACTGACTAACTTAACCTACTTGATCTTTAGGTTATGGGAAAAGAGATAAAATAAAAACAGTTAAATCTCGTAGACTGCGATGGGCAGGACATGTGTCACGAATGGGAAATGAAAGAGGGGCTTTGAAACTCTTCAGGAAAACTAAAAGCAAAGGGTCCAGTAGATAGGTCAAGAATTAGGTGGGAGAATTACATATAGGCCTACCACGATTTGAGGAAAGTAGATTAGGCCTATACAGGGGGTAATTTTAAAACATTGTCTCAGGATAGACATGTAGCCCTAATGATATAGAGAGCTTAAGTCCGCGCTGCCGTGAACCTACTAATTTCATAGTGTCAATGCATTAATTAGGCCCCTAATAAGAGATTAACATACCTACTTTCTACAAGTAGACCTATTAATCCTTGATCTCGGGACCCCAGCGGTGAGAGGTGAGCGTGTAACCGCCTGCGCCAAACAACATAGGCCTATAGGCTATTATTTTACTATACCCTGTCCGCTCTTAGAGTGATTCTCGTCAAAACAAAACCACGTGACCTGCTCGCTTTTCATTGGTTATGAACACCGACGTACGTTGTAGAAGCAATAAGTACGCGAAACAGTAGTTCCCTTCATTAAATTAAAAATATGTCCTCTGAATATAGCCTACTTGTTATTCTTCGTGAATGAAAATTATAATATTCAAATCATAACAAAATATTCTAAAATATAGCCTATCTAATCAATAATTACAACTTAAAAATACTTTATTACATATGGGTGATACATTTGAGCCATTCTCATGAAACAAAATGGCTGAAGGTACCCAGTCTTCTGTTGCTGTGTCGTCATCTCCCTGTCAAAAGTGACAGTAAATGTGGCGAGAATGGCGGAAAGATATTGCTTCTATATCGTACGTCGGTGTCCATAACCAATGAAAAGCGAGCAGGTCACATGGTTTTGTTGTGACGAAGATCACTTTATGAACGGACAGGGTACAGTTTTAATTTTAATTGTCTTTAACTTTATTATATTATTAGATCTTATTTTTATTATTATTCAATTAATCGTTTAGTAGGCCGTATCTAATGATAATGGGATTTTTCTACTTGACTGTATTTTCTATGTTCTTATTTAAATTAACACATAGGCCTACCAGTTCTGGAAAGAATCTAATTTAAGAAAGAAAAATTAATGTTTGAAGCGGGATATGAACCCGGAACCCCTAGTCCTACGTACTAGTGTGCTGTCCAATTGCATCATTCAAACGACGATACAAACATTTCCTTCAACTTACGCAATTCTCGTTCGTCCAAAGGCTAATAGCTGTCGCTACCACCATCGCGCCAACTGACGGCTTCATTCACAAGAAACAATATGATACTGTGAATTTTATACTCGTACATTACTTTTAGCGGTAAGGCTTCGTATTTTCGATGTTTTTATTTAAATTAATACATTCCAATTCTGGAAAGAATCGATACTAGTAAAATTCATGCTGATTTTCCGTTGAGGTATTAGTTCACATGGGGCAGTATTTTGGAGGTTTGGTTGTTAAATATCACTAGGGTTTCACTTTGATTTAATTGTATATCGTTACTTGCCCTTCCTCGGTAGCTAGTCGGTTCCTTTTTCAGGGTGAGCGCTGAGACTCCTATCTATATAGGGTTCGGAAGGAGAATTGCGTGGGAACAGACAATCACTAATTATTTGAATTATTTTATTTAATTAATCTCTGCCAATTCACATTACACAGTGAAAATAAAACTTTTCTGTCCCTGGCCTTCGATATTTCGCTAATGAGGACTAGCAAATGACTTATGAGTTCGGGAGATTTTTCCTAAGTCCATAATCGTTGTTATAAGATATTTATTTTTTACTATACAATCAAGATCTTCTTCCTTCTAAGTGTCGAGTATAAGTGTCAGTCTATTAAATTTTGTCCTCATGAGTTCCGTATCGAAGTCAGGACCAATTATTCCCATATATGGTCTCTACCCTAACTCTGATTTCGATTGGTTAGAATATTTAATCACATGTCCTCCAAGGGCGTAACTATTTTATTTAAACCACCACCTACCTTTAGATTTTATTCTCACGGCTAGGGAGTGTTTGCCAGCTTGGGCTTTTCGCGATTGTAAATTTGGAGTTTGACATTTCTCCCAAACGTGAGTTTTGAAGATAGACCCAGATTAAGGATTTCAGGTCTAATTTGAGGAGTTACATCTTTATGACCTCTTTTACTTAGGGTTTCAACCGCTTCTTGTGAGAACTATTTACCAACATGAAACTTAATTTATTTTTAACTATATTCTATTCCTTCATTATTTATTCATTTCTTATATTCATTAATCACTATTAGGGCCGTATCATATTCGTCTCACACAGTAATATAATGTACGGTTAAAAACTATAATATAGTTACCTTGTAGGTCCGTCTCCTCAACTTAAGTTGTTTTAAAACTCTGTAGCCCTTTCGGGACTAGTCCCATCATCAGCAGAATGCATTAGGTCCGTTCTTGTTGACCCTTGTTGAAGCACTGACTTGGTTGTGAAAATTTTGAACAGAGGAAAGAATGTATAACAAAAATGAAATATGGCCAAAAAATATATAAGTTACCAGTAGCCAACTCTAAAAGAAATAAATGTGGCAGACCAAGATGGAAATGGAAAGCCTATGTCAGAACTATGACGGATGATAGGAATTTGGAAGAAGGAGATTGGAATGATAGAAATAAATGGAAAATGAAGACGACAAACCTATAGGCCTATGTGGAGGAAAGCGGAAGAAGAATAAGAAGTATGTAGGCCTATTACAACATATGTTTATTCTGGTGAGTGGAAGAGAGGCCACATGGCCTTAACACCACCTGACTAAATAAATAAATAAAATACATCTAATTTCGCATAAAGATTAGTTCAATGATCTATAAAGAGCTATTTTTAATTTGGAAAAAGTAGGCCTAAGTGCCAATTAAAATTTAAAAATTTAAAAGAATAAAACTAAAATTTTAGCATTTAAAGGACATGATACTTTAAGAGCAAAAATAGTAATTGATACAATTTTAGAGCAAGTGAACAGTTTTAAATAGCCTATCTAGGCTTCAATTTATCATATGTTAAAACTGAAGATATTAATGACAAAATAAATAAATTTAATCTAATGTGTGGCACTATTAAAAGAACCCTTAAAAACACAAGAAAAGAAACAAAAATATAATGTTATAAAGTAATGGCTGTTCCTGTATTAATGTATGGATCAGAATGTCGGACGATCACTAAAAGACAAGAACAAAGATTGGAAGCAGCTGAGATGAGATTTTTAAGAAATATAGCAGGATATAGGCCTACTCTGCTGGATAAGAAAAGGAATGAATATATAAGAAAGGAACTAAATATTTTCAAACTTACAGACCGAATAATTAAATATAAGTTAGGAACGACTGGAAAGAACATATTGATAAAATGCCAGAAGGAAGATTTCCAAAATTATTGATAAATTATAAACCCCCACGGAAGGAGAAATGTTGGTCGCCCACACAGAAGATGATCTGAACAATTTTAACAATTCTAGCTTTCATGAAACCGAAACGAGCCAACAGGCTTAATCCCTGGATGATGATGATTAGCCTATATGTCTAATTGTTAGTAGGCCTATAGTTTTGAATTTTGATAATTGTTTATTTGTTAAAGAGCGTCAGTAAATAAAATATAGGCCCTATACTTCCAATGATTAGGCCTACTCTTGCTTTATTGGGTAATAGCCTTGTATTTACGTAGTCTTCCATTAAATGAAGTAGACTATAGACCCTATGTGTAAATTTGTGTCGTGTTTCTAAAACTTCTTTTAATAAATGGGACTTGATTAAGTTACCAAAAGCAAGTTGGAATAAAATTTTCTTTAAATAAAAGGGATAATATTTTGTAAGGAATTCAGAAGAAGTTTGTAACAGGAAATTTATTGCGGTTAGAGATCTCAGGGTCACTTCATAGAAACATCAGTAAGGCAGTAGACCTTGGCTGATCATGCCACATACACTTTCAAAACAAAATAACAACAAACAATTCTATTAATAAAAATTTAAATTTTCTGTTTTGAGTTAGATTAGGCCTATATTAGACTAGTAAATGTGGGTGCAGGTTTCTAAGAGCCTATCACGGCACTTTATACCTGTAGCCTATATAATCAATAATCTTCTAGCATTTTCTTACTTTATTTTATTTCTTTTTCATATTTTGTCAGTGTTAACTAACATTAGACCATATAGGCCTAAGGATTGTTTATTATTTAATCTAACTATTTTAACAATAGGGGCTATTTGAAAATTGTAATAAATAGGCCTATTATTTTTTGTATGATTTTATCATTCGCTGGTTGAGTAGAAGAGAATGCGTTATGGCCTTAACTCCACCAACTCAGATAAAGCATTAACTAACTAATTCACTGGCACTACCGAACCCGTAGGTTCATGGCATAAGCTCTCCATATATCGTTGTCCTGAGCCAATGTTTTCCCTGTATAATCTACATCCCTCAAATCATAGTTAATGCTATTCTCCCACCTCATTCTTGGTCTACCAACTGGGCGTTTTCCCTCTCGCTTTCCTACAAGAAGCTTCCATGCAAATCTTTCATTCCCCATTCGTGCCACATGTCCTGCCCTTCGCAGTCTATGAGACTTAACTGTTCTCATTATATCTGTCTTCCTATAAAGACCATGTAATTCACTGTTATGCAGTCTTCTCCATTCACTTGTCTGTTCATCTCTCTTTGGTCCAAACATTTTCCTAAGAACTTTATTCTCAAATACTCGTAAACTCCTTTCCTCCCTTAAAGTAAGAGTCCATGTTTCGGACCCATATAATATAACTGGTAGAATAATAGTTTTATATATTTTCAATTTAACGTTTTTTGAAAGGAGTTGGGACATCAAGAGTCTCTGCAATGCATAATGACATGCAATTCCAGAATTGAGCCTATGTTTAATTTCCTTGTGCATCTCATTCCTATTTGTGATTATTGTTCCCAGGTATTTGAATTCAGCCACTTCATCAAAATTTCCCTCATTTGTCATTAGCTGTCCATTTCCATTATATACTGAATTTCTACGTGTGACCATATATTTAGTTTTATTGATATTTACTTCCTGTCTCACTTTCTTAGTGTTCCTCAGCTGTGTGTGCGTGTTGGCCTTTAGTATCCTCGCTATCTGCCAGTAAAGCATTAGGCCTATTATTATAATTTGTTTCTTGTATTACCCATATTTTATTTTGTGGAATGAAAGAGATGAAATCACTCTACGGCGATATGTAGTCTTTTATGGTATTCTAGGTTCGACATAGCATTCATACACTACTCATACTGCCATTTATTTGGGCTGGACCAAGGCGTCGAGGAGGTACTTACATCACTCCATGTGACTCTTTTCTGCCCTAAGTTGACGTACAGGCTCGGAGACATGAGGAAATGCATTAATGTACCTCATTGATCACCATAAACACATATTTTAAACACTTGTGGTTTGCTAAACGAGACTGTTTTTTACCTAACATGAGATAAGGTGAAAAGTGAAATGAAATGAACAAATTAGGAATGAAAGAGGGGCATGTCATCTTTTTGTAGGAAAACCAGAAGGAAAACGCCCAGTTGGTAGACCAAGAATGAGGTGGAACAATAACATGGACCATGATTTGAGGGAAGTAGGCTACATTATGCAGGGGATGATTGGAAAATATAAGCTGAGAATGGGGATGTTTGGAGAACTTATGTCCGCGCGGTCTAGAACCCCCGGGTTCCATAGTGTCAATGAATTATTTAATTTATGTGATAATCGGTTTATGAAACAGAAGTGGAGAAATGAGTATAAATCCGTTATTTGTCCCTACAGTATGGACAGAACCGTGTGTTACACTGTAATTTCAACTCATCAGGAAGTTACTAGCCTACAGACCTTATGGGCTACGCCAGTGTCCCTCTACGTACAGAGGGTAGATGTTGCCAAACTCATAATAACGGTATTTGTATGTTTAGGCAGGGGCGGAGGGGCAAGGTTAGCAGTACTTTCTCCAAATCTATGTACTATACATTCAAAAAACATTGTTTTTCTTTTACGGCGTGCTGACTAGTTTTAGCCTATATTAAATATGAGAGTCGATACTTTCACACAGGATAGTAGGCCCTACAAATCTGCACGACCTCAGTGACAAGTGATAACTGTTTTTTTGTTTAAGAGGGGGTGGCTTGGACGGCTACAACTTACAACTATGTACCTGCTGTGTTGCAATCTTCAGTTTTATATAAGGATTTCTCTCAAGAAAATACTGTTAAAATGGCAACCCAGTTCCCTATTCCAAACACAGAGTAACTTCCTGGATTGAATCGGACTGTAAATAGTTTCAATGTATAATAGGCCTACCTATTTTCATACTGAACCTTTTAATTGCCAATGTATCCTATAAGATAGCCTACATCATTCGATTAAATTTGATATCTTACGTATAAAAATTAATGTTTGTTTGTTTGTATATTTGTTTGTTCGACTTTATGCGCAGCCATACCGTTGATCCGATTGTGATGGGGATTTTTGCAGAATGTTCAGGAGATTCCCGGGATGAACATAGGCTATAAGAGAGTTGTGATACTCAACTCCTACACCCTTAAAAATCGCCCTTTGTAGTGGAAAACGTGAAAAAATTAGCTCTTTGGGCGCTTAAATGGCTTACGCTGCCTAAACCATAAGAAATACACAAAATTAATGTACACAGAATTGAATATCTCAAAAACCTCTACAAAAAGTCCGCGACAGCATATGTTTATCTCTTACGGATAACTCACAATAACCATGTTTGTCTTTCATTGATACCAAGAGTCTCGCGCCGTAGCCGAGTGGTTAAGGCAAGAAGTATTGTCGCAGAACTACGGGACTTACGCTGGTTCGAGTCTCTACGGGGGAAGAAATTTTTCTCATGTAATGTCGGGCAGTATGAGACCGGTGCACAGTGGGTCAGAAATGAAATCTACCTGGAGGGGGGGGGGAAGAAAGAAAAAAAACTGTTTTGACTCACTTTCATCAATATATCTTCTTTTTTTTTCGCTCTAATATAATTGTTATATGACGGTTCTTAACTTATCTGCAAAGGAGGGTACAATTCTAATGTTCATGACTATGTGACGTCATCATTCACACTTCTTGAGCCACAACAGAAGGCTGTAAGAGGTTTTCTTGCGAACTTATTTTATAATATCTAATTATGTAATAATTTCTGAATTTTATGGTGAAAAAGTAACATATTTTTTATCGTCCGCCCATGACATGAGAATTGAACATTCGGGCAGGACAACGTCTGCCGGGTAGCCTACGCTAGTTTTAAATAAAACAAGAAAATTAATGAGAAGAAATCACCTAAATGTGTGTATAATTATACAATGTACCTAATAATAACAGTTATTATAGGTCTACAAGATTCCATTTTTCACTGCGGTCCGCCACATTTAAATAGGCCTAACTGAGAAATTAGTGTTTTGCCATTTTAAGGGTTTAAGTGTGAAGAAATTGTGATGATTTTGAAGTTTTACGAGATCTGCTATAGGCCTAGAGATTTCTTCATCAAAGTGAATTAGGCTGCACCTTGGCATCCTACTGACCTCAGAAATACACCATCTTATTTTTGCGCCCCTCCGTAAACACCCCACACGTCTAACACAATAAATCAACCCTCCGCGCCACACGATGACTCATGTAGGCTATCTATTTCCCCCCCCTCTACAGTAATACACTAATGATTATTATTGAAATCAAGATTATATATCAATCTAATCACATATAGAGAAACTTTGAGTAATATGGACCCCCATTTTGAATTTGTTGTTTTTCTTCTTTTAATTAAGAGAGTTGAATTTTTTAAATCTAGCATTGAATGCACTTATTTAGGAACAAAATTAGACCATTCAGGCGATAACACAGTGGAAATTAAAAATAGAATCGCTCAAACAAAACAAGCAATAAATGCTTTAAACTCTGTTTGGTGGAGCAAAAATATTACAAAAAATAGAAAATTACAAATATATCAAACCAGAATTCAGAGCATTTTAACATATGGTGCTGAAGTCTGACAAATTCCTACCAGGGAAATAAAAATAATTTTAAGTACAGAAATGGATGTTTTAAGAAGATCAGTTGGAAAATCTAGAATGGATAGAATACGAAATAAAGAAATAAGGAAAATTATGGGTCTACAAGAGGAGCCGGACATCATAGAAAAGAAAAGATTGCAGTGGTATGGTCATGTTAAACGAATGCCAGAGCAAAGATTGCCAAAAATTGTTATGGAATGGATCCCAATGGAAAGGAGGAAGAGAGGAACCCGAAGAAAACTTGGATTGAAGGTGTACAAGCAGCTATGAATATCAGAGGAATGGAGGAAGATCAATGGATGGATAGAGAGGAATGGCGTTTGGTTTCCGGAAGACGGCGGCAGCTGCCATGATACCGGATGATGATGATGGATTTTGTTTAATTACAGTGATTATCATTCGTGTTGTAACTATGGAATAGCATTTTATTCAAATATGGAAACATCTTCATAATTTACAAACTTTTTTACATTACAAGAAAGGTCCACTTTAACCTCCATATTCCGATAAAGTGGACCCCAGAGTCCACCTTAGCTTTCAGTATATTTTTAAGTTTATTTACTCTATTAATTTATACAGACAGGCACAGATTAACCTGAAAATATTTATGACTGATCATAATTAAAAAGCGTTGATATTTATTTAACGTTTTGAAAAATTATTCTTGATTATAATATTCACACGTCATTCAACTGCAGAAAGCGACGGTTTTTGCGTTTAGTAAAATTACACGGATATTAAATAAAATTAATAAGTGAATGGTTTTTACAGACTATTTAACTCATGCCACAAATGCTAATCAATGACCAATCACGTTTCAATGAATTTTGTTTTACAACCAATGACAGTAGTTTTTCGCCTCGCTCTTTATCGATTTCTCTTTATCAGCTCCTGCTTTTGTGATAAAGACAGCTCCTCCTTTTTAATGTTCTGAACAGGTCAAAGCATTATTTTTCTCCAACAAATACATTGAATATAGCAAATAATGAAAAGACTCCTTGATTTTACTGAGTTGTTTACTAAAAAAATAAATGAATAACCCGTAATGTTGACTATGATATATAGTTTGATGTATTTCATTATTTCTCCACTTGGGTGCACTCTTACAATATTGCGATCTTATTTGGCAATAAATAATATGATCAAGCAGAAGTGAATGAACATAACCTGACATTTCTGATTTGTTTTCATACATCGCCGTTTACATTAAATATATACATATTTTTAATTAACTGTAGTTAAACAATGATTTGTAAGTAAACAGCTTAATTTTATTCGTTAAATAGTCCTAACAAATGTCATTCTTGATTTCCAAATTCTCTACATAAATTCACTTCTCACTTCGTGAGTCGTGAATTTATCGATAATTTGGAAATCACTCGTGGCATTACTTATGATAACATCCCCATTGATAAAATATACGTATTTCTGAACCGCCTCGTGGAGGGTCCACATTGACTGAATTCCCTTGTTATATTTAATTATTTTATGCAGTCGTTATGTCACATAGTATCAAACCAAACCCATCAATAGGCCAATGTTAAAACAGAATCTACATAACATAACATATTTGTGAGTTTTTTCAACATTTGTAATATTTAACAGCAGAAATTAAGGATTAATTCTTAGCTTGAAAAACTTTTAAAATGCTCAGTTTTATAAATATCACAAATAAAGCCTTCTTCACATAAATAATGAAAGAAACTGGCCTTGAACACGTCAAAGTTGATGAGGGGAAGAAGATAAAATATTTTCTTTTCGAGGGCAGCACCAATTAACCCATTCGCTTCAGGTTTAAATGCTCAATGCTTTTCCCCAGAAACCCGGATTTAACTTACCGTAAATTATATTGTCGATTTTCAGCCATTAAAAACAAACAAAAGATAACGGCATTTGAGATCACAATAAGGGTGAAGACAAAAACACATTCCTCTACTATTCAGAAATGTTAACAAAATATTACCTTCCTTAGGGATGTACAAAATATTGCAAAATATATAACAACAGAGTTAAAGCGAGTGTGCCTCGTCTTCTGAGCTGAAGGCCAATTAAATGCTGGCGAGTATACCTCGTGTTTTGAGGCGAATGGGTTAATGAAGATATTAACAGGGTCCACTCAAACCGAAGGGTTCATATTACCCTAACTTCCCTATATTAGGCCTACTATCTTCACTTCACAATAAACTAGCGAATATCCGGAGTGTGCTGCTACGCCTAAATAAATTAAATAGCGTTTTTATGTTTAGTTGAATAAGTTGAAAGAAAATTACGGGTTAATTAAATTTTACGGTATAGGAACGACTGGAAAGAACATATTGATAGAATGCCAGAAGGAAGATTTCCAAAATTATTGCTAAATTATAAACCGCCCGGAAGGAGAAATGTTAGTCGCCCACCCAGAAGATGGTCTGAACAATTTTAAAAATTCTAGCTTTCATGAAACCGGAACGAGCCAACAGCCTTAATCCCTGGAAGATGATGATGATGGTATAGGCCTACATTGTGATGAACCAAATATTGTGGAAAACCTATTGGAATGTGTGGTGAACTTATCTTCACGCGGCCATGAAACTATGGATTTTATAGTGCCAGTGAGTTAGTTAGATCACAGCCATATATCAAGCTGTGTTATGTAACTTGAAAACGCAAGGCCTATTCACTATTAGACACATTTTAATATATGTTAAATTAAAATAAATGGGCCTAAGGCTATCACATTGTAATTTCTCATGAATTATGTATGATGCATCATTGAGAATAACTTGTGTTAAAAAGTGACTTCCTTTCTGTTAGAACAAAGTAAACATTTCTTAAAATTAAGTGACATTTCAGTGTAAATAAACATTGCAATTAATTTAGTGTCATTACTATAGTTTAGCTAAAACTGTTGTACTTTCCTCCATTAATAGAGTTTAGATGTAAGCCCAAGAATAACAAAATAATTGCAGATTTTGTGTTATTTACCTAAACTAACTAACTCTCTGGCATTCTTACGGTTAATGACCGCGTGGATATAAGCTCTCCACACATCTCTATCCTGAGGTAATGTTTTCCAATCATCCACTGTGTAATCTACTTCCCTCAAATCATGGTTAATGTTATTCTCCCACCTCATTCTTGGTCTACCAACTGGGCGTTATGGTTTTTTCTACAAACACTTCTTTCATTCCCCATTCGTGCTACATGTTCTGGTCATCGCAGTCTTACTTACTTACTCGCTGGCACTATCGAACCCGTAGGTTCATGGCCGCGCGAACATAAGCTCTCCATACATCCCTATCCTGAGCTACTGTTTTCCAATCATTTCCTATATAATCTACTTCCCTCAAATCATAGTTAATGTTATTCTCCCGCCTCAATCTTGGTCTACCAACTGGACGTTTTCCCTCTAGTTTTCCTACAACAAGCTTCCATGCACGTCTTTCATTCCCCATTTGTGCCACATGTCCTGCCCATCGCAGTCTTCGAGACTTAACTGTTCTTATTATATCTAGCTTCCTATAAAGACCATGTAGTTCATTGTTATGTAGTCTTCGCCATTCATCTGTCTGTTCATCTCTCTTTGGTCAAAAAATTTTCCTAAGAACTTTATTCTCAAATACTCGTAATCTCCTTTCCTCCCTTAAAGTAAGAGTCCATGTTTCGCACCCATATAATATAACTAGTAGAATAATAGTTTTATATATTTTCAGTTTAACGTTTTTTGAAAGGAGGTAGGACATCCCTCAAATCATGGTTAATGTTATTCTCCCACCTCATTCTTGGTCCACCAACTGGGCGTTATAGGCTACCTCTGGTATTTTGTACAAGAAGCTTCCATACACTTATTTTATTCCCCATTCGTGCCACATGTTCTGCTCATCGCAGTCTACGAGACTTAATTGTTTTTATTATAAGAACAATGCTGGAACTCATAAAGAAGAGGAAAAGAAATTGGATTGGCCACTGGCTAAGAAGAAACTGCCTGCTGAAGGATGCCCTAGAAGGAATGGTCAACGGAAAGAAAGTTAGAAGCAGAAAAAGACATCAGATGATAGACAATATTAAAATAAATGGTTTGTATGCAGATACAAAAAGGAAAGCTGAGTTAAGGAAAGAATGGAGAATGCTGAGTTTGCAATGAAAGACCTACTCTTGAGCAGAAGACTATGAATTAAAATATCTGGCTTCCTATAAAGACCATGTAACTCACTGTTAAGTAGTTTTCTCCATTCACCTACCTGTTCATCTCTCTTTTGCCCAACAATTTTCGTAAGAACTATATTCTCAAATTGGCTACTTGTACTCTCCTTTCCTCCCTTAAAGTAAGAGTCCGTGTTTCACATCCATATATTAGGCCTATAACTGGTAGATTAACAGTTTTATATATTTTCAGTTTAACATTTTTTAAAGGAGTTGGGAAGTCCCTGTAATGCATAATAGCACACATTTTCAAAATTGAGCCTATGTTTAATTTCTTTGTGCATCTCATTCCTATTTGTGATTATCGTTCCTAGGTATTTGAAATCAGCCACTTCCTCAAAATTTCCCCCATTTGTCACCCAACAACAGATTTATCACTCGTCAAAAAATTACCATTGAAGTTGAACAACTGGTATTTGTAGGGTTTATTTTCTTGGAAACATGTATAATTATAAATAATAATGAGATAATAGGAAAATGAAGAAGGATTCAATATGCTAATTGGCCATTTTTTTGCAATACTTGTAATTGAATTGGTGTGAATAAAAAAAATTCTACTTTTTTGTTATTTCATGCTGAGATATCCATTTTATACCTTAACATAATCTACGTCCAACGATAAAAAAGAAGGAAAACTTTCCTTCGTTTTAATTGGTTAAAATCATTTATAAAACTTTCAGTGACGTGCAAAACAAAAATTAGTTTGGATTTAACTCAAGACAGGCCCTAATATAATAGGAAGTTAAGTTCGTAGACTGCGATGGACAGGACATGTGGCACGAATGGGGAATGAAATAGGTGCATGGAAGCTTCTTGTAGGAAAACCAGAGGGAACACGCCCAGTGGTAGAGCAAGAATGAAGTGGGAGAATAACATCCATGATATGAGGGAAGTAGATTATACAGGGAATGATTGGAAAACATTAGCTCAGGATAGGGATGTATGGAGAGGTTAAGTCCACGCGGCCATGAAACTAAGGGTTTGATAGTGCCAGTGAGTTAGTTAATAGAAGATGTCTTGCAATACTTTCATTTGAATTGGTGAGAAAACATTCCACTTTTATGTAATTCCAAACTGAGAAAGCCATTTTATACCATAATAATCTACATCCAACGATAAAAAGGGGAAAAATTCCTTCATTTTAACTCTTAAATTCATATGTCCCGCGCCG
The DNA here is from genome assembly GCA_030220185.1 of Diploptera punctata. Lineage (NCBI taxonomy): Eukaryota > Metazoa > Arthropoda > Insecta > Blattodea > Blaberidae > Diploptera > Diploptera punctata. The sequence goes on from JASPKZ010003855.1 coordinate 1,251,315, forward strand.
TAGCCGAGCGGTTAAGGTAGGAAACCATGGCGCAGAGCTACGGGACTTGCGCTGGTTCGAGTCTCCATGGGGGAAGAAATTTTCTCATGGTATTTCGGCCAGTATGGGACCGGTGCCCACCCAGCATCGTGAGGCAAGTGGGTAGCTACAATAAGTAGCGGCTCCAGGTTGAGGAACCAGCTATAATGGCTGGGGGACTCGTCATGCTAACCACATGTCACCCCTACACTGGCTGTTGATCATCTACCTCTGTGATTGACACATGTGGATGTGAAGGGCCAGCAGCCGGCTGGTAAAAGGCAACCGCTGAAAAGTGGAAAGACCCTCAATCTGATCGGAAATTCATATGTAAAATTTTCAATGACGTGCAAAACGAAAATATTCTTTCAGTTTGTACTTGTATTTATATCAAGATAACGCATATTCAAAATCAACACAAGATTTCTACAACAATACATTGCTTAGGTCTGCTGATATAGCTGTTGAAGATGCTTTTCCTATAGATTTTTTCTTCTCAAAACTGTGTTGTATGGAATGTTTGCGTTTGCATCTCACCAATCAATTTTAAAATGTAAAAATATGCATCAGTAGAAATATTCTCTTAGGCCTATATATTAGTCATTCAAAATATCTCTGCAGGCGGAAGAATTATGAAGCTGTGTTTGTTGCTACACGTGACGTCATATACGGCAGTGTTCACTGTCAGCGTCCCACGTCCCATTCCCCTTTGCACTCAATGATAGCAGTGTCACGTGTTCTATTCCTGCATAAACACGACTGCAGTGCCCTCCGTCAACAACTGCGCTTACTCCTTAAACGGGTAATAACAGAGTAAAACGACCTCACTATTATATGGAAGTGAAACCTGGACTTCTTCACAAAATGTTACCAAATTAATAATAGATTGGAAGAAATACAGGAAATCTACAGCCCATTTTAACAATCAGGAAAATGGGATAATTGAAACAGCTAGGCATAAACAGCGAACCTGATATAGGCTCAATTCTTGAAATACATGCTGTTATACATTAGAGGGAATCTTGTCGTTCCCATCTTCCTAAAAAAAAAATTAAACTAAAAATATATTAGTAAGCAGACTTACTCCCTATATTGATGACATTGTAGGAGATCATCAATGTGCATTTAGAAGAAACAGGTCTACAACAGATCAGATTTTTAGTCTAAGACAGATTTTAGAAAAGAAATGGGAATATAATGGTACTGTACATCAACTGTATGTAGACTTCAAAAAAGCATATGATTCAATTAAGAGGGAGAAGTTATATAGTATCCTGCTGGAGTTCGGAATTCCTAAAAAGTTAGTTAGACTTATACGAATGTGTCTAAATGGCACAAAGAGTAGGGTGCGTGTAGGCAAACAGTTTTCGGACACTTTTGAAATCCAGAATGGGTTGAAGCAAGGAGATGCACTATCTCCTCTACTATTTAATTTTGTACTAGAGCATGCCATTAAATCTTAGAGAATGAGGATGGCTTACAACTCAATGGTATTAATAAGCTGTTAGTTTATGCTGATGATGTAGTATTGTTGGCCGATAGCGAGGAGATACTAAAGGACAACACGCACACACATTGAGTAACACTAAGAAATTAGGACTGGAAGTAAATATCAATAAAACTAAATATATGGTCACACATAGAAATCCATTAAATAATGGAAATGACAGCTAATGACAATGAGGGAAATTTTGAGGAAGTGGCTGAATTCAAATACCTAGAACAATAATCACAAATAGGAATGAGATGCACAAAGAAATTAAACATAGGCTCAATTCTGGAAATGCATGCTATTATGCATTGCAGAGGCTCTTGATGTCCCAACTCCTTTCAAAAAACGTTAAACTGAAAATATATAAAACAATTATTCTACCAGTTATATTATATGGGTGCGAAACATGGACTCTTCTTTACTTAAGAGAGGAAAGGAGATTACAAGTATTTGAGAATAAAGTAGCCTACTTAGGAAACATTTTTGGACCAAAGAGAGATGAACAGACAGGTGAATGGAGAAGACTACATAACAATGAACTACATGGTCTTTACAGGAAGCCAGATATAATAAGAATAGTTAAGTCTTGTAGACTGCGATGGGCAGGACATGTTGCACGTATGGGGAATGAAAGACTTGCATGGAAGCTTCTTGTAGGAAAGCCAGAGGGAAAACGCCAAGTTGGTAGACCAAGAAAGAGGTGGGAGAATAACATTAACTATGATTTGAGGGAGAAGTAGATTATACAGGGAATGATTGGAAAGCATTAGCTCAGGATAGGGATGTATGGAGAGTTTATGTCCGTGCGGTCATGAACCTACGGGTTCGATAGTGCCAGTGAGTAAGTAAGTAAGTAAGTAAGTAAAAATATATAGGGCTAAAACTATTATTCTTCCAGTTATATTACATGCATGTAAGACCAGAACTCTTATTTTTCTTATTTTAATGGAGGAGGAAAAAATAACTAGTAGCTTATTTTGGAATAGAGTTCTTAGGATTTGTTTTTGGCCAAACAGAGATGAACAAATAGGTAAATCGAGAAAAGTACATATGCTGATTGTGACCTAAATTATATTTTTGGAAATACACATATAATAAGAACAGTTAAGTCTCGTAAATTAAGACTGAACATGTGATATGAATGGCAAATGTGAAAGGTGCATTGAAACTCCTTGCAGGAAAACCATCCAGAAAATAGGCTAGTAATGGGGTGAAGAATAACGTTAACCACGATTTGAGGGAAATAGATAATAGAGGAGACGATTGGAAAACATTAGCTCAGGATAGGAATGTAAGGAGAGCGCGGCCATGAACCTACGAGTTCGATAGTGACAGTGAGTTTACTTTGTTTTATACAGATAACCTCAAATCTCACGTGACATTAGACTGAAAAGACTCCAATGGTTTGGTCATGTGGTAAGAATGGACAAACAAGTAGGCTACCAAGAAAAGTCTTACAGGCGTACTTTGGAGGAAGGAGGACAGTGGAACGACCAAGAGGAGGATTTGAGGACAGAATACATGCAGATATCACTATATTTGTGTGACTAAATAATATGAAGACGCTGGATAGGCTACATAACGGTCAATTACATGGTCTTTATAGGAAGCTAGATAAATTGACAACAGTTGTCTCGTAGCCTGCGATAGGCTGGACATGTGGCACAAATGGTGAATGAAAGACGTGCATGGAAGCTTCTTGTAGGAAAACCAGAGGGAAAACGCCCAGTTGGTAGATCAAGAATGAGGTGGGAGAATAACGTTAACTATAATTTGAAGGAAGTAGATTATACAGGGATGATTGGACAACATTGGCTCATGATAGGGATGTATGGAGAACATATGTCCGCGCGGCCATGAACCTACGGGTTCGATAGTGACAGTGAGTTGGATAGGAACAGGGAAGAATGCAAGAGGATTGAGGAGGCCAGACACAACTCAGACTGTAATGCCATAAGATGGTTGGATGGATAGATTATAGCCTACAAATTGAAAACATGTTCATAACACAGTGGGAATGTAGACTATATTCTTGTAATATTGAATGTTGATAAGTATAGGCCTACCTCAGATTTTCTGTTACTAAATTTGTGATTTAAGCACCTAAATTAGCCTAAATCTTCAAAGTAGTAAAATAGGTTATAAAATTAGTAGGCCTACTTTGAGGCTTTTGAATGACTAATAGGCTAAATCTGCTTAATAGTAGGCCTAGATAATAACTAACTCACTGGCGCTATCAAATCCGAAGGCTGATGGCCGAGTGAACATACGCTCTCCATACATTCCTATCCTGTGCTAAAGTTTTCCAATCATTCCCGGGATAATATACCTCCCTCAAATAATGGATAATGTTATTCTCCCACCTCATTCTTGACCTACCAACTGGGTTTTTTACCTCTGGTTATTCTACATTCCCTCTTTCATTGCTTATTCGTGCCATATGTCATATTCATTGCAGTATTACTACATAGGCCTATTGCACTACTATTAGTAAAACAAAAAAAAGTTGATATAGGCCTAGGTGTAGGAATTATAGCAGGGCTACTAATAAATTAGTTACTTAAATATAGTTAATCCATTATTTATCACAATGCAAAATTAATGTTTGTCATAAGTTACCATTTTAATGTTTTATTAATGTTCAGAAGATATTTTGAATTTTTTTGGTGCTGACAATAAAAAAATAGGCTCATAAAACAGAGAGTATGTTGATCTAATAATGGGAAAAATAGGCCTTTTTAGATACAATTAAAGTCTTCTATGTGGTAAGTCTTATAACATGTTAAACCTATTAGGCTAAGATATGTAGGCATATTCCAGTATTTATTTAATAAAACCGAACTTGACTATATTAAATACAGGTTTCATTAATTTCATCTTAACCTATTAACCAAAATGTGTTCCAGTAGGCCTATTTATTTAATAATCACGAATTATATAATTATAGGCTTCACCATTATCATGATAAAACAGCTTACATTACATGTAATGCTGTATTATTTTAATAAAAAACAATTATATAAACACAGATTTAATTAATTTCATATTAAATCTATTAGGCTAAATGTAATCCAGGTATTTAATAAAAAACCAGTGGTATAAATGGGGGTTTAATTAATTTAATGTTATAACAATTACGCTAAATGTATTCTTTAAGGAAAAGAGGTATTAAATCTAAAAAAAATCTAATGGACAGTAATTGGTTTGACATTGGATTGAATTACTTAATTTAATCCATTTATTGATGTATGTGAAATACCATAGGTTCAAATTAGTCTTCTAAATTTTAAATATGTAGAACTAATTAGTCTATTTTTTTTTGTTAAAGTAGGCCTAGGTTTTCTTTTTGTCAAAAATAATTAAACTGACACAATTAATAGACAAACTTTTAACTTTAATATAGGGGCTAACTTTAAAATTTAATCTATATAGGCCTATATGAATATCTACATAGTTTCTTGGGCCTACATTTAATGTTACAAAATAAATTGAAATGTTTTAATTTTACTTTACAATTAGGCCTACTTTATAATTAATATTTTTGTTTACATTTAGGTATATATTTTAATGTAGGCCTCTATCATGCAAACATATTTTAAGAATAAAATTTGATATTATAGTAAAAAAGACTAGGCCCATTCAATTGTAATTTAGAAATAAATTTTCAATCTAAAATGAGGTAATTTTCTTTGATAATCAGCATTAGCCAGCCATATTTATTTTAATTATTATGGATTCAAGATCTTTTCTAGTCTTAATTTTATATATTTTAACTTCTTACTCCATTAATTTTAGGCCTATTCAAAGCTTATTTTCTTGTGTCCTGTTAAATTCTATCAACATTGAATTTCAAGTAAGTCTATGAATAAAACAAATTATATTTTAAGTTATTAATGCATTATCTGATAATTTAATATGTTAAATCCTTAAACAACTCTTGTTTTATAACAAAATGCATAATATGCAATTATTTAATTTATAATTTATTAATTACCGTTAAAGTTAATTTGTGATTTCTCTCATGACATGGTCGTTCTTGATGATGGAGTATACCGTATTTTTATAATTATTCATTTAAATAGAAACAATGTAATGCATTTTAAAAATATAAAACTGTTATTTTAATGTTATAAGGTCTATGAACTTTTGTTTTGATTTGAATGTAGAAAAATACGGTATTCAATATCTAGTTAGCATGCAACAATCACGAATGGCAAAGAAAAACTTTAACGGAATTAACAAGATGGGAAGCTTAAATTTATGTTCTTCGGCGGAAACAATATGTACACTTCTAGAATACAAACCGTCATTTTAAAATCAATAGACCACCTGTAAAGGCACGGTATATAAATTAATCAGTGAAACTTCTCCTAGATTTATACGCGATTTGTTTAAAATAAACAATTTATGTTAATTTCTCATGATAATTTTCGTCAGCTTTTATCTTACCTGTTAAAAATATGGTGTTTTATAAGAAGCTTTACAATTTAGCTACAAGACAAAGTCCGCCATGTTGGAAGCTAGATTTCAGTTGTTTGGCCGGTTGCTGAGCATGCGCAGTGAACTTTTCTAAACAGCTGGCGTTTTCCTTCTCGCTCATCCAACCCCTCAAATTCCATACAAAATGCCGTTCACTCATTCCATTAAAACTTCCATTATTCAAACATTTAATAACAAAATGTATACTTTAACTTCTAATACGCTATTAAATTTTAATATCATTTAATAAAATAATGATAATGGACTTTTCTTTTATTTCGGAATTTATTCATATAAAAACGGTTTTCCCTCACCCTCAAGCTATCCTGAACATCCTCATCTGTAAGTCCCAGTTCACTCATACTTCTTCTCACATCGTCCATCGAACCTTCTTTAGGTCTTCCCTTTATTCTTTTCCCTTTTATTTTCCACCCCAAGATCTTCTTAGGGATTCTATCAGATGTTGAAATATCCGTAGGCCTACCATCTTAATCATATTTCTTGGTTTTTTTTTTTAAATGCCCCAGGTTATCATTCGACATTCCTGGTGTTCTCTCCTAGCATAACGTACTTGTAACCCACTTCTGAGGCTGGGGCGCCTAGAAGGCGGGGTTACGTTGCCCCGATGATATGGCGGGTGATGATGATAGTGGTGCGCCAGGAGAGTCCCTAATCCTAAGCTTAACCCAAGATGAATATGAATGATGATGATTGCGATGGTCATATGATTTCGGGAACCGTTTGGGCCTTAAAGTTTTCCTGACATTTGTCTTACAGGTGAAGAAAAACCTCACCCAGAAAAACTATCCCGACCGGGGATCGAATCCGGGCCCGCTGCGTGGTCTGTAATGCATTTCTTTAAAATTTCATAACTTTCCTAATTTCAACATTTCTATTTTTTTTTTAATTTGGACTTCCGCGACGATCTTCTCCAGTAATCCATCTCTGTTGGTAATAGGCCTAACTTGTAATTGTCCATGTTTATGATCCATTTCAAACATAAAACCCTACAATAGAAAACGTAGTTTCCTAATGCCTGAAGGCTAAAAAAAGCTATTTTGTGTCAAATGTTATGTCAGTTATCATGGAATTCACATCTAGATTTTTTGTGTTTAAATAAACTTTCGCTTATATTCAGGATAATTACGGAGTATTCTAGGAAATTTAAATAATTTATCAGGTTAAATAAATAAATAAATTATATTGATTACACCATAGCTTACATTTATTTCAGGAATATCAATATAGTTATTTTGTTTATAATATTACTGTATCAAAATAGATATCTCATAGCCTAATATATGCGGTAAACATAGCCTATTCACAAAAACATTAAATACCTAAATTTGATTACGTAATGATCTCAATCTTAAACGCTATTACACTATTCATTTGCAATTAGGCTAAATACCCTATTATGATATTGCATGCCTGCATAATTCACTGGTGAAATAATTGGGATTGCCTATGGAAGAAGGAAGTGCCACAGTGAAATTTCCCCCATCATAGAATTATTGTATTACATTTAAATTTGCTAAATACATTTAAAAAGTTGTCCATTTTGTCAATACCAATAAAGTGTATGGTAAAATTTCGTTGAAGAGTTAGATAATATGAAAAATTATAAAATTGGGTGCCACTTGGTAGAAGAAGAAGAGGACGACCAAAAATAACGTAGATTGGTGGTGTTATGAGCAGCATGATTGAAAAAGGGTTGGACTATGGAGACTGGAATGACAAGAGATGTGAAGAAGAATGACAGATTAATTAGGCGCAGGAAGACGTTTTGAAACCTGCTAAATAAATAAAAGTGTAAAAGGATGATGATGATGATGAAAAGTGTACCTCAATTTGCAGTGTCTGCATCTGTTAAAATTATTAAAACAATGTAGGTCTTTCAGTATCAGTCTAATCCTCAGCAGAAGGTAGTTGATTACTGTCCTACTATCATACAGTCAGCAGATGGTAGTTGGTTATTGTCCTACTATCATACAGTCAGCAGATGGTAGTTGGTTATTGTCCTACTATCATACAGTCAGCAGAAGGTAGTTGATTACTGTCCTACTATCATACAGTCAGCAGATGGTAGTTGGTTATTGTCCTACTATCATACAGTCAGCAGATGGTAGTTGGTTATTGTCCAGGTATCATCCAGACTGAGGATGAGACTGGTCCCGAAAGGCCTACAAATGTTTTAATTATTTAACTGCTAAGGAGACTGCAAAATACCGTAGGCCTATAATTTATAATTTTATATTAACTTAAGTTATATGTTTTTATATTATCCATTTTGCATTTCCTTCTTCCATGACAGAACCAAATAATAGGCCTATATTATCTTTGAAAATTGATGCAGTCTGCCTTTGTTTTCTAAAATTGCTTATTTAATAAAAACAAGATTGTACAATCGTGGATATTTTAATTTCTGGACGAATACATAAATACAAATTAAGTATTTTTTGCAAATTCTTCTTTCCATTAATTTTCTCAAAAAAATTATGGTTGTTCATTTTGACTAGTAAGTTAGGGCCTATATCATAGGGTTTGCAAAAAAATATAAATGTCCATGACTGTACATAAAATATTTAATAAGTTATATAAACAAGATCTAAATTAGGCCTAGGCTACATTTTTTCGATTTTCATGGTAACAATAGAAATGAAAATCCAGAGCCATTGTTTAGAATTTGTTTCTACAATTGAAAGCTGCAGATTTTCAATGTTATTAGGCCTATAATTATTGTGGAATCAACAATAGCTATTGAGACAAGTGTTGTACTGCCAATGAAAGAAAGTCCCTGTGCAAGGATGATGGTCTATCGTGGAACAGGGAGTGTTGAATTTACATGCACGTGCATTCCTCGGAATACTATTGGATAGTGACGATGTGACGATTGTTGTACCTTTATTCCACGCATAACAAATTATATTAGTTGTACAGATTCCTGCTTATCGATCATGGTTTATTCTGTTAATTTGACTGTTATATTCATATGTCCACCGCTGTGGTCTCGAGGTAGCGTTCTGCCTTGTCACGCAGCGGGCCCGGGTTCGATCCCCGGTCGGGGCAGTTTTTCTGGGTGAGGTTTTTATCGGGGTTTTTCCTCACCTGTAAGACAAATGTCAGGAAAACTTTAAGGCCCAAACGGTCCCCGAAAATCATATGGCCATCATTTTCATCATTATCATTATCATCATCATCACCATCATCCTTCACCGGTGTGGAAAGCAACGGTAAGCTACCACACCTCACAATTCCCTAGTAAAGCTGCAAGCATAGCATGAAAATGCTATGATTGCAGTGAAGGACCTGCCTTCGGGCAGAATTACTATGGATGGATGGATATTCATATGACGTCACACTAGTTTTAAATGCTATATTAGGCCTAAATGGTTATGTCGGCCGCGATTGGTGGTTTATGTTCCTTGTATCTGGTCACGAGAGTCGCGGGGTTCAAACCAGGCCGGAGTCGATTATTTTTTTAGGATGGAATAAACCACGGAACAAGTTCTCAACAAGTTCTCCGGGAGGGACTTTAAGCCTTGTTTGAAGATTTTTAGGCTCGTAAAAGATCCTGAAGCTTCATAAAGAGGTCTCTAAGGAAAATGTAGGCCTACCTACCTTTTTCATGCTATAATACCTCAGTTGCCTACCAGATGTCTCATTGGGTCGGTAATTTGTCCGCACACCATTCATGACATTTGTAGGGAAATAAGTGTATTTAATTAACTTTCTCTAATAAGTCCTAACAAAGGAGAGGCTAGGGCCGAACATTGAACTGTTACGCCATTGTAGGTAGGGATTAAAATTAATGTTATATTATTTTAGGTTGCGAAATATCATACACAGCGGAAACAAATATAACAAACTAAATAAGTTTAATTACATAACAGGAACACTAAAAAGAACTTTGAAAAATAGACTCTATAATGAAATTTACAAGACAATGGCAGTGCCTATTATTACTTATGGTTCCGAAACATGGACAGGACAACACAACAATCTGCCAGAATACAAGCTGCTGAAATGAGATTCCTCAGACCAATAGCAGGATATCAAAGAACAGGCAAAAAAACACAACACAGAAATAAGACAACTAAAAGTAGAGGAATTAAACACAACAATGGTGAAATACAGAAAGGACACTTGGCAAGGATGACTGACAATAGAATACCAAAAACAGCATAGGCCTACAGCTATTCACCGCAAGGAAGAAGAAGTTTGGGAAGACCAAAGAAAAGATGGAAACAGCAGCAATTTGGAGCCGGAAGAGGCTAGTAAATAAGCCTAAATCGTGACGAAGAAGATTATTTTAAGCCTAATATTATGTAAAGAAAGCAATGGGAAGCTACCACACATAATTCCGTAGTAAAGCTGCCAAGCATAGCATGAAAATGCTATGATTGCAGTGAAAGACCTGCAGAACACTGTCCATAAAAACATATTTGCTTTTAGGGCGGCTGCAAGCGGTTAGACGCTCGCCTCTCACCGCCGAAGTCCCGAGATCGAGTCCCGGTCACTCCATGTGGGTTCGTGGTGGACGAAACGGAGCTTGGGCAGATTTTTCTCGTTTTCCCCTGCCACAATTTCATTCCACCATTTCTCCATAGTCATCTCATCCATTTCGTTTCATTTCGTTCATCTGCCCCTGTGACGGTGCGTCAGGCCGGCACCCTTGTCATTCTCAGATCTCTCTATTAGGGGCTTCATCTCATCTCATCCCTTCACCCGACCCTGAGTTTTATACGAGTTCAGAGTATTATTTATGTTAGCTTTTAATAATGTTTACAGAACATTGCCAAACTCTCTTTTGGGATGTATTAACTTAGGCTTTCACGGCCGGAGTTGCAATGATGATCTTGAAGATGATTTCCGGGCTGTAGGCCATGGTCTCGAGGTTTGATGTTCCCCGACGTTTCGCTAGAGACTGCGTCTGGGGAACTTCAAGCCTCGAGACCGCGGCCTACAGCCCGGAAATCTTCCAAGATCTCTTTTGGGAGTTTACAATAGACTCTAATTTAGACTTGTGTGACGTTCGGCTCAGCCGCATTCCTTCTTGGGACTTTCTTTTTCTGGCAGTACAGTAAATAAGGTAAGGGAGTTAAAAACGAACGATGCAGGCATTACATATCATAATATTACTTAAAATTAAATTTTGATTTTTTACTCACTTCTTGTCCTTGATTAGATCATTCAAGTTGTGACGGCTTCATGATGGGGTTGATACTCCGTTGGTTCCAACATAATTTGTCTGTGCTCGAGCTGCTTGGCTAGGAAGCAGTGTTGTGGTGGGTAGTTGTGCTGTGCTCACTAGCTTGCCAGTGCAAGTTTCTTGACACTGATACGCGCTGTTGTTTGTCAAGCAGTATCATAGGAGTCTGATGTTGGTTGGATGGTTTTAATTGCAGGGTTCTCAGACCCTTCCCTTCTTTCGCCTTTCATGCGCCCTGTTCTGGGAACCAGATCTTGATCTGTCGCTCCCGTCAAGACAGAAAGGCGCGTGGGCTATTTCTATCCTTCGTCTTCTTGTCAGGTAGCGGTTGAAATGGAATTCCTTCTCCAGCTCCAAAGTCTGGTATCTCGTGTAAGTTTGCCGGGTACGTTTTGGACCCTGGGTCGATTCTGTTGAGAATACAAATACATTAATAATGTAAAAAATGTTAGATTACTTCGATCAATGATTTTTTCTATATTCTAAGAATAATAGGGCACGCCCTAGCATAGTGGTTAAGGCACTGCGCTACAAACCGGAAGATCGAGGGTTTGAGTCCCGGTAGGGTCAGGATTTTTAAACTGACCCAAACATTCTGGTGGTAGAATGGCCCTGGGGTCGACTCCGCCTCTACTTGTTCTGGGGGTAAAGCCGGCCGTCACATAGGGCTGACATCAAGTGCCGCGATTATCTAGAAAAAGTGGGAGCCTTAACCCCTAACCTCCTAATACCCCAAGGGTCTTCTATGGCCTGTACTGGGATCACTTTTTTTGTAGCCTACCTACAGAATCATAGTGCACATGCGCGAAAGCTTAAAGAAACTTCTGCTAGATGACGGGCATGTGTGAAATCGGTATGACCAACCTTCGCAATAAATTCCCAATTAAGTTAGGTCTATATATGCAAGAGTCAACCGCTGTGGTCTCGAGATAACGTGCTGTCTTGTCACGCAGCGGGCCCGGATTCGATCCCCGGTCGGGACAGTTTTTCTGGGTGAGGTTTTTATCGGGGTTTTTCCTCACCTGTAAGACAAATGTCAGGAAAACTTTAAGGCCCAAACGGTCCCCGAAATCACATGGCCATCATCATCATCATCATTATCCTTATCATCATCATCATCCTTATCATTATCAGCACCATCCATCACCGGTGTGGAAAGCAACGGGAAGCTACCACACCTACAATTCCCTAGTAAAGCTGCAAAGCATAGCATGAAAATGCTATGATTGTACTGAAAGGCCTGCCCTCGGGCAGAATTACATGGATGGATATATACAAGAAACATATGTAGGATTACACCAACTTCCCTTCATAACCTAAGAAAATAAATTCAACAGGTTTTAAATGAATAGGCCTGCAACATCTTCCTGTGCCCAATAGGCCTATTAAGTTTTGATTCTACTTCTCCATTTCATCTCTATCCTTCCACTCACCATTCTGCAGGTCTCTGTCTTTCATCAAATTTATAATTTCCTCTATCTATGTCTTCTTAGATCTCCCTCTACTTTTCCTTCTATTTGGAATCCACTCCAAACTCATAACTGGCAATCTATCTTCATTCATCCACTTCCCATGTCCAAACTATTGCAACGTATTTATTTCCTACAAATTGTATATTTTTTTTTCGTTAAATTACATTTTTTCTCGGATAATAGCCTACCATTTCAGATTCTGTCTAATTTTTAGCATCGTGCACTTCTTAAAAAAATCACTCTGTAGATTGCAGTTTTGACTCTAATTTGGTTTCTATAGTCCACGTTTCACAAAATTAAAACAAAATAAATTAAATGCATATTATTTAATGAAGTGTAATAGTATTTACGATGCGAGGTTGGGAAGTGCTTTTTACAAAATTGAGGAAAAATGTTTACAGAGGTTTTTATTTCCGAGATTCTGTAAAACACTTCACAAACGTACGTTGTAGGCCCTACATTATTTTTTGCGCGATGGTGTTTTCAAAATAATAACATCTTTGTTGGAAATATTTGCGTTCATTATAAACAATTGACTAACATTAACAGTGTGGGCAATGTTTATTAGTTGAAACAACAGGAGGCCGTGAGAACAATTATTGATAACATGGCCGCAAGTACGTATTTATTGTTTTATATTGTTTCAAATAAAGTTCAGTTCATTTAAAATGCAGTGATTTGTTTCGTATAATGTATATTAACACTACATTTTGGATATTTTCTGTATATACGTCGTACGTAGTAGGACCTATAGATAGAGGGCAGTGGTTTTACTTCCCGCACGTGGGTGTAAATGTAATAGGCTATTACAGTATAGTTATTTAGGTTGGCAACACCGAAATGCAGGAAGTTGAACTTTCAATAATGGTCCCCATTGCTGGCAAGTACGATAAAACGCACTATTGCGCAAAAAATAATCTAACTACGGCTTATTATGTCATAATAATAATAATAATAATAATAATAATAATAATAATAATAATAATAATAATATTTATCTCAGAAAAAATACATCAGTGCAACCCACGTAGGCGTTTCTTGACAGTTGAATTTTTACGTTGAAAGATCTTCACTCCTTCGACCAAGGTACCTTTTTGTCTGGTTTATCGCTTTGGACCTGTTCGATTTACATAGCAGTGAGCTGCATAATCTTTATGGCAAACCAGATATAAAAAGAACAGTTAAGTCTCGTACACTGCGATGTGCAGGACATGTGGCACAAATGCGGAATGAAAGAGTACATGGAAACTTCTTGCTGGAAAACCAAAGGGAAAACGCCCAGATTTGGGGATCTTGATTAGGCCTATACAGAATATGAGTCGAAAATATTAGCTCAGGATAGGGATGTAAGGAGAGCTTATGTCTGCACGGACATGAACCTAAGGATTTGATAGTGCCAGTGAGTTGGTTAATATATAATAATAATAATAATAATAATAATAATAATAATAATAATAATAGTAATCATAATAATAATAACAATAGTAATAATAATAATAATGATAATAATAATAATAAATAAAAAGTATTTTGTCGTGTGATGGGTCGTTATAGCTGTTACCAACTCCAAAAATACATCACTGTTGATTTAAGAATAGCACTAAGTTAATTAGGCTACAAAATGATATCACAGAAGGCTTAAAATCTAAAAAGACCTTTTTTGCGCGATAGTGTGTTTTGTCGTACTTGTCAGCAACCATTATTGAAAGTTCAACTTCCTACATTTCCGGGTTGCCAACCTAAATAACTATACTGTAATATTACATTTACACCCACGTGCTGGAAGTAAAACCACTGCCCTCTGTCTATACTACGTACAATGTATATACAGAATATATCCAAAATGTAGTGTTAATATACATTATACGAAACAAATCACTGCATTTTAAATGAACTGAACTTTATTTGAAACAATATAAAACAATAAATACGTGCTAGCGGCCATGTTATCAATAATTGTTCTCAAGGCCTCCTGTTGTTTCAACTAATAAACATTGCCCACACTGCTAACGTTAGTCAATTGTTTATAATGAACGCAAATATTTCCAACAAAGATGTTATTATTTTACTATTATTTATTATTTTGAAAACAACATCGCGCAAAAAAAGAATGTACAACGCACGTTTGTGAAGTGTTTTACAGAATCTCGGAAATTTAAACATTTTCCTCGATTCTGTAAAAACCACTTCCCAACCTAGCATCGTAATATATTATTACACATTACAAATAAAAAGTGAGAAAATCCATTGCATTTTTTTACATAGGCCTAATGGAAATCGCATGATATCGGTCAGATGCAATTTTAATTATGTGGATTTCTGGATTTTTATCTCGTTCCTATTAACATTCAAGATCATGTTTAGGTAAATAATGCTATTAGGAACATGATCTATAAAATCCCATACTTTTAATTTCAATACAGAATGTATGCTGAGGTTTCCAACAACTGTCACAGATTTTGATGTAAGTTCGGTCTACCTTACACAGATTCTATCTTATTTTACTTTCACGGATTATTATTTTTTTAACTACAATTTGTGATGAATACATAGTCTTTATATATAGATTTTTTATTGTTTCATAGATTATTTTAATTATTTAAGCAAAGTCTGTTGAAATAGAGTTTAGACATTCAAAGTCTGTTGAGATAGAGTATAGACATGATACAGTTCAGAGCAAAGTCTTGTTTAAGCTAACTGTAAACATCCCTACATTTAGTTCATTGGAATGTTAGTTGGTACAGTTAGGTTGACTTGAGGTCATTTTTGAGTATAGTCTGTCTGTTGATGTGTGGCAACCAGAGGTGTTATGGGTGAGTAAGCTACCATTTTTCTTAATAGGCCTACGTGTCAGGGACTTTTTGTAAACAGAATCAATTACCTTAACTATTTTGATAGAATTCTAAACAATGTAGACTATTTTAATACGATATTTTCAAAAAGGGATATAACATTTTTAATCATGTAGATTTGGTTAGATTTAAAAATTCCACAACTCCCTCTTCTCAACCCCCCCCAAGAAAGTATTGTAGTTTTTAATATAGGCTTAGATTAGATTTAGGGCTAGAATATTTAGGGTTTCTAATTATTTATACTTTAGTAATAAAATAGTTTAAAATAAGACTTCCTTTGTTTATTTCAACACATGTATAACTGTACATCCTCATACTAACTCTCGGCTAGATAACGCTACCAGATTTTCCAAGTCCCGAAGGTCCTTAAAGCCTAAGAAATCCAGTTGGGTTTATAATACAATTTAAAACCTATTTTAAAGTTTTTGATTATTTTTCGATTACATTTCATTCCAAAATGTGAAACGAAAAACCATAATTTTATATAGGCGTATGTATTCATATGGGGCTACTAACTAACTAATTCACTGGCACTATCGAACCCGTAGGTTCATGTCCGCGCGGACATAATCTCTCCATATATCCCTATCCTGAGCCAATGTTTTCCAATCACTGTATAATCTACTTCCCTCAAATCATAGTTAATGTTATTCTCCCACCTCATTCTTGGTCTACCAACTGGGTGTTTTCCCTCTGGTTTTCCTACAAGAAGCTTCCATGCACGTCTTTCATTCCCCCATTCGTGCCACATGTCCTGCCCATCGCAGTCTAAGAGACATATGGGGTTACTAGTTAAGTTAAATGTTTTTTAATGTGTTGTGATTTGAGAGAACCTATTTTATTTGAATCAGTTTTCTGTTCGATATTTTTCCACTGTTTACTTCGGTGGGAGAGGAAATAATAAAGATTATAAAGCCCCGGTGGGGGTCAGGATTTTCAAACTGACTCAAACCGTCTGGCGGCACTATGGCCCTGGGGTCGACTCAGCCCCTTACGGAAATGAGTTCCAGACGCTTGTTATGGGGGTAATGGCGGCCGTCACGCGGCTGATTGTCCAGAAAAAGCGGGAGCCTTAACCCCCTACTACCCCTACTTACTTAATATCGTTGGTAAACGTTCTGTTTCTTCTTCATCTCGGTTTAATCTCTCACTTTATAGGTACATTTTACTTGCCACTCCCCATCCGGGCCTTTTAGTGGCACGATCTGCCGGCAGGATTTTAAGCCTAAAATAACCCACGTTCTTATTTTTTTAACTTCACAAGGACATGGATGGCCTCCCCGAATGAGTGATTAGCTCAATGGCAGGGCCGCATCCGAGACAACACAACATTAAGATGAAATATAGCTTTCACACAAACATAGGCGTCGGCCGCGGTTATGCTCCTTGCCTCTGGTCCCGAGGTCGCGGGTTCAAACCCGGCCGGGGTCGATGGATTTTTTAGGACGGAAAAATCCAAGGAGCAAGTCCTCCGGGAGGGACTTTAAGCCGTGAGTCCCAAGTCTGAAGATTTTCAGGCTCGTAAAAAATCCTTAAGCCTGAATGAAAAGGCCTCTAAGCAAAATTTACCGAAATTTCCCGTCCTAGTACTACCTTGGTTTCCTAGATGTCAGTATGAGGCGGAACGCTGACCACGTACCACTCAAAATGACATCTATACGAAAACAAGTGTAACTAAATTAGTATGGTTCAAATTCTTCCCTGTAGGGGGAGAGCGCCTAAATCTCTGTAAAGGGAAAATATAGGCTTACAATACAATACAATACAATACAATACAAACATAGGCCTACATACCAAATGTGGCGAATATATACTAGTAGGCCTAGTAGTAGTCTAATGCCCATTAGCTTGGATGTGTTCCATTTGCTGTCTTGCTTCCCAATAGAGTCCGTAAAAATTCTAGGAGTATTTACTGACAACAACTTAAATTGGAATACACAAATAAACCATACATGCAAAACAGTCTTCTCAATAATACATTCATTAAATCGCGTAAGAAATTATTGTCTGCCATTCGCTCTAAGGAAAATGTTAGTAGAAACACTTGCAATGCCCCATTTTGATTATTGTGACACTCTTTTTACAGACTTAAATTTTATTTCCACTCAAAGACTTCAACGTGTTCATAATTCTTGCGCACGTTTTATTTGTGGTATTCGCAAATTTGACCATGTTACACCGTCCCTGGAACAATTATCGTGGCTTCGTCTAAGAGATCGTAGAACTGTCCATTCACTATCCCTTCTCTATAAAATCTTTCACACATCATCGCCTAATTATTTATCACACCGCTTCATCAGACTAGCCGACACACATAATCTTGACACTCGATCCCATCAGCACATTGTCCTTTATATCCCTCCTCATCTCACTGTATATTATTCATTATCTTTTACGGTCTCGCTTACCAAAACATGGAATTCCCTTCCGTCCTATGTCAGAGACTGTCAAACTATAACATCCTTCAAAAACAAACTAAAGAATTATTTAATAAGAAACTAACTTATACACCTCACTGATAGTATTCTTTTAACAATTAATAAATTTAATTATCTATGAAAATAATATTAAGATTAACAAATATTTTCTTTTGTTTTGTTTTATATATTTTACAATCGTAAAATTAGTTTTCTATATCTCATTATTTTTCTTTGTGTTCTATATACATTAGACAGGGACAATTTAATATGTTTTGTTTGTATACATTTTATTATTAGTTTTAGTCTTAATATTAACTAACATTAACCGGTTGCATTATAGATCGTAATATAATAGATATTATCTTTTTGATCAAATTTTTATTTAGTATTTAATATTAGACTTCATTGTGATTGTTATATTCTGATGTAATATATGTTTGCCCTGGTGAGTGGAAGAGAAGGCCACATGGCCTTAACTCCACCAGGCTAAATAAATAAATCTAAATCTAGAGTCCTGCCAGAGTTGTTGTAGGTGACATCTTCAGAGCCTCACAGCTAGCAAGATGATCTTTGTTCATGGTAGTGTTATTGTCTTGGCACAGGATACAATTTGGAGAGTTGAAGATCCCAATTTTATGGAGGTGTGCTGCCAGGTAGTCATGGCTTGTTAACAGTCTGAATGTTGCTACTGCTTCATGACTTGGTTGTTCAGGTATTAAGTTTGTAGCTGCCCATGGTTTCTCATTACTTTTGTGATTTGAAGTGCTCCATCAGTTCTTTCTGGAAGTTTCTTTTAATTATAATTTTTGCAGAATAGTAGGGCAGGGATTGATTTGTTTTCTGTTAAATTTTGGTGCCTTTTTTTGCTAAAAGATCCGCCATTTCATTTCCATGTACCCCGCAATGAGATGGGATCCATTGGAGCTGGATAATTTTATTTTGTTTGGTCAGTAATCTTATGACCTTTTTTATTTCCAACACTTTTCTGGAGATTGGAGAGTTATATGTTATAGCTTGTATAGCTGATGTTGAATCGCTTAGTACAACTGCTCTCTGAAAAAATGTAGCGAATATAATAATGATTATTATGTCCACCGCTGCCCTTGTTACGCAGCAGGCCCGGGTTCAATCCCCGGTCGGGACTATTTCCTGGGTGAGGTTTTTATAGGGGTTTTTTCTCACCTGTAAGACAAATGTCAGCAAGCTTTAAGGCCCAAAACGGTCCCCGAAATCATATCGCCATCGCAATCATCATCATTCATATTCATCTTAGGTTAAGCTTAGGATTAAGGACTCTCCTGGCGCACCACTATCATCATCATCACCCATCATATCATCGGGGCAACGTAACCCCGCCTTCAAGGCGCCCTAACCCCAGAAGTGGGTTACAATTACGCCATTGCCAGGAGAGAACACTAGAAATGTCCAAAAAGGACAAACTGGGGCTTTAAAAAAATGATTATTTAGCCCAGATTATGGAAAAAGTCTGTTATTTGGCGTTGGCATAAGGATATAGGCCTAAGTGTAGAATTTTGTCCGCCAAAAAACGTACCACAGCCAGATTATGTTCGGAATTATTTAATTAAAATCTTGTCGTTTGTCTAGATACATCGAGTCCTTCTTGTGATTTATCTAACTTACTGGGGCTGTCGAACCCGTAAGTTCATGGCAGCGCAGATATAAGCTCTCTATATATCCCTATCCCGAGCAAATGTTTTCCAGTAATTCCCTGTAGGCCTATACTGTATTCTATTTCCCTCGTATCATGATTAAATTATTCTCCCACTTTATTCTTCATCTACAATTGGGCGTTTCCCTTCTGGTTTTCCTACAAGAAGCTTCCGTGCCCCTGTTTCACTCTACTTTCGTGTCGCATGTTCTGCTAATTAAAAATGCTAAAACATTGTTTTTATTTCACGACATGCAAAAAACGAATACGTACCAAGAATCGAGAAAAAACTTATTTTTTGCACAGTGGTGCGTTTTGTCGCACTTACAGCAATGGCGACCATGATTGAAAGTTCAACTTCCTACATTTCGGGGTTGCCAACCTAAATAACTATACTGTATATTACATATTACAAACCTCGTGCGGGAAGTAAAACCACTGCCCTTTATGCATATTACTTACGTACAATGTATAGGCTATAGGCCTACAGATAATATCCAAAAGGTAGTGTTAATATAGGCTTAATAGGCCTATGTTATACGAAGCAAATCACTGCATTTTAAATGAACTGAACTTTATTTGAAAACATTTAAAGCAATAAATACGTACCTGCCGCCATTTTAAAACTGATTCGTGCCACGGCCTGCTGTAATCTCAACTAATAAACATTGCCCACACTGTTAACGTTATTCAGTTACTTATACTTACTTACTCACTGGCACTATCGAACCCGTAGGTCCGTGGCCGCGCGGACGCAAGCTCTCCATATATCCCGATCGTGAGCTAATTCTTTCCAATCATTCCCTGTATAATATACTTCCCTCAAATCATAGTTAATGTTATTCTCCCACCTCATTATTGGTCTATCAACTGGGCGTTTTCCCTCTGGCTTTCCCTACAAGAAGCTTCCATGCAAGTCTTTCATTCCCCATACGTGCAACATGTCCTGACCATCGCAGTCTACGAGACTTAACTGTTCTTATTATATCTGGCTTCCTATAAAGACCATGTAGTTTATTGTTATTTAGTATTCTCCATTCACCTGTTTGTTCATCTCTCTTTGGTCCAAAAATTTTCCTAACTATTTTATTCTCAAATACTTGTAATCTCCTTTCCTCCCTTAAAGTAAGAGTCCTGTTTTGTTTATAATGAACGTAAATATTTCCAACAAATATGGTATTATTTTACTATAAATTATTATTTTGAAAACACAATCGCGCAAAAAATAATGTACAACGCACGTTTACGAAGTGTTTTACAGAAAATCGGAAATTAAAAACCTCGCTTCTGTAAAAACCACTTCCCAACCCCTCGCATCGTATTACGTATAGGCGTACTATTCGTTTTTGTCGCTGTTATAACCTATAAAATAAATCCAAAATTACGATTGTTGAACCATCTGTTATCTATGGATGTGAAACCTGGACATTAACAAAGGCAGACAGTAAACAAATAGAGGCTGCTGAAATGAAGATGTTGAGATCAATAGCAGGATACCAAAGGACCGATAAAAAGTAAAACGAAGATATAAGAACAGAACTTAATATATTTAATCTCTGTGAAAGAATAAAATATTATCAAAATGCTTATCTTCAGCACGTATTACGAATGAATGAACAGCGCATGCCAAGAAGAATGTATAATTATAAACAAAAAGGGAGAAGAATACATGGCTACCCCGCAAAATTAATTTATGTGATAAAAAGTTTGTATGTAAAGTCTCAAATTATAAAAAAATATAGGCATATCAAAGACCGAAGCTATTTTAATAAATAGAGGTGTAAGACAAGGGTGTAGTTTATCACCTACCCTTTTTAATCTATATATTAATGACATCAACCAAAATTGGAAAAAGTATTGTTAATATAGGTAGCCTATAAGAATGGACCGTTTTAAAATATTAAACGTTGTAATGTATGCTGACGATGTGGTTATTATTCAAGAAAATTAAAATAATTGCAGTATTCTTTACATCAATTAAATCAGTTATGTCAAGAACATAATTTTAAAATAGGCCTATCAAAAGTAAAAACAAAAATAATGGCATTTTGGGGAAACGATCATATAAGATAAAAAATCGTAATAGACAACAAAATCTCTGGAACAAGTAACAAATTTTAATTATTTGGGTTGTAATTTTACTATAAACACAAAAACTGAAAGAGACATACATATGAAACTGTCGAAATTTCAAATGATATGCGGAACTATACATAAAACATTAAAGAATAAAACAAGAAGAGATATTAGATTGAAGTTTAATAAAACATTGGCAGTTCCTGCATTACTTTATGGGAGCGAAACTTGGGTAATGACCAAAAAAATTGCAAATTAGAATACAAAGCGCAGAAATGAAGAACAAAAGGCTGCACAAGATTGGATCGGGTAAAGAATGAAGATATAAGAACAGAGGTAAATATATATTCATTGGATGAGAAAATCAGAGAATAGAGAGAGAAATGATATACACATGTGGAAAGAATGAATGTAACAAGATTACCAAGAGCAACATTCAACCACAAGCCAAGAGGTTCGAGGAATATAGAAAGGCCAGTGAAAAGATGGACAGAACAACTGTGAGGCGGAACAGGCAATTTGCCTAGCCCGTGAAGTGAAGAAGAATGTTGGGAAGACCATTGAAGAGATGGAAGGACCTATAATGAGATCGGAACAGGTCATTGGGCTTAATCCTTGTTGTTGATGATGATGATGACGATTGATTTGTATAAATTACGTTCCAGATTACATGAGCTATTTTATTATAATAAATAAAATTAATATTTAAATCATACCTGTGATAGATTTCATCCATGGATAGAACTGATGTTGAAGTTTCTGTTTGCCTCCATCTTGACCACTGTACTGTAACACAGGTTGCATACAATCCAAATTCGTCCTAGGACTCCGGTAGCCACCTCCAGGAAACCCTATTTGTCTTTCCGGTTGAGAAACACCAAAATTTTGACAAGTCACGCCTTCAGTGTCTGACGTTGCTGATTTACTCCGTTGTTCCACTTCGTATTTTTGCAGACCCATCCCCTTGTCTTCTTCTGTTTTCTCACTTCTATCCCTCGTTTCATAAGCTGCATTGTAGAAGTTTTTATAACATTTTTCTTGCT
Organism: Diploptera punctata; assembly: GCA_030220185.1. Lineage (NCBI taxonomy): Eukaryota > Metazoa > Arthropoda > Insecta > Blattodea > Blaberidae > Diploptera > Diploptera punctata. The sequence continues at coordinate 1,274,048 of JASPKZ010003855.1, forward strand.
CATTATTTGGAGGCGAATTAATTCTGACAGATGGTGGTCTATTTAAAATACTTCCCAAAATTGTGGAAGATTGTTTTTCGTTAATTGGTGATTGAATTTGACTAACTTTATCTTCCTTTTCAGAAAGCAGTTCAGTTTTTATGGTAACTGGTGTTGAATTTGGACTCTTTCGTTCATGAGTTATTGGGTAATTGTTATACGTTTCTGATGGTACAGCACAGAATCTGCTATTTAAATATTCATCAATTACAAGTGACATTCTTTGTTGTGTATTTGGACTGGGTGTCATTTTCCTTAATTCTTGTTGATTTGATATTTGCAAATTCAAATCAGGCAAGGGATTTGAATTAATTGCTGGTTCAACACTCGTAAAAGATATATTTTTCTTTGAATTTGTGTCAGGTAATGTAACAGAATTATCTGGTATGCTGTTATGAATTTGTTGAAATGCATATTGCTGATGGGGGTAACTCCCATTTGAGTGATAATTATAGTGATTATAAAAAGAGTGATAATTTTGATTGTTCCAATAAGTTAATGAAGCACTAGCTGAAGAATCCGCAGCTGCACCGTTAGAAAAGTAAGTTGTTGAAGTTGACATAATGAAATTCACACAAATATTTTAACACTGTCCACAATCACAAAATCATATCAATAATATTTCGTGTTGCTTTGTTTCTGTAGAAATAATATTGTTATCACTTTAAAAGTCACTTAAATTCGTCACTTGTAACTGTCACTCAAGAAGTTTTATGCCATGCCACATTTCCGAACCTACCCAAGGGTAACTTGGTCGAAAAATGATTTGTGTAGTCCAGGCGAAAGTGGGTGAACCTACCAGTGGGTGATTGCCTACAGTATGTGTCACACAGTGCGTCTATCTGTCTTTCGTCATGTCTTTCTCTTTCAGCTATTGACGTATAGGGGGATACTTTTTCCCTAAAAGTTTAGGTTTTTGGTAAGGGTGGGATCGGTGTTGAGGGAGGTTGGATGAAAGTGAGCCTTGAAACTACCCCATACCACGAGTCCCTTCAAATACACTTTCACCCCAACCCATGGTCTTGAAGTCTCCTTTCATTGTATCAGCTGCCCTGCCCAACCTTGAATGCCCCCCTCTTTATCGGACTTCCCACTAAATGCTTATTTCGTACACTCTGTGTTGCTTCCAAAATCAAATTGCTTCTCAAATGGACCTAATCACAATTTTTCTTCACTGCAATATATTATTCCGGTGTGGGGATTCCAAATTTACGTCTGTATTATCTCTGCGGAACTAACTAGGGCACATACAGGCCATTCAATAACACGGCAATTTTAAAGCATTGTGTAAACTGACCATGTCTCATTTCAGTTGTAACATAATGTCATCACCGGTGCTGCTAGCCTATCTATCAGCGATGTGGAATATTGACGAAAATCTAAACTTCTATGTTGATTACTTATAGCAATTCAAATACCTAGGAACAATGATTACTAATAGAAATGAGATGCTTAAAGAAATGAAACATATGTTCAATTCTGGAAATGCAGGCTATTATATAGGCTATTACAGCGACTCTTGATATCCCAACTAAATAAATAATTATTAATTAAATAAAAATAAAACGTAGTTTTATTTGATTTTCATATTTATTATATAATTCAGTGACAGCTGTTTCGCTACACTGTACCTTCTTCAGACATGTTAACAAATTATGATTTGTGTTCCAACTGATCTAAGCAACAATACAACAATATTTATTTAAATTTTTTAATTTAACAAATGCGATTCATTCAAACACTTTAAAAAGTTGAACATTAATGTGGCATTTAAAACTAATAAAACTCTACAAAATATAATAAAAAACAATAAAACCAAAACAAACAAAAAAAAAAGAAAAATTATCAGGTGTATATAAATTGAAGTGTGGCACATGTGACAATGTCTATATAGGACAAACTGGTAGACCTTTTATCTCTCGGATAAAGGAACACATGGGAGCATATAACAAAAATTTAGAAAATTCAAAATATGCTAACCACCTATTCCAATTTAATCATTGTTTCGATCCAAATTTTGAAATTTTACATATTTGTGATAAGGGTAAGAAGTTAGATCTTTTGGAGGCTGTAGAAATTAATAAATTTAAAAGTAGTAAAAAACTGTTAAATTCTCAACTTGATTTGAATGAATCCCCTTTGTTAAATTAAAAAATTTAAATAAATATTGTTGTATTGTTGCTTAGATCAGTTGGAACACAATTCATAATTTGTTAACGTGTCTGGAGAAGGTACAGTGTACCGAAACAGCTGTCACTGAATTATATAATAAATATGAAAATCAAATAAAACTACGTTTTATTTTTATTTAATTAATAAATATGGATTTTCATCAAGTAAACACTAACTCAATTGATTAAATAAATAATTATTTATTTTAGTTAAAACTCTTACACCCCCTAATAGAGTTAGTTTTTAGTCAGGTAGGGCCTACCTTTATTTTGTATAATTAGTGACTAAAATTTATTAACTAACTAACTAACTCACTCACTGGCATTATCGAACCCGTAGGTTCATGGCCGCGCGGACATAAGCTCTCCATTCAGCCCTATCCTGAGCTAATGTTTTCCACTCATTCTCTGTATAATGTACTTCCCTCAAATCATAGTTAATGTTATTCTCTCACCTCATTCTTGGTCTACCAACTGGGCGTTTTCTCTCTGGTTTTCCTACAAGAAGATTCCATGCAAGTCTTTCATTCCCCATTCGAGCCATATGCCCTGCCCATCGCAATCTACGAGACTTAACCTCATTAATAAATTGCTGGCTACAGAAATGAGTTTTTGATATCAATTAAGTGTTGTACTAGGTTAGATAAATTTAAAAAAATTATATAAGAAAACCATTAAATGTCATATCATTACAGGAAAGGATTCATCATTATAGAGAACAATGGATTGAACACCTAGAAAGAATTATCTGCAGTCTACGAAGAATTGTAATTGTGTCTTATTATATCGGGGAGGTCGTATAATGCAGCACCATGTAATTCACTGTATGTAGTCTCAGTTCTCTATTCAGCCTGTCTGGATGTTCATTCTCTCCTTGGTCCAAGAGACCGTCCTTAGTGATATCTTATTCTAAAAACTACTCGTAATCTCGCCTTTCCTCCTAACTTAAAGTAAGAGTCCATGTTTCGCATCCCATATAACATAACAGGTGGAAAAATACACTTTATATATTTTCAGTGTTAACACATTTTGAAAGGGGAGTTGTAATTTATAATAGCATACATTTTCCAAGATTGAGAGGACTATTTATATTGAAGAGGATAGTGTGTGTTAATTTTATTTTGTTCCAACTGTTGACCGTCGAGCTTACAACCTATTGAACTTATCTACTGAGTAAATATATGAGGCCTATGTGTGTTTTAATGGCGAATTTCGCGGAAAATATCGCAGGGCTACTGTCGAAAGTAATGTCTACAGACTGTGTGTAGGCCTACAGTCCTTCATTCGTGAGAAGGAAAAGGAAAAAACAGTTTGAAAAAATAATTATTCAAATAGCTATGTCCTAAACTAGAGATAACGGCGGCATTTAGTTTTCTGGGTAATTAGAACTAGACCGAGGAACTCACGAAGCTTTTTATACAAAGCCATAGATATGAAAGCAGACAGAAGATGTGTCGACGTAGGTTGGACGTATGTATAAAATGGGCACAAACCGAACCTCCAATGTAGTAAGCCGACTGGATGCAAAACTTGACTCTAAAAGAAGACGTGATAGAACGCAGGATTAGATGGATGGATGCCGTGGAGAGTGATTTGAGAAAAACTGGAAACAGAAATTGGAGGCAGAAAGTAAATGTAAATGTAAATATGGAATTAGATCAAAAATTGTACTGGATAACAAAATAATAGAACAAGTATCACATTTCCAATATTTAGGATGTCATATAACTTATAGAGAAAATAAAGATATAGAAAATAAAGTAAATAAATTTCAGGCTATTTGTGGAACCATATAAAGAACCTTAGGTCGGAAAACAAGGAAAGATACGAAACTTAAATTATATAAAACAATGGCTGTTCCTTTGTTGTTGTATGGAAGTGAAAATTGGATAATGAAATCAAGGGATAAAAGCAGGATACAGACTGCGGAAATGCTGTTTTTACGTAATGTGAAAGGATGCACAAGAGTGGATAGAATAAGGAATGAAACTATACGAGAAGAATTAAATATATATAAAATTGAAGATAAAATCAGCGAAAATAATAAGAAATGGACAGAACACTTAATGAGAATGAACAACGAAAGAATACCAAAAAGAACCTTCCTGTATAATCCCAGAGGAACAAGAGATGTTGGCCGACCACGTAGAAGATGGACTCCACTTTTAACTTCGCCGGAACAGGCTGCATAGCCTAAACCTTGTAGTAGAAGAAGGAGGAGAAGTAAATGACTGAACAGAATGGTGAGCCGTTGTTCGGAAGGCCAAGGCTAAACTCTAAGAGCTGTAGAACCGAAGAAGGAGATGATGATGATGTTGATAAACTCAACAGGTGATGCATATATCATACCAGGAACAATGTAATGTAGACCCCTACTTGTTCCCAAACATTATGACCTAATATAGACTAATCTATATTGAATAAAAACCATAAATTGCGTTCCGCTAACATTAAAAGTATTACTGTTACATTTACTGACTATACACCCTTTATCCCTTAAAGCTTCACGAGTACGAATGAAGGTCCACAATGCTAAGGTCCACTCCCCCTCCTTTAATCCATGTGGGAGGGGTTGGTGGCGGCGGCATCATAAGAATATTTCCCTGTAATGAGATTCACTGAAATTTGGGGCCAGACCCTCTGATTCAGATATGGACCAATCACTAGAATTCAGTTGAATAGGGAGAGAAAAATCCATTGTCACATCGTCAAGAGAGGCAACGGTTTGGAAATTGTGTATACAGTAGCACACCCCCTACTGATCTCACCCCCTTGCCATCTCTATCAGGGATTATTCTTTTCATTTGGTTCTTGGAACGTGTGCCTGCATGCGTGTTCACGATATCAACCTATCCTCGTCTCGATAACACAATGAACTGCTTCAGGGAAAACTTGTCATTAGAGCCGCCACTATTATATTAGTGCAGACCCTCCTTATTTTTTTAATGATTCATGTTTTGTATGTGCTGAAATGGTCATTCATATTATCACCAAGGCCACGATTTTGATGACGTGTCATTTATTAATTGAGGTGTCTCGACATTTATAATATATTTGAAGAGAAAAAAATTATGCATGAACCGGAATTTGACGCCAGGGACTTCAGCTTTGTCCTTTGAGCTACTCCGGTATCCATGGATATACATACATTTTAATCACTTTAAAATGCCGTGCATCCTTTATAATGTACACTACGTTATCTACATTTAAAATAAAAATTGCTTCATCAAGAAGACATTATAGTTAGAGTCACGATTTTTGTATAGGCCTACTGAAAGGTGAGATAGTATAATGAGAAGTTAGACTTCTGATTGTCTTTTGTTTTGATTTAACACAGAAACAGTTTAAAAGTAGTTCGTCTTCTGTCTTTCGTTTTTTATTTCACATACAAATAGTTAAATAGTATTATGACAAAGTTAGACTTCTGTGTTTTTTTACAAAAAGTTTAAAAGTATAATGAGAAATTATACTACTGTCTTTTGTTTTGGTATCACTTAAAAACAGTTGAATAATATTACGAGAAGTTAGACTTCTGACTGTGATTTGTTTTGGTTCCACATACAAACAGTTGAATAGTATAACGAGAAGTAAGACTTCTGAGTGCCTTTTATTTTAACAATTGAATAATATAACTAAGGGGACACACCGTAGCGTAGTGGTTAAGGCACTGAGCTACAAGCCGGAGGGTCGAGGGTTTAAGTCCCGGTGGGGTCAGGATTTTTAAACTGACCAAAACCTTCTGGCGGCACTATGGCCCTGGGGTCGACTCAGCCTCTAACGCAAATGAGTACCAGGCGCTTGTTCTGGGGTAAAGGCTGCCGTCACGCAGGGCTGACAACCCGGCTGACGTCAAGTGCCGATTGTCTAGAAAAAGTGGGAGCCTTAACCTCCTACTACCCCAAGGGCCTCCGGGCCTGTTGTGGGATCACTTTACTTATAATAGGCCTATTACAATTTTATCTAATATAGGCTTAACCTAATGGATATCAGCTGTTATTATTACTAGGCCTTCTATCTCGTTCGTCCCACTGGGTGCTTCCCTGGAGGGAAGTTTCTTACCTAGATGAATTTAGTTACGCATATTTCCTTACAAATGTTATGATATGCTATCTGGTTAGCTACCGACCCAATGTCGGTACGCAACCAAGGTATTATTAAGATAATGCATGTCGGTAAATTTTGTTTAGAGGCATTTTTTACAGGCTTAAGATTGTCTTACGAGCTTTGAAAATATACTATGTCGGAAGCACGTTCACGGCTTAAAGCCCCTCCCGGAGGATTAGTTTCTTGGGTCTTTCCATCCTAAAAAATGCATTGACCCAGGCTGTTTTTGAAACCGAGACCCTCTGAACTAGAGACAAGGAACATAACCACTAGATTGTCGGATTCTATGGGATTTACCTGTTCTTATTATATCTGATTTCCTATTGGCCTAAAGATCTTGTAGTTTTCTGTTATATAGACCTCTCCATTTGCCTGTTTGTTCATCGCTCAGTGGTCCAAAACATTTTTCCTAATAACTTAATTCCCAAATACTCGTAATCTTCTCTCGAACCTTATAGTAAGAGTCCATGTTTCGCATCCATATAACTGGGGGAATAACAGTTTTATATATTTTCATTTTAATGGTTTTTTGAGAGAAGTTTGGATTACAAGAGTCCCTGTAATGTATAATAGAATTCAGCCTATATTTAATTTCCTTGTGCATCTCATTCCTATTTTTAGATAACCAAATATAACATAAAATTAATTAGATTTCTGTTACTCGGGCTCATTATTTGGATATAATGGATACATTCACTCCATTGTAGTGCTACAACCGTACAACTCATACATATTAAATGCAGAAAGACCATCAATCTCCTATTTATCTGCAAGTGTCAATTCGTTCATTTGCGTCTTTACAATGTCCCCATTGAATGTCGGGAAAAACCACCGCGAGCTCACGTTTGGTATTTCCTGTGTTTCGTTGGTCATTTTTAGCCACGCCGTCACCCTTGGAAACTCGTACTTCGGTCTATTGAATTCTATTTCTACCATTATACATATCTATTCATCTTTCACACTCAAAAACTTTTGGATCGTTTTCATTTTTGCTCTTAACAAATGCATTTTTTTATATTTTTGCTTGAGTCAGTTCCCCCACACACACCCGGGACACCCCTCTCACTGTAAGTACTCCCTCAAATGTAATAATTTAACATTCACCCTGTATAAAAGCAGCATATGAGAATGATATTGGGTGTGGTTGGTTGACTTAACAATTTTTATGGTTTTTCTTATTCGTTGTTTGAATTGCATAAACCGAATCTATTTTAACTTCACGCCACTAAAGATTTGAATTATATGCAGTTTAGTTAGGGATATTTTATATTCTTGATCTTTTTGCCTTTTCCCCTTCGTTTAAAGAAAGTACAGGTTAAAAATTGGATTGTATGGCTATGGGTGGTTTTGCAGATATAGACCTGCAATATGTCTCGTGCTGTAGCAGAGCGGTTTTACTCTTTGAGCCACTATTTTGTTTTTCTTTATGCTCAATTCTGAAAAAGGATGATTTTATGCATTACAAGAACTGTTGTCCGAAATTCTTTCAGCTTGTATTAAGGGTCTTCTAAGCCTTTCGCGGCATGGAGTTTATATCTGTACAACACATAACCTTAAAAACTGGAGCCTGTCATGCATTTTGAACGATTTCGTATTGAAATAAAAGCAGATGAAGATTGCATTATAATGATTATCGGCTATAAAAAAGTTAGACTTATACGAATGTGTCTAAATGACACTAAGAGTAGGGTGCGTGTAGGTAAACAGTTTTCAGATACTTCTGAAATCCAGAATGGGCTGAAGCAAGGAGATGCACTATCTCTTCTACTATTTAATTTTGTACTAGAGCATGCCATTAAATCTTTAGAGAATGAGGAAGGCTTACAACTCAAAGGTATTAATAAGCTGTTAGTTTATGCTGATGATGTAGTACTATTGGCCGATAGCGAGGAGATACTAAAGGACAACACGCACACACTATTGAGTAACACTAAGAAATTAGGACTGGAAGTAAATATCAATAAAACTAAATATATGGTCACACGTAGAAATGCATTATATAATGGAAATGGAAAGCTAATGACAAATGAGGGAAATTTTGAGGAAGTGGCTGAATTCAAATACCTAGGAACAATAATCACAAATAGGAATGAGATGCACAAAGAAATTAAACTTAGGCTGAATTCTGGAAATGCGTGTTATTATGCATTACAGAGACTTTTGATGTCCCAATTACTTTCAAAAAATGTTAAACTGAAAATATATAAAACTATTATTCTACCAGTTATATTATCTGGGTGCGAAACATGGACTCTTACTTTAAGGGAGGAAAGGAGATTACAAGTATTTGAGAATAAAGTACTTACGAAAATGTTTGGACCAAAGAGAGATGAACAGGTGAATGGAGAAGACTACATAACAAGGAACTACATGGTCTTTATAGGAAGCCAGATATAATAAGAACAGCTAAGTCTCATAGACTGCGAATGGGGAATGAAACACTTGCATGGAAGCTTCTTGTAGGAAAATAAGTTGGTAGACCAAGAATGAGGTGGAAGAATAACATTAATTATGATTGGAAAGCATTAGCTCAGGATGGGGATGTATGAGGACTTATGTCCGTGCGGCCATGAACCTGCGGGTTTGATAGTGCCAGTGAGTTATAACAGGAACACTAAAAAGAACTTTGAAAAATAAAGCGAGGAAAGACTCTATAATTAAATTATACAAAACAATGGCAGTTCCAATTATTACTTATGGATCCGAAACATGGACAGTGACAACACAACAATCTGCCAGAATACAAGCTGCTGAAATGAAATTCCTCAGACCAATAGCAGGATATCAAAGAACAGACAAAAAACACAACACAGAAATAAGACAACAACTAAAAGTAGAGGAATTAAACACAACAATAGTGAAATACAGAACAAACTGGTAAGAACACTTTTCAAGGATGACTGAGAACAGAATACCAAAAGCAGCATACAACTATTCACCACAAGGAAGAAGAAGTTTGGGAAGACAAAGGAAAAGATGGAAACAGCAGCAATTTGGGGCCGGAACAGGCTAGCGGATGTGAAACATGGACTCTTACTTTAAGAGAAGAAATGAGATTACGAGTATTTGAGAATAAAATTCTTAGGAAATATTTTGGCCGAAGAGATATGGACAGACAGGTGAATAGAGAAGACTACATAACAGTGAACTACATGGTCTTTATAAGAAGCCTATATAATAAGAACAGTTAAGTCTCTTAGACCGATGAGCAGGTCATGTGGCACGAATAGTGAATGAAAGATATGCAAGGAAATTTCGTGTAGGGAAACCAGAGGGAAAATGCCCTGTTGGTAGACCAAGGAGGGAAGTATGATAGATAATACAGGGGATGTTTGGAAAGCACTGACTCAGGATAGGGATGTGCGGAGAGCTTATGTCTGCTCGACCATGAACCTATTGGTTAGATATTCGCATTGAGTTAGTTAGTTGGACCGTCTCCTCAACTTTGAAGACTGTTGATCCTTTGTAGGCCTATCGGGATTATTTTCATCATCAGCAGATGGAGGAGGAGATAGTTTTATATATAGGCTTACTGACCCTGAAAGCAATACTCATGACATGAAAAGAAACATAATCGTCTGAACCAGGATTTGAACCCGAGACCTCTAACTTTATAAGTTAGTAACATAAGCTTAACCACTAGTCCACTCAGGGATCTTAGCATAAACATTTATTTTTCCTTCCTTATAGTCTGTATGATTCTCAATCATGAGATGCAATGGCATATCGGTCTCACTGCCAACTCGTGGCTTCTATAACATATAAGCATTTCCAGGGTTTTTATCTTCATTAACTAACTAACTAACTAACTAACTAACTAACTCACTGACATTATCGAACCCGTAGATTCTTGGCCGCGCGGACATAAGCTCTCCATACATCCCCATCCTGAGCTAATGTTTTCCAATCATTCTCTGTACAATCTACTTCCTCAAATCATAGTCAATGTTATTCTCCCACCTCATTCTTGGTATACCAACTGGGCGTTTTCCCTCTGGTTTTCCTACAAGAAGCTTCTACGCACGTCTTTCATTCCTCATTCGTGCCACATGTCTTGCCCATCGACGAGACTTAACTGTTGTTATTATGCCTGGCTTCTTACAGAGACCACGTAGTTCACTGTTATGCAGTCTTCTCCATTCACCTGTTTGTTCATCTCAAAAAAACTATAAGTCCACTATTTTTTTAAAATATTTGCATGAGAACCTCCTCTATAAAAAAAACTCCTGGCGCGACAGGCCTACAAGGCTCTTAGCCTACCAGCCGGCTGCTGGCCTCACATCTACATGTGTTAATCACAGAGGCAGTTGATAATCAGCCAGTGTAGGGGTGTGGTCAGCATGTCGAGTCCCGCAGCCGTGATAGCTGGTTTTCTCAACCTGGAGCCGCTACTTATTGTAGCTACCCAATTGCCTCACGATGCTGGGTGGGCACCGGTCCCATACTGGCCGAAATACCATGAGAAAATTTCTTCCCCCCATGGAGACTGGAACCAGCGCAAATCCCGTAGCTCTGCGCCAAGGCTTCCTCCTTAACCACTCGGCTACGGCGCGGGACGAACCTCCTCTATAGCATCGCTAAAATGAGTCAACATCACGACCATTGTTACATATTTTTATTGTTTCCATCGCAACTGTGCAAATTACAATCCACGTTTTATTATTTACATAACCAAATACTGTTTTTGTTTTTCCATTTTACGGTTTTTTTATCCTTGTCTTAGAGACAATAATAAAATTGTAAAATCATGGTCGTGGTGTAGAATTGGTTCCAAAACTAAGATAAAAACAAGAACAGTACAAAGTCGTGGGTTTGCAGAACAGCTTCTAACAATGATTCATACGCAGGAGTAATATGGAGGAGGGGCAAAATAAGATTATTCCGGAGGAAATGGAACGTGTCCAGTAAATGAGAGTCTGGGAACACAACGTCTGTGAAATAACACTGCCAAGACCCTGGTCTCTAAGGACAATAACATTAGTGTTCATATTCCTACACTTTTTAAAAACTTTGGTGTTTTCCCACAATACTTTTACTGACTATTTAACTCATGCCCCAAATGGGAGTCAATGACCAATCACGTTTCAATGATTTCTGTATTACAACCAATCAGAGACGTGTTTCACGAAATAATTATCAACGTTAGGATTATCATATATTAAGCAAAGCTCCTCCTTTTTAATATTCTGAACAGGTCTGACCGTTATTTTGCAGTGACTGAGCCTATAACAAATACGGCTACCAGATTGTATATAATAGTGCTTACAATTCAACATTTGTAGCAATTGATTACACCACCAAAAAAAGAAACCACTGTTTGCACTTTCTTAAATGTATACGACATCAAAAATGAATTAATAAACAGAGTGATGTGTGTCATTTTTTTCCTAACTAGAGAGCATTCTTACAATATTGCGTTCCTTGGGGCATAAATAGTATGATCTGGTTGCAGTGATAAACAAAAGAAGCAGTAGAAGCGTAGGCTACCTATCGTTTCTCATTAGTTTTCAAACATCACCGTTTACTTTAAATATAAAAATATTTTTAAATAACTGTAGTTAAATAATGATTTGTGAGTAAACAGCTTTATTTTATTCGTTAAATAGTCCTAACAAATGCCACTCTTGATTTCCAAATTCTCTAGATAAATTCACTCCTCACTTCGTGAGTCGTGAATTTATCGATAATTTGGAAATCACTCGTGGCATTACTTATGATAATTGAGTCATCTTTCGGCTACATGATGTCTCGGGATAGCAGCGGGGTCTGGTTCGATCTCCGGTCGGGACAAGTTTCCTGAATGATTTTTTTCACTGTTTTTCAAACCTATGTCCCGCGCCGTAGCCGAGTGGTTTAAGGTGAGACGGTAGGCCCTATCCCAACAATGTATAACATATGAATTTAAGACCCATTTTCTCAGGAACTACTAGATGGATACTTACTTACTTACTCACTGGCACTATCGAACCCGAAGGTTCATGGCCGCGCGGACATAAGCTCTCCATACATCCCTATCCTGAGCTAATGCTTTCCAATCATTCTCTGTATAATCTGCTTCCCTCAAATCATAGTTAATGTTGTTCTCCCACCTCATTCTTGGCCTACCAACTGGGCGTTTTTCCCCTCTGGCCTTCCTACAAGACTCTTCGATGCACGTCTTTCATTCCCCACATACGCGCAACATGCCCTGCCCATCGCAGTCTAAACGAGACTTAACTGTTCTTATTATATCTGGCTTCCTATAAAGACCATGTAGTTCATTGTTATGTAGTCATCTCCCATTCACCTGTCTGTTCATCTCTGTTTGGTCCAAAAATTTTCCTAAGAACTTTATTCTCAAATACTCGTAATCTCCTTTCCTCCCTTAAAGTAAGAGTCCATGTTTCGGACCCATATAATATAACTGGTAGAATAATAGTTTTATATATTTTCAGCTTAACGTTTTTTGAAAGGAGTTGGGACATCAAAAGTCTCTGCAATGCATAATAGCACGCATTTCCAGAATTGAGCCTATGTTTAATTTCTTTGTGCATCTCATTCCTATTTGTGATTATTGTTCCTAGGTATTTTAATTCAGCCACTTCCTCAATATTTCCCTCACTTGTCATTAGCTGTCCATTTCCATTTCCATGTCCTTCCTCATTCTCTAAAGATTTAATGGCATGCTCTAGTACAAAATTAAATAGTAGAGGAGATAGTGCATCTCCTTGCTCTCAACCCATTCTGGATTTCAAAAGTGTCTGAAAACTGTTTGCCTACACGCACCACACTCTTTGAGCCATTTAGACACATTCGTATAAGTCTAACTAACTTTTTAGGAATTCCGAACTCCAGCAGGATACTATATAACTTCTCCCTCTTAATTGAATCATATGCTTTTTTGAAGTCTACATATAGTTGATGTACAGTTCCATTATATTCCCATTTCTTTTCTAAAATCTGTCTTATACTAAAAATCTGAACTACTAGATGGATTGTAATGAAATTTTTACAGCAGATTAAATGAGGTTTGTAAAGTCCACCGAACCTCAGTCAAACTTGTATGTGAATATTGATGTCCTATATTTTTTTGGCACTAGTGTCTTTTTTTATTTAAAAAATAACTTTTAAAAAATCATAGTGAGAATCTATACAAGAGAACATCACAATTGTGGTTCCACAGCTTTAGTATAGGCTAACTAGGTTTACCGCCTGTAAACTTTCCATGTACATATCTCTAATAGTTCCTGAGATAATGGGGCAAATGTTTGCAAATTTTCACTTTTGAGAAAACAAAGTTTAAAGTATAATGATATTACAGGCTGACAGCTGTCAATTTAAAAAAAAATAACGCACTTATAATTGGCGTTCAATTAAGGATCATATACAGAAATGTTCAGAAAAGAACAGACTATTTAATTATAAAAAAAACAAAAAATGATTTTTTTTTTTTCAAATTTTGGCCTACCGTCTTACCTTAAGGTAAAATGCCTCACTCCAGAACCACGCGACTTACGCTGGATTGAATCCCCAAGGAGAAACAAATTTTCACATGGAATTTTAGCAATTATGTGACCGGTGCCCATTCAGGTTACTTACTTACTTACTTACTTACTTACTTACTTACTTACTTACTAACTGGCACTATCGAACCCGTAGGTTCATGTCCGCGCGGACATAACCTCCCCATACATCCCTATCCTGACCTAATGCTTTCCAATCATTCCCTGTATAATCTACTTCCATCAAATCATAGTTAATGTTGTTCTCCCACCTCATTCTTGGTCTACCAACTGGGCGTTTTCCTTCTGGCTTTCTTACAAGAAGTTTCCATGCACGTCTTTGGTGCCCATTAAACATTGTGAGGAATTTTGGTAGCTACAATAAGCAGCGGCTCCAGGTGGAGAAAACCAGCTATAACGGATGAGGGACACGACATGCCACCCCTACACGGGGTGTATGATCGTCTACCTCCGTGATCTACACATGTGGATATGAGGCCAGCAGCCTAGGGCCTTGTAGGCCGTGGCGTCATGGGGTTTGTTTTCCTCACCTGTAAGACAAATGTCAGGAAACTTTAGGGCCCAAACGATGCCCGAACATCATCTGGCCATCATTATCATAATTACATTCTCCATGTTTAGTACGAATTTGTGTGGCAGTTAAATCAGTTATGAAAAAAATATAATTTCACAATATGAAAAGAAAAAAACAAAAATAATGGCATTTTTGAGGAACGATCATATAAGATCAAAAATCGTAATAGACAACAAAGCTCTGGAACAAGTAACAAATTTTAATTATTTGGGTTGTAATTTTACTATAAACACAAAAACTGAAAGAGACATACATATGAAACTGTCGAAATTTCAAATGATATGCGGAACTATACATAAAACATTAAAGAATAAACAAGAAGAGATACTAGATTGAAGTTTTATAAAACATTGGCAGTTTCTGCATTACTTTATGGGAGTGAAACTTGGGTAATGACCACAAAATTGCAAAGTAGAACATAAAGCGCAGAAATTAACTTCGTTAGAAGAACAAAAGGCTGCACAAGATTGGATCGGATAAGGAATGAAGATATAAGAACAGAGTTAAACATATATCCATTGGATGAGAAAATCAGTGAATATAGAGAGAAATGGTTTACACATGTGGAAAGAATGAATGTAACAAGATTACCAAAGCAGCATTCAACTGCAAGCCAAGAGGTTCAAGGAATGAAGGAAGGCCAGTGAAAAGATGGACAGAACAACTGTGAGGCGGAACAGGCAATTTGTCGAGCCCGTGAAGTGAAGAAGAAGAAGAAGATGGTGTGTTTCGTCTTAATGTTGTCTCGGAGGAGGTGCTATCATTGAACTGATCAGTTCGGGGAAGCCTTGCATATACTTGTGTAGTCAAGAACGAGGGTATCTGTATGATTCACAGTTATAATCCCTCTCCCGACAGGTTATGTCACTGTAAGGTCAAGGTGGTAAAAGCGCTCATAAAGTGACAGGTTAAACTACGCTAATTTAATTGATACTGAATATTGGTAATTTAAGGTCAATGGAGAAGATTATAGGCCTATAACAGTGAACTACATGCTCTTTATAGTAAACTCCTGGCGCGACAGGCCTAGAAGGCCCTTAGCCGACCAGCTGACTGCTGACCTCATCTCCACGTGTGTCAATCACAGAGGTAGATGATCATCAGCCAGTGTAGAGGTGACATGTGGTCAGCATGTCGAGTCCCTCAGCCGTTATAGCTGGTTTTCTCAACCTGGAGCCGCTACTTATTGTAGCTACCCTCACGATGCTGGGTGGGTAACTGTCCCATACTTGCGGAAATACCATGAGAAAATGTCTTCTCCCATGGAGACCTGAACCAGCGCAATTCCCGTAGCTCTGCGCCAAGGCTTCCTGCCTTAACCACTCGGCTACGGCGCGGGAATCTTTATAGTAAGCCAGATATAATAACAGTTAAGTCTCGTAGACTGCGATGAGCAGGACATGTGCCACGAATGGGGTATGAAAGACGTGCTTGGAAGCTTCTTATAGGAAAACCATTTAGTAGACCAAGAATGAGGTGGGAGAATGACATTAACTATGATTTGAGGGAAGTAGATTATACAGGGAATGATTGGAAAACATTAACTCAGGATAGGGATGTATGGAGAGCTTATGTCCGCGTGGACATGAACCTACGGTTTGATAGTGCCAGTGAGTTAGTTAGTTAGTTAGTTATTGTAATTTAATACTAGTTTTCACATATTTACCTATCCTTTTTCTTCTATGTTTTAAAAATGAGGGATTTGAAATTATTTTTATGTTTGAAAACAATTCATTTTTCTGATATTATATCATAAATAAACACCTTTACCTGAAATTGAAAAGTTACTTACTATCTTCTCTGTTGTATTCTACAGTAAATATGAAATTTGTTAAATCAGAAATCAAAGCTACATTCATTACGTAATTTCGTTTTTCCAAATATTCTACAGCAGAAAAGTTAGGAAATTTTAGATTTCGGGATATTGATCCTCATTTATCTGTGAGATAATAAACGACCTTTTAAAATTTCAAATCGTAGGCCTATATTTATTTATAAAGCATGAGAGATAAAGATTGTAGGTAAAATTAACTAAAATGCAGAAGATGAAATATTGCTTTCGAAAGGCCTCCATATTGGAGCTACTGATGAAGTTTAATAATTTAGTTGAGCACGACTGACTTACCAGGTACCAATTTTATATTTAACATCTTATTACATAACCTCAACTGTGCTTTAATATGAATTTTAAAAGTATTGACTGGTTGAGTGGTAGACAAGGCATTAAAGCCTGAACTCTGCCGGGTAATAGTGTATTATGATGCGAGGTTGGGAAGTGGTTTTTACAGAATCGAGGGAAAATGTTTAAAAACCGAGCTATAGCTCGGTTTTTAATTTCCGAAATTCCGTAAAACACTTCTCAAACGTGCGTTGTACATTATTTTTTTGCGCGATGGTGTTTTCAAAATAATAAATAATAGTAAAATAATAACATCTTTGTTGGAAATATTTGCGTTCATTATAAACAATTGACTAACGTTAACAGTGTGGGCAATGTTTATTAGTGGAAACAACAGGAGGCCTTGAGAACAATTATTGATAACATGGCCGCAAGTACGTGTTCATTGTTTTATATTGTTTCAAATAAAGTTCAGTTAATTTAAAATGCAGTGATTTGTTTCGTATAATGTATATTAACACTACTTTATGGATATTTTCTGTATATACATTGTACGTAGTATACATAGAGGGCAGTGGTTTTACTTCCCGCATGTGGGTGTAAATGTAATATTACAGTATAGTTATTTTGGTTGGCAACCCCAAAATGTAGGAAGTTAAACTTTTAATAATGGTCGGCATTGCTGGTAAGTATGACAAAACGCACTATCGCGCAAAAAATAAAATTACTATTAATGAAAACAGCTAATAGTAGGCCTATTGTCTATTTAACTCATGCCCCAAATGGGAGTCAATGACCAATCATATTTCAATGATTTTATATTTACAACCAATCACAGTCATGTTTCGCCTCGAATTTATCAACTAAAGTTTATCATAATAAAGAGAATAGGCCTACCTCCTTTTTAACATTCTGAATAGGTCATAGCATTATTTTGCAGTGATTGACTCTCGAAGAAATACGGCTACCAGATTGTATACATAGTGCATGCATGTTAGCAGAAAGAGCATGCAGGAGATAATATGAAAACATTTGTAGCAATTGCTTGTTAATACCTATAATGTTGGTTATAAATTTCTCCACTAGAGTGCATTCTTACAATATTGCGATCCTTTGGCAATACATAATATGATCTAGATGCAGTGATGAACAAAAGAAGCAAATGAAGCTTACCAGTCCTTTCTCATTTGTTTTAAACATCGCCGTTTACATTAAATATCCATCCATCGTAATTCTGCCCGAGGGCAGGTCCTTCACTGCAATCGTAGCATTTTCAAGCTATGCTTTGCAGCTTTACTAGGGAATTGTAGGTGTGGTAGCTTCCCGTTGCTTTCCACACCAGTGAAGGATGATGATGATGATGGTAAGGAAGATGATGATGGCCATATGATTTCGGGGACATTTGGGCCTTAAAGCTTTCCTGACATTTGTCTTACAGGTGAGGAAAAACCCCGATAAAAACCTCACCCAGAAAAGCTGCCCCGACCGGGGATCGAACCCGGGCCCGCTGCGTGACAAGGCAGCACGCTATCTCGAGACCACAGCGGTGGACAAATTAAATATATAAATATTTTAAAATAACTATATTTAAATAATGATTTGTAAGTAAACAGCTTAATTTTATTCGTTAAATAGTCCTAACAAATGCCACTCTTGATTTCCAAATTCTCTAGATAAATTCACTCCTCACTTCGTGAGTCGTGAATTTATCGATAATTTGGAAATCACTCGTGGCATTACTTATGAATATTAAATAAAATAAAAATTATGATAAACATACACGAATTTGATGGTTTTATTTGTTAAATGCATCATGGATTTTCCTCAAGTAAACACCAAATCCATTGATAACATATAATTTTGTAATAATTTACTAAATAAATGTCCTACCTTAAATCTGCAATTTTGAAGTTAGTAGCTAGAACTTTACCGACACAGTCTTGAAGAATGTTCGAAATATATTCCACGTCTGGAAACTGGAGTCCTCCAAAATTTGACAGGTTTTAGAGAAAGTTTAATTTACAACTTGCACAGTGAACTAAAGAAAGGGTTGTAAATCGTGTGGAAAGAGTTGAAATACCTTGAAACTGCCATAAAAGTGAAAGCGCACTCCTGTACACCTGCATTTTGTACCTTTTGCCCCAAATTCACGTTTTGCAACGCTAGAGAAATATTTTGACCACCGAGAAGTTAATGTTCTTATTCTCCAGAGACGCAAGTATATTTACTACTTTCAAATTTCTAGTCCGCGGTTGTGTTTAAGAACTTCTTATGTCCGCGGGACTATGAACATCCCGGTTCAATATTTCGAGTGATAAAATTAATTTAAAAAATACAAATTAGGTTATCACTATTTATGTTATGCTTAACTTGAGAAAAAAAGTTGTATTAACAAAATAAAATTATATATTTGCAGAATATACAATTAATTCAAGCTACGTAAAACAGGCTATTTATGCCAATTCAAAATATTTTTTATTAAGATGCAATACAGTGTTTCTCCTTCATCCCAAATTGATTTATCGCCAGAGGTTCCTGTCAAAAGCATATTTTTCCCTCAAATCTCTAGCTCCATACTTCTCCTCACGCCATTTATCCAAAGTTCTCTAGGTCTGCCTCATCCACTTCTTCCATTAGGTTTCCAATCAAGGATCTTCATCTTCTTCCATTCTTATGATGTGTCCATATCATTTCAAACGTTTTTCTTCTATTTTTTCTAATAGGCCTATATTTTATTCTTACTTACTTACTTACTTACTCACTGGCACTATCGAACCCGTAGGTTCATGGCCGCGCGGACATAAGCTCTCCATACATCCCTATCCTGAGCTAATGCTTTCCAATCATTTCCTGTATAGTCTACTTCCCTATATTTTATTCAACTTGTATAATTTCCGTTATTGTGCTGTTTCTGACTTTATGCTTTCTTGAAATTCTTGTCGATCGCCTCCAAAGATACATTTGTACTGCTAACAGCTTGTTGGCTTGTTTTCTACTTACTGTCCAGGTTTCGAACCCGCATAATAAAATGCTTTGTAACACAACTTGAAATATAGTTGTCTTCATTCTGTATAATATATTTCTATTACAAAGCATTGAGTTCAACATACCAATGATTCTTCTTCCATCGGTTAATTTTCATTCAATTCTTATAATTAAATTCTCATGTTTATCTAAAATAGATCCTAAATATTTAAAATGTTTGATATTGCGAATTCTTCCTGAATTACATTTAAACTCATCTGTTGTAGGTGAATGGGGGGAAAAAAAACTTAAAAATAATGAGATACATGATATGCAGGCCCTGTAGGAAGCCAGATATAATGAGAACAGTTAAGTCTGTAGGCTGCGATGGGCAGGACATGTGGCACGTATGGGGGATGAAAGAGGTACAAGGAAGCTTCTGGTAGGAAAACGAGAAGGAAAAGGCCCATTTGGTAGACCAAGAATGCGGTGGGAGAATGACATCCATGATTTGAGGGAAGTAGATTATATAGTTGAACAATAGTTTAAAGAAATTAAAAAAATGGGAAGGCAACTGGCACAGATGGCTTGAATTCTGAATTGTACAAATATGCAGGCAAACAGTTCCATGAAAGACTGTTGTCCTTCTTTAATAATGTATTCAAAAATGCAGATATACCACAAGAATGGAAGACAAGCATTGTTATACCCCTGTTCAAGAAAGGAGACAAGAGAAAAATGGACAACTATAGGGGAATCAGTTTGTTAAACACATGCTACAAAGTTTATGCAGACATTTTAAATGGAAAATTGGAAAGTTTCAGTGAAACATTCCTTATGGAATGTCAAAATGGATTTAGGAAAGGACGATCTTGTATTGATTCAGCATTTTCTGTTAAACTATTGCTTGAAAAAAGAAGAGAATTCAACTTAGAAACACATGTTGCTTTCATAGATTTTGAAAAAGCATTCGACACAGTCAAGAGATCAAAACTCTTAAATATATTGGAAGACAGAAATATACCAAATTTACTTCGGCAGAACATACAAAATATTTACAAAGACAACACCATAAAGATTAAATTAAATAACAGATTTTCTGAAGAAGGAATTATAAATCGTGGTGTGAGACAAGGCTGCCCCCCATCCCCAACACTGTTTGCAATTTATATCAATGAAGTAATATGTTGCTGGAACAAAACATATAAATTTGGAATAAGAATATCAGAAAATAGAAAATTAAACACCCTACTGTTTGCAGATGACCAAATAATAATAGCAAATTCCGAAGATAATCTACAGAAAGGTCTGTATGAACTTAACAAAATTACAGAAGAATATGGATTAAACATATCTACAGAAAAACAAAAAGTATGGCATTTCAAGGTGTAGATCCTGTCAGAAGTAAAATTGTACTGGACAATAAAACTTTGGAGCAGGTGAATAATTTTACATATCTAGGATGCAATATCTCATATGAAGAAGAAAAGGATGTAAATGCAAAAATATCGAAATGTTTAAGAATTTTAGGGTTAATAAATTCTATCTTCAAGCCACAGTTAGTCAAAAAGCATTCAAGACGGAAAGTGTATAAAACACTGGCTCTTCCAACTCTTTTGTATGGAACGAGTATGGACTTGAAACAGAGGATATACAGAGACTTAGATCTGCTGAAATGAGATATCTTCGGAGACGGCAGGATAACATAAGATATACAGAGACTTAGTATCTGCTGAAATGAGATATCTTCGGAGGACTGCAGGATACACACTACTAGATCACAAAAAAATGAAGACATCTTAGAAGAATTACACATGGAATCTTTAGAAAACAAAATTTCTGATTATAAGTCAAGATGGATACAACATGTTCATCGAATGGAAGATCACAGAATACCCAAACAAATGTTAAAATATCAACCTGCAGGAAGAAGAAGACCAGGACGTCCACTCAAAAGACTTCTGGATGGTGTTTCTCTTGAGGCCGAAACAGGTCAACAAATGGCCTAAATTCATGAATGTACTATGATGATGATAGATTATATAGGGGATGGTTGGAAAACATTAGCTCTGGATAGAGCTTATGTCCGCGCGGCCATGAACCTATGGGTTCGATGTAGCCATTGAGTTAGTTGAGTTTTATCGTACGAAAGATATTCTGTCTTATTATGATTTAGGCCTATATTTATAATAATTATCTTTTATGTAGGCCTACAGATAAAAATTATACATATAGGCCTAAAGATCTTCTTAATGATAATTTGTAGGATTTTGATCCTGTTTATTTCCAAAATCACTCCTCGGAGGAAGACGTATTGGATGTGCATTCACTGTCTATCCATCTCTTGGCTGGTCTTCCTCTTGTTCTTCTCCCGTCCATTGGTCTATCTTTTTTAGTTTTTTTTTGCAAGACGGTTTTCTTCCATTCTTTCTATATGACCCTTCCAATATTTTCGTCTATCTATAATAAATTTGGTTATGTCTTGAATATGACATTTTTCCCTAATTTCTGTGTTGTGTATCTTATCAAATAATATTTTCCCCAGAATAGTTCTTAAGATTTTCATTTCACACGTGCTTATTATTTGTTTAGTTTTTGTTGTATCAGCCCTAGTTTCTGCTCCATATACGATAACTGGTCGAACTATCGTTTTGTATATGCGGATTTTGTTTTCTATTGACATATGTTTGTTGCGCCAAATTAAATCTTTCATATACCCTGACATTTGTGCTGCTTTATCAGCTTGTTTCTTTACTTCTTTTATTAAATTTTTAGTGTTTGTTATTAATACAGCTAACTAACTCACTGACATTATCGAACCCATAGATTCATGGCCACGCGGACATAAGCTCTCCATACATCCCTATCCTGAGCTAACGTTTTCCAATCATACGCTGTATAATCTACTTCCCTCAAATCATAGTAAATGTTATTTTCCCACCTCACTCTTGGTCTACCAACTGGACGTTTTCGCTCTGGTTTTCGTACAAGAATCTTCCATGCACGTCTTTCATTCCTCACTCGTGCCACATGTCCTGCCCATCGCAGACTACGAGACTTAACTGTTCTCATTATATTTGCCTTCCCATAAAGACCATGTAGTTCACTGTTATGTAGTCTTCTCCATTCACCTGTCTGTTCATCTCTCTTTGGTCCAAAAATTTTCCTAAGAACTTTATTCTCAAATACTCGTAGGCCTAATCTCCTTTCCTCCCTTAAAGTAAGAGTCCATGTTCCACATCCATATAATATACTGGTAGAATAACAGTTTTATATATTTTCAGTTTAACATTTTTTGAAAGGAGTTGGGACGTCAAGTGACTCTGTAATGCAAAGTAGTACGCATTTCCAGAATTGAGCCTATGTTTAATTTCTTTGTGCATCTCATTCCTATTTGTGATTATTGTTCCTAGGTATTTGAATTCAGGTACTTCCTCAAAATTTCCCTCATTTTCATTATATAATTCTTTGTCATTCGTCATTAAAATTCTGATACTTGTTCTATAATTTTTGTTTCTACTTCTAATAGCCTATGCATCTTACTGGTTCTTTTAGTATTGTTAAGCATTTACTCTTACGCGTATATAAAGATAATTATTATAAATAGGGTAACTGTGAGATGCCGTTCTGCTAGATTGAAACATAGTGCTGCATTTCACTTTTACATTGAACTGTTCTATTAATTAAATTACCATAAATGTCAAATATTATAATTAACGGTTATGTTAATCTAGTTAACCACATTATACGCTCTCTAATTAAACTGATATTAATTAATTTATGTTATGTTGATGACTGGTTAACAAGGAATTTGTTTAAATGACCGTAAAATGTAACACGTAGTGCAACCACAGTTGGTTGTGAAATGTTGGAAAGTTGATGCTGAAGTCGGTCATTTTGCTGAAAGTTGGTCGTAACGAGTGTGTAAAAGGAGACGAGGATTACGTCACGTGGAGTGACGTACGGCGCCAGATGTGTTACGCGCATTTTAAGTACTCACCTAGGTCTAATTCTTGTTGGCAAATATTTTTTTATTTATTTATATACAGAATTTTATTGTTTACACATCTTTCTGTGCCTAAAGTTTTATTTTTCTTCTCCACTCTTCTCTCTCCATCCAATAAATGTCCTCCAATCCTCTTGCTCTCATTCCAGTTCTTATTTCCTTCATCCACGAGTTTCGAGGTCTTCCTCTCCTCCTTTTTCCAGGTGGACACCATTCCAATGTTTTCCTGGGTAATCTTTCTTCTTTCATTCGTCGTACGTGCCCATACTTACTTACTTACTCACTGGCACTATCGAACCCGTAGGTTCATGGCCGCGCGGACATAAGCTCTCCATACATCCCTATCCTGAGCTAATACTTTCCAATCATTCCCTGTGTAATCTACTTCCCTCAAATCATAGTTAATGTTATTCTCCCACCTCATTCTTGGTCTACCAACTGGGCGTTTTCCCTCTGGCTTTCCTACAAGAAGCTTCCATGCAAGTCTTTCATTTCCCATAGGTGCATCGTACGTGCCCATACCAATTTAATTGCTTATACCGTATATAATCTACTATTGAATAACCAATATTCATTGTTTTCTCTTATGACAGTATTTGCTATTTTGTCTAATTTTGAACATCTTGCTGATCTCCTCAAGAAATCCTTTTCCATCAACATAAGTTTTTGTTCTAAGTTTTTGTTGAATTTGCAAACTTCAGCTCCATATGTGACAGTACTTCTCACTATTGAATTATATATTTGTAACTTATTTTTCCTGGTTATATGTCTGTTCCATAAGACTCCATTCATCATTGCTGTTATTGCTCTACCTTTATTTATTCTGTTTTTAATATCACTTTCTTGTTTATCTTCTTTATCTAATTTTACTCCCAGATACTCACATTCTTCACATCCTCTAATATACCCCTTTTCATCTTCTAATATCAAATCTTCGGTTTCGGCTCCACATCTCAGTCTAGATAATAAATTCGGAAATTAGAATATAACTTGAACAGTCCCGCGCCGTAGCCGAGTTGTTAAAGCAAGAAGCCTTGGCGCAGAGCTTCAAGACTTGCGCTGGTTCGAGTCCCCCAAGGGGGAAGAAACTTTCTCATGGAATTTCGGCCAGTAATGGACCGGTGCCCATCCAGCATCGTAATGCATTTGGGTAGCTACAATAAATAGGGACTCCAGGTTGAGAAGACCAACTATAACGTTTGGGAGACCAGACATGCTGACCACATGTCTTCCCTACACTGGCTAGATGATCATCTACTTATGTGAATGATACATGTGGATGTGAGGCCAGCAGCCGGCTTGTAGGTCAAGGGCTTTCTAGGCCTGTATTGCTTGGAAAGGAAAACACCTTGCTTCACTGTTTTCATTATCATCATCATAGTCCATTGAAGAATTTAAGCCATTTGTTGGATGGGACGAAATAAATAGTCTTATTTTGATATTCTAATCTATAGTGTTCAGCCGCAGGGCAGGTCTTTCACTACAATTTGATTTTCATGCTGTGCTTTACAGTTTTACTAGGGAATTACAGGTGTGGTAGCTTGCCGTTGCTTTCCACACCGGTGAAATGATGATGATGATGATGGCCGGATGATTTTCGGGAACCGTTGGGCTCTAAGCTTCCTGACATTTGTCTTGCAGGTGAGGAAAAACCCTGAAAGAAACCTCATCCAGGAGCCTGTCCCGACCGGGAATCGAACCCGAGCCCGCTGTGTGACAAGGCAGCACGCTACCTCGAGGCCACAGCGGTGGACATTGGAATAATTATCATCATCATCCAGGGATTAAGCCTGTTGGCTCGTTCCGGTTTCATCCCCAAACCTAGCCCCCAGCCTCATGTTAATCCCCCCCGTGCTGTTTTAAATTTAATTCTCAGAATCTGTGTATTTCCCCTTATCTCTGCACACCGGTCTTTGTTACCCGCTTTGTTTTGTATTTTTCCCCAACATTTGCTCCTTCCGTGCGTTTCTTTATAAGTAGCAATAATTTCTGGAAATCTTACTTCTGGTATTCTGTCAATATGTCCAATAATTATTATTAGCCTAATTGTATAACTTACTCATGGTAAATAAAAGAAGTAGGCCTACCAGTACATCTAGGCCTATGTACAAAGGACAAGACAGAAAATAAAGAAATAAAGGTAAAAAAATAAGAAAAGCGGAGGACCTACGAAACAGGAACAGTTAGGAGGCAAGAAAAAAAATAGGATGTTTATGTTTGTGGCATGCTGCGTTTATACTCGTTGTAAAATAATTTTTTCTCCAAGTTTGGAGGGGATGCAGGCATCTTTATTGGTTTGTTACATAATTGAAGGTACACGGCTTGTGGAAGGGACACCTTGAACTACAAGGGAGCGGGATGAAATACTGGCTCGCGCTGTCATCGACCCCTTCACTCGGCCAGTCATAACAAATAAAAAATTAATAAAGTTTTTATAGCTGTTTTACAAAGACTTCAACCTTCGCTGTATAAAACATGTAGCGTTTCTGGTTCAAGGTTTTCTACCAGGACGTTTCACAATCTAAAGAAGATACGAAAAATACTTTTGACATAAATTTTACAGTTTCAAAACTAACTTGAATCATTGAGATATTATATTTGTTAGTATATAAATTATGAATGAGATGCACAAAAGAAATTAAAAATCGGCTCAATTCTGGATATGGGTGATATTGCTATTATGCATTTGCAGAGACTTTTGAAGTCCCAACTCCTTTTTTCAAAAAAACGTTTAAGCTGAAAAATATTATAAAACTAGTTTTCTACCAGTTATATTATATGGGTGCGAAAACATGGGACTCTTACTTAAGGGAGGGAAAGGGAAAGGATGATTACGAGTCATTTGAAAATAAAGTTCGTAGGAAAATTTTTGGACCAAAGAGAGATGAACAGACAGGTGAATGGAGAAGACTACATAACAATGAACTACATGGTCTTTATAGGAAGCCAGCTATAATAAGAACAGTTAAGTCTCGTAGACTGAGATGGGCAGGACATGTTGCGCGTATGGGGAATGAAAGACGTGCATGGAAACTTCTTGTAGGAAAACCAGAAGGAAAACGCCCAGTTGGTAGACCAAGAATGAGGTGGGAGAACAACATTAACTATAATTTGAGGGAAGTAGATTATACAGGGAATGATTGGAAAGCATTAGCTCAGGATAGGGATGTATGGAGAGCTTATGTCCGCGCGGCCATGAACCTACGGGTTCGATAGTGCCAGTGAGTAAGTAAGTAAGTAAGTAAGTATTAAGTCCAAAATTGTCTTCTTCTTCTTCTTCCAAATGCAGTATTGGGTGATGATGCCCGTTCTGCGACTACAAAAACTGATCTTTCCATCGGTTGAAGGGTCTTCCGAGGTCTCTTTTGCCTTTAGGGTTGAGGTGGTAAATCATCTGTGGTAAACGGGAATTTGACATTCTCTGGACGTGTTGGAACCATTTAATCTGACAGTCTTCTTATTCTTCTTATACATAATTTGTAGGATTTTCATCCTGTTTATTTCCAAAATCATTCCTCGGAGGAAGACGTATCGTATTGGATGTGCATTCACTGTCTATCCATCTCTTGGCTGGTCTTCCTCTTGTTCTTCTCCCGTCCATTGGTTTAAATTGTACTTTTATAAAAAGATGCATTTATATTTAACAAACAGTGTAGGCCTATACATGATAGGCCTAACTCATTTTGAACTTTGCACTTTTTATAAGGTACTAGCTAATACCCGGCGTGCGCTGTTACGCCTAAATAAATGAAAATTAATGTGCTTTTCTGTTTAGTTGAATAAGTAAAAGGGAAAATAATTATAAATTTAGGCCTATATGTTTTAGATACCGCATGCTGATTACCCGGCGTTGCCCGGGAACCTACTTATCCCGATCTTCTTGACATAAATGAGTTGAAATACGTTAATTAATCTGTTTTATGTTTGGTTAAATAAGTGAAAGGAAATTTTCTATCGTAATTATTTTTAGATACCCCGTGCTGTTTACCCGGCGTTGCCCGGGAATCAACTCACCCCGATCTTCTTGGCATAAATGAGCTGAAAGACAAAAATTAATGTAGGCCTACTTCTTATGATTAGTTGAGTAAGTAAAATGAAAAATAATTATAAATGTATATCGTAATTATTTTAAGATTCCCCGTGCTGATTACCCGGTGTTTCCCGGGAATCTACTTATCTCGTTCTTCTTGGTATAAATGAGCTAAAAGACAAAATTCGTTATTGTGAGTTATCCGTAAAAGAATACCCGCCATGTGCTGCTATGCCTGTACAGGAGTCTACGTACTTGTCTCGATCTTCTTGACATCAATGAAAGACAAAAATGGTTATTGTGAGTTATCCGTAAGAGATAAACATATGCTGTCGCGGACTTTTTTGTAGAGATATTTCAGATATTCAATTCTGTGTACATTAATTTTGTGTAGTATCACAACTCTCTTATAGCCTATGTTCATCCCTGGAATCTCCTAAACATTGTGCAAGAAGCCCCATCACAATCGGATCGACGGTATGGCCGCCCATAAAGTACGAACAAACAAACATTCATTTTTTTATATTAGGCCTAGATTAAGATGGGAGGATGATGCCTTGCAGTATATTAGAATTATTAAAACCCTCAGGGGTCCTCATCTAGGGGATATGTGGATGGCGACCACAAGGTGCCCAAGCTGAGCAAAACATTTCTTCCACTTACTTGTGTTTTGCACTCTTTTAACTGTACTATCTAACCTCCCTTGGTTAACTCTTGTTTTTTCGACCCCGACGCTATTAGGGCATCCGAGGGCTAGGGAGTCTTTCCTTTCTTCCATTTCTTCTTTCCTTTATTTTCTTTTCTTCTCCAGAAAAGCCTGACCAGAGGCTATAAGATGGCAGCCCCATCACTGGTCTTGCCTTCCTTTGGCCAGCAACCAATCGAAGGGACTATTATTATGCTTTCAAATCTTATATGAGAATTTTCCGGAAGGATCAAACTATTTACGCTGGAGGGAAAATTTTCTATAGGATCGTAACAGGCCTTGGCCTAATACTTGGAAGGAAGAAGAAGAAGAAGAAGAAGAAAATTAGAATTTGGAAGAATTTAGTAGCAAATAGAGAAGTCTGGAAGGTCATTCTGAGGAAGGCTAGGGATGTCATACCATATATGATAAGATTATTTCTTATAAGGTAAAGTGATCCCTCTAGACCTATAGGCCATAGGAGACCCATGGGATAGTGATAGATTAAGGCTCCTCCTTTTTCTAGACAATCGGCACTTGTCTTCCGAGTTGTCAGCCCTGCGTGACGGCCGCCTTTACCCCCAGAACAAGCGTCTGGTACACATTTTCTTTAGAGGCTGAGTCCATAGTGCCACCAGAAGGTTTTAGTCAGTTCAAAAAATCTGATCCTACCGGGATTCGAACCCTCGACCTTTCAGTTTGTAGCATGTTCCCTTAACCAACTGTGGTACTGCGTACCCCCTGCAGTCTTTATACAGCAGACTCAAATATTGGCCTATTATCATCATCATCATAGTATATTCACGAATTTAGGCCATTTCTTGACCTGTTTCGGCCTCAAGAGAAACACCATCCAAAAGTCTTTTGAGTGGACGTCCTGGTCTTCTTCTTCATGCAGGTTGATATCTTAACATTTGTTTGGGTATTCTGTGATCTTCCATTCGATGAACATGTTGCATCCATCTTGACTTATAATCAGAAATTTTGTTTTCTAAAGATTCCATGTGTAATTCTTCATTTTTTTTGTGATCTTGTAGTGTGTATCCTGTAGTCCTCCGAAGGTATCTCATTTCAGCAGATCTAAGTCTCTGTATATCCTTCTGTTTCAACGTCCAACTTCGCTACCATACAAACGAGTTGGACGAGCCAGTGTTTTCTACACTTTTAATCTTCAATGCTTTTGGACTAACTGTGGCTTGAAGATAGAATTTATTAACCCTAAAATTCTTAAAAATTTAGATATTTTTGCATTTACATCCTTTTCTTCTTCATATCAGATATTGCATCCTAGATATGTAAAATTATTCACCTGCTCCAAAATTCTATTGTCCAGTACAATTTTACTTCTGACAGGATCTAGGCTACACCTTGAAATGCCATAATTTTTGTTTTTTCTGTAGATATCTTCAAACCATATTCTTCTGTAATTTTGTTAAGTTCATACAAACCTTTCTGTAGATAATCTTCGGAATTTGCTATTATTATTTGGTCATCTGCAAACAATAGGGTGTTTAATTTTCTATTTTCTGATATTCTTTTTCCAAATGTATATGTCTTGTTCCAGCAACATATTACTTCATTGATATAAATTGCAAACAGTGTTGAGGATAGGGGGCAGCCTTGTCTCACACCACGATTTATAATTCCTTCTTCAGAAAATCTGTTATTTAATTTAATCTTTATGGTGTTGTCTTTGTAAATATTTTGTATGTTCTGCAGAAGTAAATTTGGTATATTTCTGTCTTCCAATATATTTAAGAGTTTTGATCTCTTGACTGTGTCGAATGCTTTTTCAAAATCTATGAAAGCAAAATGTGTTTCTAAGTTGAATTCTCTTCTTTTTTCAAGCAATAATTTAACAGAAAATGCTGAATCAATACAAGATCGTCCTTTCCTAAATCCATTTTGACATTCCATAAGGAATTTTTCACTAAAACTTTTCAATTTTCCATTTAAAATGTCTGCATAAATTTTGTAGCATGTGTTTAACAAACTGATTCCCCTATAGTTGTCCATTTTTCTCTTGTCTCCTTTCTTGAACAGGGGTATAACAATGCTTGTCTTCCATTCTTGTGGTGTATCTGCGTTTTTGTGGCCTATTATCAACTGTATAAAATGTATTATTATTATTATTATTATTATTATTATTATTATTATTATTATTATTATTATTATTATTATTATTATTATTATTATTCCTTTCATGTGATAGACCTAGTGGTCTATTACGGTCTCAACCCAACGTTTGAAGGGTCTGCCCAAAGATCTCTTGCCTGGTGGCTGGTAATTTAAGATCTGACGTGGTTCATCATCATCATCATGAACAAATTCGTTTTAGGCCATGTGGCCTGTACGGTAAACCTAGCGAAGATGGTCTTGATCTTTCCACCGATGTTTTGGTCTTCCTTGGTCCCTATGTCCAGTTGGGGTATATTGGAATGCCAATTTTGGAAGTCTATTTCTTGCCATTCTTCTCAGATGATTTTTCCATTCTTGTTGGTATCTTTGGATATCTTCATTTAAACTTGCTACTCCAAGTTTTCCTCTGATAGTAGTGTTCCTTTGGTGATCCAGTCTATTAACTCCTAACAATGATCGTAAGAAGCGCATTTGGCTTACTTGAAGTTTATGAGAGTTTCTTTTATTTAAAATCCAAATTTCACTTCCGTATTTTAGAGCAGCTTTTGATGTGACGTTATGTAATCTTAGTTTTGTCTCTGTCCTCATCTGTTTACCAAAATGTCTTCGTATTACACCTTCACCCCATTCATATTTTTATATTTTGTAATTTTGAATCAATGTCACTCTTATACTCTGCAAATACACTTCCTAAGTAAGAGAAATCTGACACTTGTTCTATAATTTTTCCATCAATCTCAATCATTATTCACCCGTTGTATTTTTTTTTCCACACATTGCCATTGTTTTGGATTTTGATGTGGAAATTTTCATATTATATTTGCTGGCAATTTGAATAATTGATATGCTGCTATTTGTAAGCTATCTTCGGAATCTGATAATATTATTTGATCATCAGCATATAATATTGTTTGAATTATTTTATTCCTAGTTATTGAAATTCCACTGTTTACTGTTTGTTTCCATTCTTGCACTATTCTGTTAATATATATATTAAATAAGAGTGGAGATAGTCCACATCCTTGTCGAACACCTTTGCCTGTGTTTATGTGTTCTGTTATTTCTCCATCTGGTAATTTAATTTTGATTTTAGAATTTTGATATAAGCCTTGTATGGCTCGTATTACATGTGAGTGTATATGTTCTTCATGCAGTATCTGCCAAAGTTTATCTCGGTTTACATTATCATATGCCTTTTCATAATCTATAAATAGAATGTACAGTGGGAGATTAAATTCTCTCTGACGTGGTTATTATTATTATTATATATTTATTATTATTATTATTATTACTATTATTAACCCTAATTTGATGGCGCGCCAGGTCTGTAAGACCCTTGGCCAACAAGCCGGCTGCTAGCCTCACACCATCACGTGTTAATCAGAGAGGTAGGCCCAGTGTAGGGGTGACATATGGTCAGCATGTCGTTATATGGGGGCAGACATTATAGGTCGTTTTCTGAACCTGGAGCTGCCACTTATTGTAGGCTACCTAAACAAATTCCTCACGATGCTGGGTGGGTACCGGTCCCATTCTGGCCGATATTCCATGAGAGAATTTCTTCCCCGATTGAGACTCCAACCAGCACAAGTCCCGTAGTTCTACGCCTTAACCACTAGGCAAGGCGCGGAACGTAATTTAGATATAGGGCCTACGACTATTTTTTTTTTTTTTGCTGGTAGAGTTATAGATAATTTAAAGCTTTAAGCCCTTAACTCTTCCAAGTAAAATAAGTGTATTAGGCCTATTATTATTATTATTATTATTATTATTATAAACTTTAGGCACAGAAAGGTGAGTAGACATTTAAAATCTGTATATAAATAAATATATTGTTATTATTATGTCCACCGCTGTGGTCTCGAGGTAGCGTGCTGCTTTGTCACGCAGCGGGCCCGGGTTCGATCCCCGGTCGGGGCAGTTTTTCTGGGTGAGGTTTTTATCGGGGTTTTTCCTCACCTGTAAGACAAATGTCAGGAAAACTTTAAGGCCCAAACGGTCCCCGAAATCATATGGCCATCATCCTTATCATTATCATCCTTACCATTATCATCATCATCATCCTTCACCGGTATGGAAAACAACGGGGAGCTACCACACCTACACAATTCCCTAGTAAAGCTGCAAGCATAGCATGAAAATGCTATGATTGCAGTGAAGGACCTGCCTTCGGGCAGAATTACGATGGATGGATTCTTATTATTATTATCATCATCATCATAGTACATTCACGAATTTAGGCCATTTGTTGACCTGTTTCGGCCTCAAGAGAAACACCATCCAGAAGTCTTTTGAGTGGACGTCCTGGTCTTCTTCTTCCTGCAGGTTGATATCTTAACATTAGTTTGGGTATTCTGTGATCTTCCATTCGATGAACATGTTGTACCCATCTTGACTTATAATCAGAAATTTTGTTTTCTAAAGATTCCATGTGTAATTCTTCTAACATCTTTTCATTTTTTTTGTGATCTATTAGTGTGTATCCTGCAGTCCTCCGAAGATATCTCATTTCAGCAGATCTAAGTCTCTGTATATCCTTCTGTTTCAACGTCCATACTTCGCTACCATACAAAAGAGTTTATTATTATTATTATTATTATTATTATTATTATTATTAAGTATTATTATTATTATTATTATTATTATTATTATTATATTCTACTGTCAATTTTCCTTTCGAAGACACGATTTTCATCTGCTGTTTTCATTGCCCTTGTTTTTACACCGTTTATGATGACTGGGAGAATAAGGAAGTTATATTAAAATAATCTTGTTTTGTTCTTTTATCTATAAGTTTTTCGATAGAAACCGATGAAAAAATTAGATGTAAACTCTGATGGTTTCTGATCATTATCGATGTTTTTATTTCATATTCCATTTTGTTTTCATTGTGCAAGACGAAACAGTGGTAGGCCTAAATACACTCTTAAAACATTCAAAATTATAATTTTCAATTAAGCTACTAGAATTTGTTGTACGCCTATTCTATTTCCGTGCTAGAATAGTTCCATCTAAGCCTGTTTTGTTTTAGTTTTGAGACAATTTATTTAGGACACCTAAAATTAGAGTAAAATGTGTTATTTGAAAAACTAATACAAAATAGAGGAGAAAAATAAGATATGGAAGAAGTATAGGGTTGGTGCTTGGTTGAACAATAGAAACCAATAACGATCCAGAGCTGGGAATGAAAGGGGTGCTTGCTACTGGACACGCGAAGCTGGGCTGACACATCTCACTTCGGTCCACTTCCTCTCTCTACAGCCAATATGACATTCAGACGTTTTCACATTTCTTACAAGGGAACTGTCAACCATCGCATGCAGATGCCTTCATTGAAATATCTCTCAGAGAAACGTTGTGATGTACTAGGAGTAGCAGCCCAGTTCGTACTTTTAAGTCACTCTTATGCAATTAACTTACCCTTACTCACTGGCACTATCGAACCCGTAGGTTCATGGCCGCGCGGACATACGCTCTCCATAGATCCCTATCCTGAGCTAATCTTTCCAATCATTCCCTGTATAATCTACTTCTCTCAAATCATAGTTATTGTTATTCTCCCACCTCATTCTCGGTCTACCAACTGGGCGTTTTCTCTCTGGCTTTCCTACAAGAAGCTTCCATGCAAGTCTTTGACTCCCCATACGTGCAACATGTCCTGCCCATCGCAGTCTACGAGACTTAACTGTTTTTATTATATCTGGCTTCCTATAAAGACCATGTAGTTCATTGTTAAGTAGTCTTCTCCATTCACCTGTCTGTTCATCCCTCTTTGGTCCAAAAAATTTCCTAAGTACTTTATTCTCAAATACTTGTATTCTCCTTTCCTCAGAAAATGTTCCTTAAGTATTTTATTGTCAAATACTTAGGAAAATTTTTGACCAAAGAGAAATTAACAGACAGGTGAATGGAGAATACTACATAACAATGAACTACATGGTCTGTATAGGAAGCCAGATATAATAAGACTGTTGTTAAATAATTAATTTTTCTCCAGAATTTAATTTATTCTATGTCATTAGGCTAATAGTTTTTTCTCATTTTTCTATATTGTACATTTTATATTTCATTCGTTAAGTCTAGATTAAATCAAAACATTTTGTAAATAATAATTATATTGTAGACATACTACGTAAATATTTATTTTTATTGTAATTAGACGTAAGAATAATTTTTGTATTTTTTAACCTGGTTGAGTGGTAGACAAGGCCTTAACTCTGCCAGACAAATAAAGCTATTATTATTACTATTATTATAAACTGGAAAATCTAGAAAATCTAGAACGGATAGAATACGAAATAAGCAAATAAGGGAAATTACGAGTGTACAAGAGGAGCCGCACGTCATAGATGTTATAGACTATTTAACTCATGCCCCAAATGGGAGTCAATGACCAATCATGTTTCAATGATTTCTGTATTACAACCAATCAGAGACGTGTTTCACGAAAATAATTATCAACGTTAGGATTATCATATATTAAGCAAAGCTCCTCCTTTTTAATATTCTGAACAGGTCTGACCGTTATTTTGCAGTGACTGAGCCTATAACAAATACGGCTACCAGATTGTATATAATAGTGCTTACATGTCAACATTTGTAGCAATTGATTATACCACCAAAAAAAGAAACCACTGTTTGCACTTTCTTAAATGTATACGACATCAAAAATGAATTAATATACAGATTGATGTGTTTCATTTTTTCTCCACTAGAGAGCATTCTTACAATATTGCGTTCCTTTGGCAATAAATAGTATGATCTGGTTGCAGTGATAAACAAAAGAAGCAGTAGAAGCGTAGGCTACCTATCGTTTCTCATTAGTTTTCAAACATCACCGTTTACTTTAAATATAAAAATATTTTTAAATAACTGTAGTTAAATAATGATTTGTGAGTAAACAGCTTTATTTTATTCGTTAAATAGTCCTAACAAATGCCACTCTTGATTTCCAAATTCTCTAGATAAATTCACTCCTCACTTCGTGAGTCGTGAATTTATCGATAATTTGGAAATCACTCGTGGCATTACTTATGAAAATATTACAGTGGTAGGGGCCTATGGCCATGTCAAAAAATGTCATAGCAAAGATAGCCTAATCTTATTACGGAATGGATCTCAATGGAAAGAAGGAAGAAAGGAAGGCCAAAGAAAACCTGGATAGAAGGTGTGCAAGCGGCTATGATTAATTATCAGAGGATTGGAGGAAGATCAATGGATGAACAGAGAGGAATGGCGTTTGGTTTCCGGAAGACGTCGGCAGCTGCCGTGATACCGGATGATTATGGTGATCATGATTATTATTATTTTCCAAAAATTATCTGACGTTTTTAACTGTAAGACACAAATATCTAGAGCCAAATCTCATATTTAAACTAGACGGAGGTAATACAACTCGTGAAATGGTAGATTGGATAATCCTCCCTACCTGCCGTCTGCACCGTTTCCCGCCTCACTCCACTCTTACTCAAGCAGGGACTCCATCTGCTCCGTAAAGTGGGTTGCCACTGGTGGATTCTGGCTTAGATTTCTGTGCCTTGCAGTTAAAAAGGCACATTTTTTGGACATGGTATTTGTACATCGCAACGCTTCTCTGACACAAATTTCAAGGTAGATTTCGGCATGCAACGGATGCCAGTTCCCTTGTTAGTTAAAAATTGTAGCCAACATGAAAATATCTTTTATTTTTTACTAGCTAATACCCGGCGTGCGCTGCTACGCATTAATAAATGAAAATTAATGTGATTTTATGTTTAGTTGAATAAGTATAAAGAAAATAATTGTAAATTTATATTTCTTAGATACCGGTACTGCGTGCTGCTTACCCGGCGTTGCCCGGGAATCTACTTATCCCGATCTTCTTGATATAAATGAGCTGAAATACGAAAATTATTGTGTTTTATGTTGACTTAAATAAGTAAAGGGAAACATTTATATCGTAATTATTTTTAGATACCCCGTGCTATTTGCCCGACGTTGTCCGAGAATCTACTCCTCCTGATCTTCTTGGCATAAATGAGCTGAAAGACAAAAATTAATACACATATTATGATTATTTGAATAAGTAAATTGAAAAATAATTGTAAATGTTTATCATAAGTAATGCCACGCGTGATTTCCAAATTATCGATAAATCACGACTCACAAAGTGAGGAGAATTTGGAAATCAAGAGTGACATTTGTTTGAACTATTTAACGAATAAAATTAAGCTGTTTACTCACAAATCATTATTTAAATATAGTTATTTTAAAATATTTATATATTTAATGTAAACGGCGATGTTTGAAAACAAATGAGAAACGTTATGTTTCACTTGTTCATCACTGCAACCAGATCATATTATTTATTGCCAAAGGTACGCAATATTGTACGAATGAAGTCTAGTGGAGAAAAAAATGAAACACATCAAACTGTATATTAATTCAGTTCTGATGTCCTATGATGTAAATATGACAATTATATTTTTCTGGGAAAAAATACATTTGAGAAAGTGCAAACAGTGGTTTCTTTTTTTGGTGGTAGGCCCTATAATCAATTGCTACAAATGTTTTTATATTAACTCCCGCATGCGGTATGTGTGACATTCATGCACTATATATATGCAATCTGATAGCCGTATTTCTTAGAGAGTCAGTCACTGCAAAATAATGCTATGACTTATTCAGAATGTTAAAAAGGAGGTGCTTTATTTATTAAGATAAACTTTAGTTGGTAAATTCTAAGCGAAACACGACTGTGATTGGTTGTAAATAAAAAAAATCATCGTAACGTGATTGGTCATTGACTCCCATTTGGGGCATGAGTTAAATTGTCTAAATTATTAAATTAAATCTGGCCAATCCTCTAAGCGCGGCTTGCGAATGGATGTCCAACAACCAGGACGACGCACTTTTGAACCAACGTTCATCAGAGGCGCCCTCAGGACGACAGCAAACCTGATCCCTCTGGTGGAAAAACTAGGAAGCTTGATACAGCCGTCGTATGGAAAAATCATAAATAATTAACCCACGGACAAAGAGGGCAAACAAAAATAGTCCCTATATTGGCAGGGACACTTCGGTGTCCCATACTTCGTCTGGTCTGGTCTGTTTTGCCAATTTAAGGGTTAACTGTAAGCCGTAATTTAAAACATCGCTCTAACGGACGCCATGTTTGTTTTCATACAACATAAATGCATGGTCTAAAACCTAAAAGTAATGTTCGGTTACATAATACATTGAAATCAGTATCAAAATTAGGCCTATTGAAAATGATTCCACAGTTCGTAATTTTCTAAGAAAAAATGGAACCGTGACCAAAAGGAAGTAGTCTAATTTGTCAATTTAAGAAAAATAAATAGGCCTATATAAAAGTAGCCACTGTACGATCACTTTTTATACTCACTGTGTGTATTTTGAGATTGTGATACAGAGAAACGGACCCACCGTGGAGCTGTGTCATGCTACTCAAAGTTCGGGCGAAAGGGAACAATCTTTCTCTAATGAAGCTGTCGATTTTATGTTCTGATAATGTTGTGGTCCCTGATTGGTTATCATACTTTGCAACTCTGCTGAGCAATCCTGCCCCAGCTGTTTTATTATTTCTTCTTGGGCGTACATCTGTTTATAGTTTAGCTACAGTAGAATTACTGTTCTTTTGACAGTTGAACATTTCTAACTGCGAGTCTCTGTTGCCATAGCAACGAATTCAAACTTAGTAAAAGTAAACATGTTTTAGATGGCCCTTGGGAAGTAGCAGTTAAGGTTGTCATCTTGCTAGACAATCGACAGATGTCATCTGGGTTGTCAGGCCTGCGTGACGACCGCTTTTAGCCCCAGAACATAGTTTATCTATCTATAATGGCGTAGCCCATTGTTGAGCCACAGCCTCTCCTTTGTAAGGAGTTACTAGACCAAGTTAATTTTTAGTTACCTTATTTGCTCATAGATGTCATGGGTGGCATGCGGTCAACAAACCGACTCAATGAGACATCTAGCAGGAAAGTAAGATGTTGAGGTCGGTAAATTTTGCTTAGAGGCCTTTTTATTCACGTAAAACCTAGTATTGAATGCACTTATTTAGGAACAAAATTAGACCATTCAGGCGATAACACAGTGGAAATTAAAAATAGAATCGCACAAACAAAACAAGCAATAAATGCTTTAAACCCTGTTCTATGGAACAAAAATATTACAAAAAATAGAAAATTACAAATATATCAAACCATAATTCAGAGCATTTTAACAAATGGTGCTGAAGTCTGGCAAATTCCTACCAGGGAAATGAAAAGAATTTTAAGTACAGAAATGGATGTTTTAAGAAGATCAGCTGGAAAATCTAGAATGGAGAGAATACGAAATAAGGGAAATTATGGGTGTACAAGAGGAGCCGGACATCACAGACATTGTACAAAAGAAAATATTACAGTGGTATGGCCATGTCAAAAGAATGCCAGAGCAAAGATTGCCTAAAATTGTTATGGAATGGATCCCAATGGAAAGGAGGAAGAGAGGAAGACCGAAGAAAACTTGGATAGAAGGGGTACAAGCAGCTATGAATATCAGAGGAATGGAGGAAGATCAATGGATGGACAGAGAGGAATGGCGTTTGGTTTCCAGAAGACGGCGGCAGCTGCCATGATACCGGATGATGATGATGAGGCCTATAAAGATTTTTACGAGCCTGAAAATCATCAGACTTGGGACCCACGGCTTAAAGTCCCTCCCGGAGGACTTGCGCCTTGGATTTTTCCGTTCTAAAAAATCCATAGATCCAGGCTGGGTTTGAACCCGCAGCCCTCGGAACTAGAGACAACGAGCACAATCCATAGCCGACTTCATAGACTACTGAAGACTAAGAAAGCTATTTCTATTTAGAGAAATGTCTCCTTTCCATACAAATGATGATTATAACTACATAAGCATCCTGAGAAGAACATGGGCCCTAGTTTGATACAGTGTGATGTCGTCATTGTCGTTCACAATCACCATCTGCAACAAATGTAAAGAAAACTTTGAGAGATGTAGAATACGTTACAAAAACTACATATTTCTTTCTCAAATAGTTTATGAGCTGAGTTAGGCCTATATTGTTTTGGTAGCAGGACTCTGTGGACACCATGTATAATTACGAAATTGAATATGCTAATTGTTTTTTTTTTGCCCCAGGTTATCTTTTGACATTCCTGGTGTTCTCTCCTGGCATGGCGTACTTGTAACCCACTTCTGAGGTTGGGGCGCCTGGAAGGCGGTGTTACGTTGCCCCGATGATATGATGGGTGATGATGATGATAGTGGTGCGCCAGGAGAGTCCCTAATCCTAAGCTTAATCTAAGATGAATATGAATGATGATTGCGAAGACCATATGATTTCGGGGACCGTTTGGGCCTTAAAGTTTTCCTGACATTTGTCTTACAGGTGAGGAAAAACCCCAATGAAAACCTCACCCAGAAAAAACTGTCCCGACCGGGGATCGAACCCGGACCCGCTGCATGACAAGGCAGCATGCTACCTCGAGACCACAGCGGTGGACAATATGCTAATTGTAAGATTAAGTTTTTTTAACATGGTTTCGAAATTCTGTAGGTCTCTCTTACCTAGTTCCATTTTCAGCATAACGTAACATGTTTAGGTTACTGAATTTTGCTGATGATGGAACCGGTTCCGAGAGGCGTACATAATTTCAAAAAAGTTTATGTTGAAAATGCAACAAATGCGCAAGCATTTAAACCGCCGTTTGTCTAGAATATTCCCCTCGGTGGACTTGTCCTTTGGATTTTGCGATCCTAAAAAAAATCACCGATCTCGGGCGGGTTTGAACCCGCGACCCACAGGACTACAGGCAAGGAACGTAACTACTACACCACCGCTGTATACAATACCGTTAATATTTTTGTTTCAGGTTGTCAACATTCTGATGACCAAACAACCTACTAGAAAACTGTTACGAGCTCCATCTGTTGGAAAATGGTGAGTTTATTTGCTTCATTTACTGATATCGGAACTATTTGCTTGAACTGTTAAAGTATTTTCATTCGTATAACAATTTCATTTTAATAAATATTTTATTTTTGATTCTAATATACGCTAATTTTAACATAATTTGATTGGGAATTGGAAATAGATACGATAAAAAAATCGCAATTAATTGTTTTGATTATGCTGACAATGTGATTCCTTGTACTGTCGTCTACTAGCAACTGACAATAACTACAGTTCAACTTCGTTCTTAGGAGCTTCCGGGTCAAATTAAAAAATGTGTTGCTTAAAAATTTTGGAAGTAGAAAGATACATGCAATACCATGTAGGGCCTAGGGGCCTAAGTTACATGTATGCTTTTAGAGGAAAAGTAATGTCGCCGATTTTCGTCGCATAGTTTTCAGATGAAATTACTTTAACATAACTTCACAGATATTTACACAAAATTAAAAAAAAATCACTGTATTTATTTCACACTATTTTACTTTATGCACTCAAAAAATGTGTTGCTGATAAAGTCTCTCTTCACAATTTATTTCATTTATCCGGTACTTTATACTCGCTGACGGTTTCACTTAGAACATCATCTTCTCTTCACACTTGTGAACACAACTGGGCGAACAGCCCCTCACACTTCCTTATATATGCGAGTTTAAGAACATTCTGGATATTTGTTCAGATATTTCGCGTATGGAAGCCTCCAGAGGAAAATTATTCTAGACTAGACGTATCTGGAAACAGTATTGAAATCAGTAGTTATGTTTGGAAGCGAAACATGGAAATTATCAGAAAGAAAAGTACATGTAAAATATGTAGGAAAGAAAAATAGGCCTATATATATATAAAAAAATATATAGGCCTATAGGGATATATATGGAGCAGTAGAGAAACAGGATAACTTATAGGCTATGGGGAATTAGAACGAAGTAGAAATTGAAAAAATTATATAGGGATTTAGATCTGGTACTAGATATTAAAAGAAAGAGACTAGAATGGTTAGGCCATATGTTAGGGATGGAGCAACAAAGTGCAAGAAATATTTTAGAAAGGAAAACCGGAAGGAAGAAGAAAGGTTGGAAGACAGAAACTAAGATAAGGTTGAGGAAGATTCAGGACAACTGAAGGTGAAAAGATGCAGACAGAAAGCTAGGAATGGGGAAGAATGGGCAGATATAATGAAGAAGGCCAAGGTTCTTAGACGATCGTAGAGCCAAAGGAAGAAGCAGAAGAGGAAGAAGAAGATATTAGAAGAAAGGGACTGGAATTTGTAGAATATGTGTTGCGCATGGAGCAAGGAAGAGGCGCAAGAAATATTTTAGAAGGGAAAACCGGAACGAAGAAGAAAGGTTGGAAGACAGAAACTAAGATGGTTAGGTAAGGTTGAGGAAGACTTAAGACAACTGAACGTGAAAAGATGGAGACAGAAAGCTAGGAATAGGGAAGAATAGACAGATGTAATGAAGAAGGCCAAGGTTCTTAGAGGATCGTAGAGCCAAAGGAATAATAATAATAATAATAATAATAATAATAATAATAATAATAGTAATAATAATAATAAGAATAAGGAAATATTAGAAGAAAGAGGCTGGAATGGGTAGAATGTGTGTAGCGGATGGAACAAGAAAGGGGTGCAAGAAATATTTTAGAAGGGAAAACCGGAAGGAAGAAGAAAGTTTGGAAGACAGAAACTAAGGTGGTTAGATAAGGTTGAGGAAGATTCAGGACAACTGAAGGTTAAAAGATGGAGACAGAAAGCTAGGAATAGGGAAGAATGGACAGATGTAATGAAGAAAGCCAAGGTTCTTAGAGGTCCGTAGAGCCAAGAAAGAAGAAGAAGAAGAAGAAGAAGATGAAGACATATCTGGAAAATGAAAGAAAAAATATTACAAAATTATTGGTGTCACGAGACTAGCCGAGTTTGCATGGAACTTTGATGATGAAGATCGCTAAATTTTGCTTAGAGACCTCTTTTTGCAGGCCTAAGG
Organism: Diploptera punctata; assembly: GCA_030220185.1. NCBI lineage: Eukaryota > Metazoa > Arthropoda > Insecta > Blattodea > Blaberidae > Diploptera > Diploptera punctata. The sequence goes on from JASPKZ010003855.1 coordinate 1,316,324, forward strand.
TTATTTTACGAGTCTCAAAATCTTTAGGCTCGGAACCCATAGCGTAAGGTTCCTCCTGGAAGACTTTTTCCTTGGATTTTTCCATTCTATATCTCCACTGACCCCGACCGACTTCGAATCCGCGACTCTCGGGACTAGAGACAAGGGACATGACCACTAGACCACCGAGGCGACACGATTTAACCCTCATTTATTCAATAAACTTGCATAATCGAATCTTAGAAACTCTTTGCTGAGGAATTTACGGTTCTTACTTGTCGGACAAACATGAAATAGTGTACCGATGTCAGAACCTATAATGAACCTGTTTATTAACGACTCATCATGTAATTAGAAGTACGAACAATATATCATAGAACACCACCATTTTGACGAAGAACATTTCGATTTTCTGGTAAAAGGAGAAAACAGGGTGCAACCCCATGGTCAAACAACTTGCATCATGAGGCAATCCATCATTTTCCTTTTACAGCTTCATGGACAGATAGACACTGCGCTACCCTCCCCCCCATCTTGTCACTCAAAAATGTTTCTCCGCTTCCCTGCTCTTGTCTCATATTTATGAAGAACTTTATTCTCTATTTTCACCACTAAACTCGTCATATCGTACTCTACGCCTAATTTATTTCTTTGGCTAAACTTTCTTGATAGAGTATGAAATAATATAATTTACTAGCTAGTACTCTGCATTCGCTGCTACGCCTAATATATATATATATATATATATATATATATATAACAATAAATGCTTTAAACTCTGGTGGAGCAAAAATATTACAAAAATAGAAAATTACAAATATATCATCATCATAGTACATTCACGAATTTAGGCCATTTGTTGACCTGTTTCGGCCTCAAGAGAAACACCATCCAGAAGTCTTTTGAGTGGACGTCCTGGTCTTCTTCTTCCTGCAGGTTGATATCTTAATATTTGTTTGGGTATTCTGTGATCTTCCATTCGATGAACATGTTGCATCCATCTTGATTTATAATCAGAAATTTTGTTTTCTAAAGATTCCATGTGTAATTCTTCTAAGATGTCTTCATTTTTTTTGTGATCTAGTAGTGCGTATCCTGCAGTCCTCCGAAGGTATCTCATTTCAGCAGATCTAAGTCTCTGTATATCCTTCTGTTTCAACGTCCATACTTCGCTACCATACAAAAGAGTTGGAAGAGCCAGTGTTTTATACACTTTCAGTCTTGAATGCTTTTGGACTAACTGTGGCTTGAAGATAGAATTTATTAACCCTAAAATTCTTAAAAATTTAGATATTTTTGCATTTAAATCCTTTTCTTCTTCATATGAGATATTGCATCCTAGATTTGTAAAATTATTCACCTGCTCCAAAATTTTATCAAATATATCAAACCGCAATTCAGAGCATTTTAACATATGGTGCTGAAGTCCGGCTAATTCCTACCGGGAAATGAAAAGAATTTTAAGTACAGAAATGGATGTTTTAAGAAGATCAGCTGGAAAATCTAGAATGGATAGAATACGAAATAAAGAAATAAGGGAAATTATGGGTGTGCAAGAGGAGCCGGACATCATAGACATTATAGAAAAGAAAATATTTACAGTGGTATGGCCATGTCAAAAGAATGCCATAGTAAAGATTGCCAAAAATTGTTATGAAATGGATCCCAATGGAAAGGAGGAAGAGAGGAAGACCGAAGAAAACTTGGATAGAAGGGGTACAAGCAGCTTTGAATATCAGAGGAATGGAGGAAGATCAATGGATGGACAGAGAGGAATGGCGTTTGGTTTCCGGAAGACGGCGGCAGCTACCATGATACCGGATGATGATATATATATGAATACCTTAGGAGGCCCTAGGAGAAGTAAGGGGTACTAGGAGATTAAGGCTCTCACTTTTCCTAGACAATCGACACTTGATATCAGGCGGGTTGTCAGCCCTGCATGACGACTGCCTTTATCCCCAGAATATCGTCTGTTATGATACTCATCTCATTGAAGGCTGAGGTGACCCGGGTCATAATGCCGCAAGAAGGTTTGGAGCAGTATAAAAATCCTGACCTCACCGGAACTCAAACCCTCGACCTTCAGGCTTTTTTTTATTAAGTCTTCATATGGCAGCATGCTCCAGTACAGTTTTCTGCAGTACTACATACCTTGGTTTACTAACTAGTTCCATCAGTTTATAATTTACACTTCCTAAAGTACAATTAATGTACATACTGTACAATTAATGTTCTATTGTATTTCTTTTTTAAGTCTATGCTATTTGCAAATTTGGTGAATTGTTTTGTATACTTTTTAGCTAATTTACACTCATCTATGGGCCATCTGTCCACCGCTGTGGTCTCGAGGTAGCGTGCTGCCTTGTCACGCAGCGGGCCCGGGTTCGATCCCCGGCCGGGGCAGTTTTCTGGGTGAGGTTTTTATCGGGGTTTTTCCTCACCTGTAAGACAAATGTCAGGAAATCGTTAAGGCCCAAACGGTCCCCGAAATCATATGGCCATCATCCATATCATCATCATCCTTCACCGGTGTGGAAAGCAACGGGAAGCTACCACACCTACAATTCCCTAGTAAAGTTGCAAAGCATAGCATGAAAATTATGCTAAATTACAAAATTTATAAGAGTTTGTCTTTCATTTTTAATTTACAAATCTGTTATAAGACCAGTTCTAACATATGGTTGTGAATGTCGAACAGAAACTAAAAAAATCAAAACAAATCAATGAAACAACCGAAATGAAAATTTAAGGAAAATCGTAGGAGAATCGCTGAGAGAAAAAATTCCCAGCTCTTTTATTATGTTACAAGTGGCAGATTAATTTAAATAAAAAAATTTAAAATAAATAATAAACTGTTGGATACAATATTATTTGCTGACAATCAAGTAGTGATTTCCAGTTCAGAAGATGATCAACAAAGAGCTATTTTTAATTTGGAATAATAAGTGCCAATTACAATTTTAAAAATTCAAAGATTAAAACTAAAATTTTAGCATTTAAAGGACATGATATATTAAGAGCAAACATAGTAATTGATAATAAAATTTTAGAGCAGGTGAACAGTTTTAAATATCTAGGTTTCAATTTATCATATGTTAAAATTGAAGATATTAATGACAAAATAATTTAATCTAATGTGTGGCACTATTAAAAGAACCCTTAAAAACACAAGAAAGGAAACAAAAATTAAATTTTATTAAGCAATGGCTGTTCCTGTATTGATGTATGGATCAGAATGTTGGACGATCACTAAAAGACAAGAACAAAGATTGGAAGCAGCTGAGATGCGATTTTTAAGAAATATAGCAGGATATACTCTGCTGGATAAGAAAAGAAATGTAGATATAAGAAATGAACTAAATATTTTCAAACTTACAGACCGAATCATTAAATATAGGAACGACTGGAAAGAACATATTGATAGAATGCCAGAAGGAAGATTTGCAAAATTATTGCTAAATTATAAACCACACGGAAGGAGAAATGTTGGACGCCCACATAGAAGATGGTCTGAACAATTTTAACAATTCTAGCTTTCATGAAACCGGAACGAGCCAACAGGCTTAATCCCTGGAAGATGATGATGATGTTATTAGATAAGGATGTGAAATTGAACCTATAAACCTCTGGATAAATTATAGAAGACTAAACTGGAACGATTACATAGATAGAATGGAGAACAGTAGATTAGTGAAGAAAGTACGTGAATGGACACCTCAAAAGAAAAGGCCTTTCTTTATAATAGGCTGTTCCCGCGCCGTAGTCGAGTGGTTAAGGCAGGAAGCCTTGGCGCAGAGCTACAGGACTTGCGCTGGTTCGGGTCTCCATGGGAGAAGACATTTTCTCATGGTATTTCGGCCAGTATGGGACCAGTGCCCACCCAGCATCGTGGTGCATTTGGGTAGCTACAATAAGTAGCGGCTCCAGGTTGAGAAATCCAGCTATAACGGCTGGGGGACTCGACATGGTGACCACATGTCACCCCTACACTGGCTGATTATCATCTACCTCTGTGATTGACACATGTGGATGTGAGGCCAGCAGGCGGCTGGTAGGCTAAGGGCCTTGTAGGCCTGTCGCGCCAGGAGTTTTTTTATAATAGGCTAGTAGGTCTATTTTTAATGTGTTTTAAATAATACAAATGATGTTTTGTGTTGTAATTTGGACATTGAGGTGGATGTGGGAGTTGCGCAACGCAAGATGACGTGTATATTGATGAATGGTTGCCCCAAGTCCAGAACATCTCTGTTTTCTGTTTCGCGTATCGGGTCTTTGAAGATATGGCGGGCATGGGAAAATGCAGAGGGTAGGAGCCCTGTCTGTCAGTGTGCTGCGTGGTTGTGGGATACACTTCCGCATGGAACTCTATTCTCCTCCCACTGTACACTCCAACTCAAAAAATTGTACACTTTTCATCTCCTTGCCTTGTTAGCCTATACCTTCCTCCATGATTACAGCCCTTGGTAGACTTGGTCTTCTTTACAATCGGTTTCCAGTAATTTCTCTTATTAAATTGTATCTTCTAAATATTTAATTATTCTTAACTTTTCGAAGCTTATTGATAAGTGAATTGCATGGTAACTGACTAACAAATTATGGAGACATAGGGCACGTACAAGTGCTTACAAAGGGAGAGGTTAAACCAAGGAAGAGAGACTGAGGGGGAGGGGAGGAAGAGATAGGCTAATCTTAAAGAAGACTATTTAACTAATGCCCCAAATGGGAGTCAATGACCAATCACGTTTCAATGATTTCTGTTTTACAACCAATCAGAGTCGTGTTTCACCAAATATTTATCAGTGTTATGATTACCATATTAAAGAAAGCTCCTCCTTACAATATTGCGTTCCTTTGGCAATAAATAGTATGATCTGGTTGCAGTGATAAACAAAAGAAGGAGTAGAAGCGTACCTATCGTTTCTCATTTGTTTTCAAACATCGCCGTTTACATTAAATATATAAATATTTTAAAATAACTGTAGTTAAATAATGATTTGTGAGTAAACAGCTTAATTTTATTCGTTAAATAGTCCTAACAAATGCCACTCTTGATTTCCAATTCTCTACATAAATTCACTCCTCACTTCGTGAGTCGTGAATTTATCGATAATTTGGAAATCACTCGTGGCATTACTTATGATAATATATTTATGTAAGTGAATATAAAACTATTATTCTACCTTTTATATTATATGGATGCGAAACATGGACTCTTACTTTAAGGGAGGAAAGGAGATTACGAGTATTTGATAATAAAGCACATATGCAAATTTTTGGACCAAAGAGAGATGAACAGACAGGTGAATGGAGAATACTCCATAACAATGAACTACATGGTCTTTATAGGAAGCCAGATATAATAAGAATAGTTACGTCTCGTAGACTGCGATGGGCAGGACATGTTGCACGTATGGGGAATGAAAGACTTGCATGGAAGCTTCTTGTAGGAAAGCCAGAGGGAAAACGCCCAGTTGGTAGACCAAGAATGAGGTGGGAGAATAACATTAACCATGATTTGCGAGAAGTATAGCCTATTATACAGGGATAATTGGAAAATAATAGTTAAGGTAGGGATGTATGGAGAGCTTATTTCCACGCGGCAATGAACCTACGGGTTCGATTGAGCCACTGAGTTAGTTAGTTAGCAATTTAATAAGAAACATGACTTCATATAGGCCTATTTCTTCTTCTTTATTAGGAATTTCTCAACAGTATAGTAGTTTTTCTCCAACTCATTGTAAATTTTACTTTTCCATAAATCCCTATTATCGTCATCACTCTCTGATAATCCTCTCGACACCATACTCCTATGCACTCCTTGAATCCACTGTCTTTTGGTCTCCCCTTTCTTCTGTTGCCCTTCGCTTCAAAATTTAATATCGTTTTATGTATCCTGTCATCTGAAATCCTCCTTACGTGGCCAAACCATTTCAGACTCTTGGATTAAGGCTCCTAATCTCACACCTTTGTAGACAATCGGCACGAGAGTTCGGCCGAGTTGTCAGCCCTGCGTGACGGGATGGAATTTAGGTTAAGGTTAGATTTAAGGACTCTCCTGGCACTTCATTGTCATTCATCACCTATCATATCATCGGGGTAACGTAACTCCTACTTCCAGGTGTCCCAATTTAAGAGATGCGTTACAATTCTGCCAAAGCCAGGGAAGGAAGTCAAACAACCTGCTGGCATTAGAAAAAATGAATGTTCTCACTTTTATTATCGAAAGGCATGTCAAGAATTATATAAAAAAACTAGCAAAACCCGGCGTGCGCTCCTACGCCTAGATAAATTAAATATGTATTTTTATTTTTAGTTGAATAAGTTAAAAGAAAATTACAGTTTAATTAAATTGTATGGGATACATTGCGACAAAGCAAACATGGCCGTTGCTAGAGTCAATTTTTAATTTCGGATTTCAGTTAAACTCTCAGTCCTAATGACCGGATTTTGCTGATTTTTTGACAATATCTTCTTCGGTTTATTTTAATAATATATACTGAGTTTCGTTGTAAAACAAACAAAATTGCGACCGCTAGAGGGATGTTTAAATTTTAGTTTCAGGTCAACATATAATAGTTCCAGAGAATAGCATATAGTGACTAAACATTCTTTGTGTCTGAAAATCTACATGCACATACCACATTACAACAATGTTTATTGATTTATCGTATATTTTTTTATTCCAAAGCCCACATTACAACAATATTTTTTAATTTATCGTGTCTTTTTTTTATTCCAAAGCTCACATTATAGCAATATTTGTTGATTACTCGTGACTTTCTTTTTATTTTTTATTCCAAAGCTCACATTACAACAATATTTATTAATTTATCGTGTCTTTTTTTTATTCCAAAGCCCACATTACAACAATATTTATTGCTTTATGACGTCTTTTTTTTTACAAAGCCCACATTACAACAATATTTGTTGATTTATCGTGTATTTTTTCTTTTCCAAAGCCCAAAATACTCTTTCTCTAAACATATCGTTCCGCAATAAATAAATTTAATTAAATATACGAAATATACAACATATTGGCCTACTAAAATGCTCTGAACGTAGATAAAATACTGTAAACAACACGTTACAAAATTAGGTTTAGTAACTCGCTCTCTTAGGTCGTGTTCTAATTTGACCATCTCGTTACTGAACCTCTGTTTTTATAACTAGTTGTCTATGTGACTATATTAACTGTAGTTTGTGAGAGTTAATATCAAGATTTTCGTAGCTCTATTTGCCCGCACACTATACTGTATATAGAGAAACTATGGAGAAGGTAGAACTGTTCACTGCAAGACAAGTCTCCGAGAAAACAACCCAGTGCCTGACATTGATGGATTATAGATTGTAGAAATGCCAAATTGTGAAAAGAGGAGAAGGGGTGGCAAATGGAAGAAGAGGTGGGATGATAGGAAAAGAAAAAGTGAGATAGAATGTATAGTGAAGTTTGTGTGTATGTAAAAGGGAGGGTGAACTGAGAAAATTGATGATAGGAAAGCAAATGATGAAACTTCAACGGCTACAACAGAAGAAAGAAACAAGAAAGAGATGGCAAATTCCGAGATAGAAAAAAAAAAACAATGACGAAAAAGAGGCGTAATCTAATAGAAATAGAGAATTCAAGATATCTTTTAGGATTTAAGAAAAATAGCATTGAAAGGTGCCACAGGTTTAAGTTTTCAAACAATAAATATATCTATCATGTTTGAGGTAAGGAAAGAAATACGCCGTAATCGCGCGGATTGGATGAACTTATTCGGTTTCACGTATGGGCTTTCTCTTTTAAACCATTTATCATTTCTATTGTATCAACAACTTTTGTACTTTAAATTTCTGGACAGTAGACTCTCTTAAATGAAATTTACCTATCCATAGCATGTCAGTTATTACATACGCATCACAAACTTGGACTCTTTTAAAGTCACACGAGAAATCTCTAGCTACCTTTGAAAGAAAGATATCAAGAGGTATTTTTGGAGCTGTGAAAGAGGGTGATATTTGGTAAAGAAGGAGAAATTCTGAATTCTATGAATTATATAAGGAACCCGATTTAGAATAGGCTATATTTATTTTTGAGAATATATTTATTTATCCTGGTAGAGTTCAGGCCACATGGCCTTCTCTTCCACTAACCACAAAAAATTACAATAATAGTACATTCTAAACAATTAATTATCTTAGTTAAATAAAAATAAAACTTAGTTTTATTTTATTTCATATTTATTAAGATATATTCAGGGACAGCTGTTTCGGTACACTGTACTTTCTTCAGACATGTTAACAAATTATGAATTGTGTTATTATAGTACATATCAACTGATCTAAGCAACAATACAACAATAATTTATTTAAATTTTAAGATTTAAGATTTAAGATTTATTTAGATTTTAAGATTTAAGATTTATTTAGCCTGGTGGAGTTAAGGCCATGTGGCCTTCTCTTCCACTCACCAGGACAAACATATATTACATAAGAATATAACAATCTTAATTAACTCTAATATTAAACACTAAGTAAAAATTTGATCAAAAGATAATATCTAATATACATATTACGATCTATAATACAACCAGTTAATATTAGTTAAAATTAAGACTAAAACTAATAATAAAATGTATACAAGCAAGACATATTAAATTGTCCCTGTCTAGTGTACATAAAAAACAGGAAAATAATGAGATATAGAAAACTAATTTTACGATTATACAATATTTAAAACACAAATAAAAATATTTGTTATTCTTAATATTATTTACATAAATAATTAAATATATTAATATTGCTAAAAGAATACTATCAGTGAGGTGTATAAGTTAGTTTGTTATTAAATAATTCTTTAGTTTGTTTTTGAAGGATGTTATAGTTTGACAGTCTCTGACATAGGGTGGAAGGGAATTCCATGTTTTGGTAAGTGACACCGTAAAAGATAATGAATAATATACAGTGTGATGAGGCGGGATATAAAGGACAATGTGCTGATGGGATCGAGTGTCAAGATTATTTTGTTTCGATCCAAATTTTGAAATTTTACATGTTTGTGATAAGGATAAGAAGTTGGGCCTTTTGGAGGCTGTAGAAATAAATAAATTGTAAAGTAGTAATAAACTGTTAAATTCTCAACTTGATTTGAATGAATCGCCTTTGTTAAATTAAAAAATTTAAATAAATTATTGTTGTATTGTTGCTTAGATCAGTTGATATGTACTATAATAACATAATTCATAATTTTTTAAAATGTCTGAAGAAGGTACAGTGTACCGAAACAGCTGTCACTGAATTATATCTTAATAAATATGAAAATCAAATAAAACTAAGTTTTATTTTTATTTAATTAATGAATATGGATTTTCATCAAGTAAACACCAACTCAATTGATTAATTAATTATCTAATTAAATAAAAATAAAACGTAGTTTTATTTGATTTTCATATTTATTATATAATTCAGTGACAGCTGTTTCGGTACACTGTACCTTCTTCAGACATGTTAACAAATTATGAATTGTGTTCCAACTGATATAAGCAACAATACAACAATATTTATAATATAATATATAATAGATCAGTTGTAACACAATTCATAATTTGTTAACATGTCTGAAGAAGGTACAGTGTACCGAAACAGCTGTCACTGAATTATATAATAAATATGAAAATCAAATAAAACTACGTTTTATTTAATTAATAAATATGGATTTTCATCAAGTAAACACCAACTCAATTGATTAATTAATTATCTGGTCAAATTGAACAATAATGCAAATAATAGCCTATCTAATAATACAATTAAATTAAAAAGGCCTACATTTAAAATTGAACTAATGAAATAATGTATAGGCCTACACAAAGGAATAGCAGCTCGAATCTACTACAGTTTACCTACTTAAAGAAGAAAAAATACTAAGTAATAAACTATAATGAATTAATATATCGCTTATAGGCCTATATAAGGCATTAGGTAAATATATGGACAAATCTTAATACTATTTAGTGAAATACCTGTGTAAACATTGATAAATTGGCCTGCGCTGGTCATTTGATACGTAGGCCTATGGACAATAATAAAACTGTTAACAAGATCTACATGGGACAACCATTACAAACCAGAAAAGTTCGAAGACCAAAATTAAGATGGAAGGATAATGTCTTGCAGGATATTAGAATTAGTAAAATTAGAAATTGGAAGACTTTAGAAGCAAACAGAGAAGTCTGGGAGGACGTTTGAGGGGCCCAAAATGGGCCATAATGACATATATGATAATGATAATGGCATGTGAGGGTTAGAAGGCCTTCGCCTACCAGCCAACTGCTGGCCTCGCATCCGCATGTTTAATTCACAGAGACAATATTTTTAAAATTCATTCTGAAAGATTTTTGAACTTAGTCCCAATTGAATAAAAATTTAGTACCCTACTATAATAAAAGTAGTACATTCGCATATAGGCCTACAGACAATGAAACTATAAAACTGACCAAATCTAAATGTTAAAGCATAGGTCCACTCACTTGCAAATATAGGCTAATTATATATAAAGTATATTTAGGAAGGACGACAAAAACATAACAAATTGTAACTCCATGGTATGACAGACCTAAAAGGACCTGGGCCTACCAGCCGGCTGCTGACCTCACATCCACACGTGTTAATCACAGAGGTAGATGATCATCGAACCAGTGTAGGGATGACTTGCAGTCAGCATCTCGGGTCCCCCAGCCGTTACACCTGATTTTCTCAACCTGGAGCCGTTGCTCATTGTTGTTACCCAAATTCGTGACGATGCTGGTCCCACACTAGTCGAAATTCCATGAGAAAATATCTTCCCTCGGAGACTCGAACCAACGCAAGTTTTGTAGCTCTGCGCCCAGGTATCATGGCTTAACAAACCCGGCTGTGGCGCGGGAAAAAATAGGCCTATCTGACAAAACAAATAGTAAATTAAACAATCATTATGTCAAACAAATTAAAAGACACCAACATAATGAATTAAAATAATATACACTTAGGCCTTCCTGATGGTCTGTAAGTGTTCAAAAATAAGAATGCTTGAAGCATATCTAGTTTAAAAATAAGAACGTTTAACCCTTAAATTGGCAATAGGCCCTATATCCTTTAGTATAGCCTACATTGATTAATTTTATTTAATACTCTTTATAAAAAAGTATGAACGTTGAAACAGAAGGATATACAGAGGCTTAGATCTGCTGAAATGAGATACCTTCGGAGGACTGCTGGATACACACTACTAGATTCAAAAAAAATGAAGACATCTTAGAAGAATTAAGGTAAAGGTAAAGTGTTCCCACCACAGACCTCAGGAGGCCCTTGGGGTAGTAGGAGGTTAAGGCTCCCACTTTTTCTTGACAATCGGCACTTGATGTCAGCCGGGTTGTCAGCCCTGCGTAACGGCCGCCTTTACCCCAGAACAAGCGTCTGGTACTCATTTCAGTTAGAGGCTGAGTCGACCCCAGGGCCATAGTCATCTTAGAAGAATTACACATGGAATCTTTAGAAAACAAAATTTCTGATTATAAGTCAAGATGGATGCAACATGTTCATCGAATGGAAGATCACAGAATACCCAAACAAATGTTAAGATATCAACCTGCAGGAAGAAGAAGACCAGGACGTCCACTCAAAAGACTTTTGGATGGTGTTTCTCTTGAGGCCGAAACAGGCCAACAAATGGCCTAAATTCGTGAATGTACTATGATGATGATGATATAAAAAATAGAAAAAACGAGTAAAAATTACTTAAATTTGTGTAAAATTATTCAATAACGTAGAATAATAACTTAAGATTACATGATATTGTTTTCCTTGCGGTCCGTAACATTTAAATAACTGGCACGAGAAATTATTGTTTCGACAAATTAAGAGATAAAGCATAGGTCTATAGGCTCCCTATAATATTTCCACAATTGGCTTAGGCTCCAGTTAAATGTTATATTTCATTTTCGATAAATGACTGAATGACACTATCTAACCCGTAGGTTTTGTGGCCGAGCGGACGTAAGCTCTCCATACATTCCTATCCTCAGTTAACGTTTTCCAATCATTCTCCATTTAATTTACTTCCCTCAAATTATATATAATAAGTTATTAATCTTCCGTGTCATTATTGGCTTGTCTACTGGGCGCGTTCCCTCTGGTTTTCCTGCAACGAGTTTCCGTATTCCTCTTTTAATTCCCCATTCGTGCCACATGTCTTACCTATCGCTCTCTACGAGACTTAACTGTTATATATGGTTTCCCATAAATATCATGTAGCTCACTGAACGTGTTTGTCACTGAACTACTCCTAAACGACTGAACCGATTATGATTAAATTTTTTGTGTGTTTGAGTGGGTCTCTGGATGTTTTAGTTTCACATTTGGACCCTCTAAACCATCAGGTGTAGGAATTCACTTGAAGTGAACATTTAAAAATCTCTCTAGCGGTCACAATTTTGTGTGTTTCACAACGAAACTTGGTATATCCTATTAAAATAAACCGAATTAGGTATTGTCAAAAAATGAGCGAAATCTGACAATTAGATGTGGAGGTTTACCTGAATCCGAAATTAAAAACTGCCTAAACCACTGGACCGATTTTGATGAAATTATTTGTGTGTGTTTCAGTGGGTCCCTGGATGTTTTATATACACAATTGGACCCTCTAAAACCATTAGGTCTAGGAATTCACCTCAAGTGAACATTTAAAAATTGCTCTAGCGGACGCAATTTTCTTTGTTTCACAACGAAACTCAATATATCCTATCAAAATGAACTGAGGTATTTTTTATTATTGATTTCGTACATCTCAATGATGGATAAATCATATTTGAAGAGAAAAATTATACGCTCAGACCGGGACTTGAACCCGGGACCCTTGGTTCTCTAGACCAAGTGCTCTACCAACTGAGCTACCTGAGCAAGTACCGATCTAAACGCAAATCTTTCTCTATATACATTGTAATTCCCATCCACCAAATGCTGTGAAGCCATGCTTCTATCTTGCAAATGGCGGCTCCTTTATTAAGAAGACATATTTGAGAATTATACATTACAGCCAGTACGGCTTTTTCCAAGTTTTTATTATTGATTTCGTACATCTCAATGATGGATAAATCATATTTGAAGAGAAAAATTATACGCTCAGACCGGGACTTGAACCCGGGACCCTTGGTTCACTAGACCAAGTGCTCTACCAACTGAGCTACCTGAGCAAGTACCGATCTAAACGCAAATCTTTCTCTATATACATTGTAATTCCCATCCACCAAATGCTGTGGTAGGTATTTTTAAAAAATGAGCGAAATACAATTGGAAGTGGAGGTTTACCTGTTATTCGAAATTAAAAACTGACTAGCAACCGTCATGGTTGGTTCGACTCAGCATGTAGCCTACTATACAATTTAAATTACCTTTAATATTTAATTTATTTAGGCGTAGCAACGCACGCCGGGTATTAGCAGGTTTTATAGCCTATGGTTTCCCATAAATACAGTATAATGTAGCTCACCGTTAAGTAGTCTTCTTCATTTGTCTGTATGTTCATCTCTCTTTGGTTCAAAAATGTTCCTCTCTTCTTCTTCTCTTCTTCTTCGACTTTCCCCCACTTATAGGTTTGCCGTCTTCAGTTTCCATTTATCTCTATCATTCCAATCTCCCTCTTCCAAATTCATATCATCCATTATAGTTTTGACATAGGTTTTCCGTTTCCATCTTGGTCTGCCACGTTTATTTCTTCCAGGGGGTGACCATAGATATATATTTTTTGGCCATCTTTCAATTTCCATTGTACATGGCCATACCATTTAAGCTTTTGATTTTCAATGATCTTAACAGATGTGGTGACAATCATTTCTGTCCAAAGGAATTCATTTCTTACTTTATCCTGTCTTGTTTTTTGGAGGCTTCTTCTAAAGTAATCAAATTCAACTGTTCTAATTTTATTATTTTGTAATTCCGTCAAAGACCAAGTTTCACTTCCATATGACAAAATATTCTGTGTTATGCTCTTATAAATTTTCATTTTAGTTTCCTTTGTAATAGTTTTGTTCCAAATTACTCCATATAATATCTTAGTTGCATTTTTTGCCATTGCAAGTTTAGTCTGTACATCTCTCTCACAGGTACCTAAACTTGTAATTATTGACCCAACATATTTAAAAAATTCACATTTTTTATATTCCCTGTTTCAAGTATGAGGTCATCCACATCCTTTCCCAAACACGTATATTCTGTTTTCTGTAAATTTATATTCAGTCCCCATTTTTGTATTCTTCCATTAGTTTATTTATCATATATTTCATATCATCTTCTTCTCCTGCAAAAATTATTTGATCATCTGCAAACAACAATGAATGCAGTACTTTTCCTCCTATAGGAATACCCATTTCAAAACATTTTTTATACCATAAGTTAAGAGCCTGGTCTAAATAAATGTTAAAAAGAATTGGTGACAAACTGCATCCCTGCTTAAGGCCTTTATTCACTGTGAATTCCTCTGTTAAATTATTCAGTTCCTAAGAACTTTATTTTCAAATACTTGTATTTTTTTTTTCCTTTCATTTGCAGTTAGTGAGCTTGAAATTGTAATGTAACAGATATGATGGGAGGAGAGAGAGAAACACTGTGAAAGCGACCAGTGACTAATTGAGAACATCGCACAAGCTCACACATGTGTGACAGTGTTCCATGTCTACACATGGACTTTCACCCTCAGCAGTTCCGCCCAACAGCCCATCTCTTTAAAATATTCAAATATCTTATATAGGCTATATGTCCGAATGTATGTCGTACCTCAAATTCAAGGCGTAAGAAAGTAAAAGAAAATATAGGCTATCGAATATAAGATTTAGCTGAAATCAGAGATGTACGACTGAAAGCAAAGATATAGGCCTACAGTCATATCACGAAAATATGTACCGTACCGTCAAACAGTGTTACTTTGGCATCCCATAGTTACGTTGACACTGCATCGCCTTTTTAAATTTTTTTTTGTAAGTTACAGTGTATTTTGGTTTTATTTCAGTTTATCATCCACAAAGGAAACAGATATAAATAGCAAACTAAGTAAGTTTAATTTTATAACAGGAACACTAAAAAAGAACTTTGAAAATAAAATTAGGAAAGACTTACTTACTTACTTACTCACTGGCACTATCGAACCCGTAGGTTCATGGCCGCACGGACATAAGCTCTCCATATATCCCTATCCTGAGCTAATGCTTTCCAATCATTCCCTGTATAATCTACTTCCCTCAAATCATAGTTAATGTTGTTCTCCCACCTCATTCTTGGTCTACCAACTGGGCGTTTTCCTTCTGGCTTTCCTACAAGAAGTTTCCATGCACGTCTTTCATTCCCCATACGCGCAACATGTCCTGCCCATCGCAGTCTATGGGACTTAACTGTTCTTATTATATCTGGCTTCCTATAAAGACCATGTAGTTCATTGTTATGTAGTCTTCTCCATTCACCTGTCTGTTCATCTCTCTTTGGTCCAAAAATTTTCCTAAGAACTTTATTCTCAAATACTCGTAATCTCCTTTCCTCCCTTAAAGTAAGAGTCCATGTTTCGCACCCATATAATATAACTGGTAGAATAATAGTTTTATATATTTTCAGCTTAACGTTTTTTGAAAGGAGTTGAGACATCAAAAGTCTCTGCAATGCATAATAGCATGCATTTCCAGAATTGAGCCTATGTTTAATTTCTTTGTGCATCTCATTCCTATTTGTGATTATTGTTCCTAGGTATTTGAATTCAGCCAATTCCTCAAAATTTCCCTCATTTGTTATTAGCTGTCCATTTCCATTATATAATGTATTAAGACTCTATAGTGAAATTATACAAGACAATGGCAGTGCCTATTATTACTTATGGATCCGATACATGGACAGTGACAACACAACAATCTGCCAGAATACAAGCTGCTGAAATGAGATTCCTCAGAACAGGATATCGAAGAACAGACAAAAAAACACAGCACAGAAATAAGAAACAACTAAAAGTTGAGGAATTAAACACAACAATAGTGAAATACAGAACAAACTGGAAAGAACACTTGCAAGGATGACTGAGAACAGAACACAAAGGCAGCATACACCTATTTAGCACGAGGAAGATGAAGTTTGGGAAGACCAAAGAAAAGAGCCGGAACAGGCTAGTAATAAGCCTAAACCGTGACGAAGAAGAAGAAGAAGAAGAAGAAGAGAGTAATTTTATAATGCCATAGCAATTCCTACGTTAGTTTATGGATGTGAAAGTTGGATACCTGTACAAAGGGCATTTAGTACAATACAAAGTTGCAAAATGAGATTTCTAAGGAAAACAAAAGGATGTAGGTCTACAAGAGAAGACATAATCAGAAATGAAGAAATAAGAAAAGTATTAGAAATGGAAGCTATCAACTCAAGAATGGTTAGATACATAACATGATGGTCTGAACATGTTGGAAAGAGGAAGATGCCAGACTGTCAAAAATAGCTTATCAATATGGTTCTACAGGAAAGAGAGATGTAGGAGGCTGAGAAGGAGATGGAAGGAGACATTCTGATAAGGAACAGGCAGTTAGCCTAATCCATGAAGTGGAGAAGAAGAAGAATGTAAAAAGAAGGTAGGGCCTATAGAATAAAGTTAACTTGAAATCAGAGATGTACGACAGAAATGCAAAGAGTTAAATTAGATCACAAAAATGTGTATAAGCCTATCATAACAAGTTTAATGTTCTGGCTTAAGTTGGCTGTACTGTTTTTTTCTTTAGTCTCTTTTAAATGCGTAATTGTTGGAATTAAGCCTACTTCCTGAGAACGTCGGTCGCGGTGGATTAGTGGTTATGCTCCTTGCCTCTGGACCCTATGGTCGCAAATTCAAACCCACCTGGGGTCGATGGATTCTTTTAGGATGGAAAAATCCAAGGAAGAAGTCCTGCGGGAGAGACTTTTCAAGCCGTGGGTCCGGAGTCACTTAAGCCTGAAAAAAATACCTCTAACCAAAATTTACCGACATTCTTTATCCTAGTAACGGATCATTTGGTCACGTGATAGTACGTATCGGTTTCAGATTTAGAAAACCAGCTATAATGGCAGGGAACCCAACAAGCAGACCACATAGGCTATAAGACCTATGATTCGGCCACCTACATAAATGACACATGTGAAAATGATGCCAGCAGCTGCAGTATTTTAAAAAATGAAATTTCAGTTGTTTAGGACCTTCGGGTTCTTTAGTGCCACTGAGTTAAACTAACTAACTCGCTGGCTTTATGGAACCGGTAGGTTCATGTCCTCTCGGACTTAAGCTCTCCGTACATCCGTATTTGAGATGTTTTCCAATCATTACCCATATAATCGTACACCGCTGTGGTCTCAAGGTAGCGTGCTGCCTTGTCACGCAGCGGGCCAGGGTTCGATTCCCGGTCGGGGCAGTCTCCTGGGTGAGGTTTTTTCCTCACCTGTAAGACAAATGTCAGGAAGCTTAGGGCCTAACGGTCCCCGAAAATCATCCGGCCATCATCAGCATCCTTCTCATTATCACCATCCTTCACCGGTGTGAAAAGCAACTGGAAGCTACCACACCTATTATCCCCTAGTAAAGCTGCAAAGCATAGCATGAAAATGCTATGATTGCAGTGAAAGACCTGTCTTCGGGCAGAATTACTATGGATGGATGGACCCATATAATCTACTTTCCTAGAATCATGGATAATGTTATTCTCCTACCTCATTCTTGGTGTACCAACTGGGTGTTCTCCTTCTGGTTTTCATATAAGTAGCTTCCATGCACCTCTTTCATTCCCCTTTCGTGCCACATGTCCAGCCCATCGCAGTCTACCAAATTGAACTGTTCTTATTATATCTGGCTTCTTATACATACCACGTAGCTCACTATTAGGGCCTATGTAGTTTTTTTCCATTCGCCTTTCTATTCATCTCTTTTTGGCCCAAATTTGTTTCTAAGAACTTTATTCTCAAATACTCATATCTTCTTCCCTTCCTTAAAATAAGAGCCCATGTTTCGCATCCATGTAATACAACTGGGAGAATAACAGTTTTATACTTTTTTCAGTTTATTTATTTTGAAAGGAGTTGGGACAAAAATGGTCCCTATAATGCTTAATAGCACACATTTCCAGAATTGAGCCTATGTTTAATTTCTTTGTGCATCTCATTCCTGTTTGTAACTATTATTCCTCTTCTTCTTCTTCGTCAGGCTCTACGACTTCCAGTGGAATGTCTTGGCCTTCTCAACCTGTTTACGCCACTTCTTCCTATCTTGTGCAGTGGATTTCAAATAAAAAATCCCCATCTCTCTCAAATCTTAAATTACGTCATCTTCCCATCGATCCTTGGGTCTTCCCCTTGGTCTTGTTCCTTGTGGCTTCCAATTCAAAATATCATTCGGCAATCTTCCCTTTGGCATTCATAGTGTATGTCCAAACCATTGTAATATTTTGGATTAGATGAAACTAACTATATTTTCTTTATTATTCTTGAGGTAGGCCTATAACTATTATTCCTAGATATTTGAATTCAGACACTTCTTCAAAATTTCCCTCATTTGTCAGTTCGTTAGAAATTAAATTTGAGTTGTTCAACTATTGAACTAATCTAGGATGCACGATGTTGAAGTATTGATCTAAAGAGTGTTTACTTCACCTAGTGATGGGTTTTTCCTGCCCCTATTTGGGGGAGGGTCGGCGGTATGTGTATGTGTTGCGTAGGGAGAGGAATGGTCTGTTTTTGGGGGGAAGAAGGAGTTCGGAGAAGGGAAGAAACAGTCATTCCTAGCGCCGGGCCATTAATCATGGGATAGTGGGGCCCCAGCTGTCAATCATAGCTTTTATAAAGCCAGAGCCAGTTCGACACGATTCCGTCAGAGAGTGGAAGCCGCCCAGCACTTTCTTCTACCGTACACAATGCACTAGAAGTGGATTTTCCCCATCAATTAATACAGGGTTTAATCATTTTTCTTGTTATAAAAATAATGAATAGAACCATTTTTTAAAATAGACAAAAGAAGTTGGAAATACAAAATGGTTCACTGTTTTTTTGTTATATATAGATGGTAGATAAAGATTTTAATCAAACAGTAGCGGTAAATTGTAAACTTACCTTTGTATAGTACGAAAAATACTGTTATAAATTACCCATGATTAGTTAATTAACATACAGGGTGTTAAGAGAATTAAACGAAGAGGTTTATCTGCTTATAGATAAGTCTAAATTAGAACATGTCACAAATAAGGAAATTAGAAACATAATGGAAGCAGAAGAAAGCATAATTGAAAGAATTGAGGAGAAGGAATTAAAGTGGTTAGGATATGTTTTAAGAACGGAAGATGAGCGATGGCCGAAGCATCTATATGAATGGCATCCGAACAGAAAGAAGAAAAGAGGAAGACCAAGGTTAACATGGAAGGAAAACATGAAGACAGTAATGCAAGCTAGAGGGCTAAGCATCGAAGATGCCCAAGACCGTAGGCTTTGGAGGTTTGGCACGGGAAGACGGCAGCAGCTGTAAAAACCCGAAGATAGAGATAGATAAGTTGTGTTGGCCACGGTGGACTGGTGGCTATGTTACTTGCCTCTGGTCCCGAGAGTAGCGGGTTCAAATCCGGCTGGGGTCGATGGACTTTCTTAGGATGAAAAAATCCACGGAGCAAGTCCTCTGGGAGGGATTTTAAGCCACGGATTCCGAGTCAGAAGATTTTGATGCTCGTAAAAGATGCTTAAGCCTGAATGAAGAGGCCTCTAAGCAAAATTACCCGACATTTTTCATTTTACAAGGGAACTGATAACTATTGCAAGCCGGAACCTTCCTTGAAATATCATCCAGAAAAGAATTGTGATGTTCCAACACCGTGTCCAAAAAAAAAAAAATCTGCCGTTTTTAACTGCAAGATATTAAAATCGAACGTCAAAGCTCTCATTTAAACTGCAGGGAAATATTACAACTCCTGATTTGGCGAAATATATTCATTGATTCATAGTGTTCTGTTCAAGAGCAGGTCTTTCGCTGCAAACTCAGCATTCTCCACTCTTTCCTTAACTCAGCTTTTCTTTTTGTATCTGCATACAATCCATTTATTTTAATATTGTCTATCATCTGATGTCTTTTTGTGCCTCTAACTTTCTTTCCGTTGACCATTCCTTCCAGGGCATCCATCAGCAGGCAGTTTCTCCTTAGCCAGTGGCCAATGCAATTAATTTTCCTCTTCTTTATGAGTTCCAGCATTGTTCTTCTTTCGCCCATTATGGTGAAATATTAACCCTAAAAATTTGCACACATGCCGCGTACCATCTCATTATATTCAGCTTTAGGCCTACTCACCATTTGCTTCGCACAGTGGGTTGCCATTACTGGATTCTGGATTCAATTTCTGTGCCTTGCAGTTAAAAAGGTAGAATATATATTTGGACAGCCTTCATACATCACAACATTTCTCTGCAGGAAATTTCAAATAGGCTTTGGCATGCAACGGTTGAAGATGCGTTATTAGTAATACTTTAGTTGCCTATAGGATGTCTCACATCCACATGTTTACCGCATACCATTCTTGACATCTTTGGGAAATAAGCGTAACTCCTAACAAAAGAGAGGCTAAGGCCTGGTCGTTACGTCATTGTAGATGTAGATAGAGAAGGTACAAGTTCCTAAATGGAACCGAACTGTCTTAGGCATCATGCCTCCGCAAAGACTTGCGACATGTGCGGTGCATCGAGTCCCTATGGGGCAAATAATTTTTTTCACGGAATTTTTGTCAGTATGAGACGGGTGGCTGAATTCAAATACCTGGAAACAAGAATTAATCTACATCAAGAATGAGGAAGGGAAAGCAATTTAACATAAGTTCAACTCTGGAAATGCACGCTGTTATGCGTTACAGGGACTCTTATTATCCCAAACAAAAATCACCATGGCACCACAGGCTAGAAGACCCTTGGCCTGTCATCCGGCTGCTGGCCTCACATCCACATGTATTAATCACAAATGTAGACGATCATCCTGTCAGTGTAGGGGTGGCATAAGGTCAGCATCTCGGGTCCCCCAGCCGTTAGAGCTGGTTTTCTCAACCTGGGCCGGATACTTATTGTAGCTACTCAAATGCCTCACGATGTTGGGTGGAAACCGGTCCCATACTGGCCGAAGTTCCATGAGAAAATTTCTTCCTCCCGATGGGGACCCGAACCAGCGCAAGTCCCGTAGCTCTGCGCCAAGGTTTCTTGCCTTAAGCTGTTGGTTACGGCGCGGAACCTGTCATCCCAACTTCATAAAAAAAAGAATAAAAAGTTTGTCTAGACATAAGCTGTAATCTATAAAATGTTTATTCCTACAAAGGAAGATGAATGGAGAAGACTACATAACAGTGAGCTACATGATATTTAGAGTAAACTAGATATAACAGTTAAGTGTCCTAGACTACGATGGGGAAGAGATGTGGAACGATTATGGAAAGAGCGAGCAGCATGAAAACTCCTTGAAGGCAAACGAGAGAGAAAGCGCCCAGTAGACAGGCCAACAATGAGGTGGAAGAACAATATCAAATATGATTTGAGGGGAAAAATTCTACAGGGGATGATTGGAATACATTAATTTAGGATAGGGATCTATGGAGAGCTTATGTCCGCGCTGTGATGAACTTCTGGATTCTTAACTGCCAGTGTTTTATGAAGCTCATTATCATAAGTAATGCCACGAGTGATTTCCAAATTATCGATAAATTCACGACTCACGAAGTGAGGAGTGAATTTATCTAGAGAATTTGGAAATCAAGAGTGGCATTTGTTAGGACTATTTAACGAATAAAATAAAGCTGTTTACTCACAAATCATTATTTAACTACAGTTATTTAAAAATATTTTTATATTTAAAGTAAACGGTGATGTTTGAAAACTAATGAGAAACGATAGGTAGCCTACGCTTCTACTGCTTCTTTTGTTTATCACTGCAACCAGATCATACTATTTATTGCCAAAGGAACGCAATATTGTAAGAATGCTCTCTAGTGGAGAAAAAAATGAAACACATCAATCTGTATATTAATTCATTTTTGATGTCGTATACATTTAAGAAAGTGCAAACAGTGGTTTCTTTTTTTGTGTGGTATAATCAATTGCTACAAATGTTGACATGTAAGCACTATTATATACAATCTGGTAGCCGTATTTGTTATAGGCTCAGTCACTGCAAAATAACGGTCAGACCTGTTCAGAATATTAAAAAGGAGGAGCTTTGCTTAATATATGATAATCCTAACGTTGATAATTATTTCGTGAAACACGTCTCTGATTGGTTGTAATACAGAAATCATTGAAACGTGATTGGTCATTGACTCCCATTTGGGGCATGAGTTAAATAGTCATCATAATGAACAAATTCGTTTTAGGTCATGTAGCCTGTACGGTAAACGTAGCGAAGATGGTCTTGATCTTTCCACCGATGTTTTGGTCTTCCTTGGTCCCTATGTCCAGTTGGGGTATATTGGAATGCCAATTTTGGAAGTCTATTTCTGGCCATTCTCCCCAGATGATTTTTCCATTCTTGTTGGTATCTTTGTATATCTTCATTTAAACTTGTTACTCCAAGTTTTCCTCTGATATTAGTGTTCCTTTGGTGATCCAGTCTATTAACTCCTAACAATGATCGTAAGAAGCGCATTTGGCTTACTTGAAGTTTATGAGAGTTTCTTTTATTTAAAATCCAAATTTCACTTCCGTATTTTAGTGCAGCTTTTGGTGTGATGTTATGTAATCTTAGTTTTGTCTCTATCCTCTTCTGTTTACCAAAATGTCTTCGTATTACTCCATTCATTTTATTATATTTTTGTAATTTTGAATCAATGCCACTCTTATACTCTGCAAATACACTTCCTAAGTATTTATGAAGCTATGAAATATAATTGGCTCTAAATTATTATTATTAGCGGTAATGGGGGCCTAGTTTTGCGCCATTTGCCCCCCCCCCAGCATGTCCACAAATTTTGATATGTAAAAAAGATGCCTTGGCGTAGAGTTACGGGACTTGCGCTGGTTCGAGTCTCCGTGGAGGAAGACATTTTCTCATGGAGTTTCGGTCAGTATGGGACCGCTGCCACCCAGTGGGTAGCTACAATAAGTAACGACTCCAGGTTGAGAAAACTAGCTATAATGGCTGGGACATGTTAAGGAATATATAATTAATGAAATGATTGATAAAACATAGATTTCAGTAACTTCGCGTAAATTTGTTCAACGTTTACCTACAAGCTTGACTTTTTCAAATTATAAATTATAAAGAATTTTGTCAAATAATCATGTTGAAGAAAACTTTAATAGGCCTAATGTTTTAAAAGTTTCATAATTCATAAATAGAATATTGTATTAAATATTTGAGGTTGTAAAAGGGAAGATGCTAAGAGGAAGGAGAGCCTCTTATTGCTTTAAATTCTAAGACTTAGAGGAACCGACCTGCACATCTTCCCACCTTCACGTGGTGCAGCTGTTAGTAACCATCCCTAACTTATGTGGTGAACGGACGGGATGGGCTACTGGTCAACATGGTGAGATATTGACCGATATGGTATTACTTCCACTTCCATACCATATCTCTTTTTTTATCTTTCCTATCCAGTCTGTCTGGACTGAACACTTGTTGTTTTCCGACCCCCGATGGTATTAGAGTATTCGAGACCGAGGGGATCATTTCATCTTATATTTTCTGTCAAATTCTTCCTAAAGGACAGATCAGGCTCTTAGCTGTAGTGAAAGCAACTGATCTAAAGATGGACACCTGAAAAAAAATCCCTGGTCTTCCAGGTTGGGGTGATGCGGTAGGCCAGCTCCCTTCCGTCAGAAAAAAATTGCAATGCTAAAAAAACCTAAAAAATTAATATATTTGACAGACTCAGCATTTTAGATCTTGTGGTTAATTCGTACAGTTTAAACTGACTTGAGTTTCACAATTTTTAGAATAATCTAAGTTTACCGTTAAATGCACCATGCTGTAGAAAACTTTAACAAGAATATAGCCTAAGTATTGATTTTCTGTAATTACACAGAAATAATGGATGATATAAATTTCCTTGATAATATTCAATGAAGCACGATTGTAGTTAAATGAAAATTAGAAAGGTTACAGTATTATATTTTGTCCCGCGCCGTAGCCGAGTGGTTAAGGTAGAAATCCTTGGCGCAGAGCTACGGGACTTGCGCTGGTTCGAGTCTCCATGGGGGAAGAAATTTTCTCATGGTATTTCGGCCAGTATGGGACCGGTGCCCACCCAGCATCGTGAGGCAATTGGGTAGCTACAATAAGTAGCGGCTCCAGGTTGAGGAACCAGCTATAACGGCTGGGGGACTCGACATGCTAACCACATGTCACCCCTATACTGGCTGTTGATCATCTACCTCTGTGATTGACACATGTGGATGTGAAGGGCCAGCAGCCGGCTGGTAAAAGGGCAACCGCTGAAAAGTGGAAAGACCCTCAATCGAATCGGACTAGAACAGCGGTTCCCAACCTTTTTCGACTCGCGAACCCCTTCCATAACGATCTGAGTTGGGTGAACCACTGTCTTTTAAATATAGCCTACATACAATTGAAATGCAAAAAAAAAAAAAAAAAAAATATTATTCCAAGCAAAATGTTCAATAACCTTAAATTAACTTAACCCTTAACGGTTAAAACCTAAAGTTACTCCAATTACGGCTGAAAAGTTACACAACGTGTAGGCCCAGTTGTAGCGAAATCAAATGCATTCCTAACGTTGTTACATAACTGTAAATCGCGGCAAATATTAATGTATTGTGGAAATAATGTGACAAATTCCCGATATTACACATAGACCTATGTAAAAAGGGACATTATAGGGTTAATTTAATTTTAAAATAATGCTGCAGAAATGAAGGAAACAATAATAGACCTAACATCGAAACCCGGATAGGGTTACCCATGCCGGACTGGTCGAAGGTGATAAGCCAGACGAAAAAAGTACCTTGGTCGAAAGAGTGACGATCTTTCACCGTAAAAATACAACTGTCAAGAAATGCGGACATGGGTTCAACTGGGGTAAAATTATCCGGAGGTCAAATAGTCCCCCATTCGGTTCTCCGGGCGGGGACTACTTCAGGGAACCCATGCCAAAGGGCCAGAGGGAAAACGCCCAGTTGGTAGACCAAGAATGAGGCGGGAGAATAACATTAACTATGATTTGAGGGAAGTAGATTATACAGGGAATGATTGGAAAGGATTAGCTCAGGATAGGGATGTATGGAGAGCTTATGTCCGCGCGGCCATGAACCTACGGGTTCGATAGTGCCAGTGAGTAAGTAAGTAAGTAACATCGAAACCCGCCATTGCGGAAAAGTTTTGGCGAACCCCCTGGGGGTTCGCGAACCACAGGTTGGGAAACCATGGACTAGAAGAATAACAATTGCAACAATGCAATAGTAAAGAAAAAAAAAATAAAAATAAACAATGTTGCACGTTTAGAAATTTTGAGTGATTACATAGGCCTATGTTAAAAATATAATCACAACTGTTGACTGGGTATATTTTAGGCCTATACTTTTTTTCGTTAGATTTTAAATTCCGATTTGAAATTTAACAAGACACCCTTACATACTGTCCACATGTCACCCTACGCTGGCTGATGATCGTCTACCTCTGTGAAAACACACGTGGATGTGAGTTCAGCAGCCTAGTAGGCCAAGAGTCTTCTAGGCCTGTCGCGCCATAAAAAAGAGAAATTCGGTTAGTTTACGCAGTTCCTGCGTGACGAATTTCTTTATAAATTATCAACCTGTCACTTGGAGTATTGGATCGATGTAAACTGTCCAATCAATCAATCATCTACCCGGTAAAAACCCAGTCTGCTACCTATTATTTAGAGTGTAAGGAAAATAGAACCCAACATTAAGAAAGTGTGTACATTAAGTGTCGTTATTCCTCCTTCACTTGTTTTTTTCTTAGTCCAAGTTAGTTCGATTTTAGCTTCAAGTTTCCGCAGCTTTAGCAGCAAACAAGGTCCCAATACGTTTTTTTAACGGTTTCTATAGCATTAAATGTAATTTTATTCTCAGGTATTGGTTTCCAGAAAGTGCTTTGCGTGTCATTGAAGTGTCACGGCGGGAAATTACTGTCGTGTTCGCGCCCATTCCCTCAAGTAATTGTAGGTTACGTGGACTTAACGTCTACCTGTTACAATTTGATATTATTTTGTATTGGTCTACGTAGAAACTACTTTACATAGTTGACTTATTTTGTATTTTCTGACATTTTAATGAAACAACATGGAATGTACTACATTTTTTATTTCATTGTTTGTAATATATCTCAGTTTAAAAGTTTCAACAGACATTAAATAAATAACAAACAACTCATTGACACTAATGTGCATGGAGGCTTATATCCGCTTGACATAAGCTCTCCATACTCCCTATCCAAAGCTTATTTTTTTAATTATTTTGTGAATATTACGAAATAATATATGGTCACACATAGAAATACATTACCATAAAACGGGGCTACTTTGACTCGAGGGGCAATTTTGAAAGAATTAGGGCTTCTTTGACATTTTAAATTCTTGCGTGGTTTGGGCTATTTTGACAACAATTCAATGGTGAAGACATTTCCTTGAAGTCGCACGATTAATTAAGTTGTTTTAAAAGAGGATGTTAATTGTTGGAGACACATCTGTGACACTTTCAACAACAATGAATTTCCAGCAAGGATAAAATTGTGATTTTCGGTTTTACAGGGGTAAGGACTGGATTTGTTATGTAAGATATAAGCTCTGGGTTATGTGGTATGTGTAACAGAGGATCGAACAATTCTCAATATGAATGTGAACTATGTGAAGATGAGATGTGAAAATCTTTTTTTTTTTTTATTTTCTACTGTTGTTTCAAAATGCATGTTTTCTAATTAATTCCTGATTGTCTAACTACAATAATTATATAATTTTTGTGTTCTGTTGCGCGTCAGAATTGATAAAGAAGTTTAAGTTTATTTTGTCAAATTACAGTTATAAAAACATTTGTAGTAAGGTTGTTTACAATAAAAATATTTATAAAAGATAAATTGGTGTCAAAGTAGTACCTACAGTGGGTCTACTTTGAATTATAGTGAAAACAAATGTGATGTCAAAGTAGCCCCAGCACATGGGCAAAACAGACCTAAACAAAACTCATTGTTGTCCTACTAAGTTTTTATTTGAGGAGAACAGCACCAAATGGGATTTGTAGTCTAAGGTTCAATTGGTACAATAAATCATACATTCAATTTTTTGGGCATAAATCATACGAGTTAGACCTTAAAAACCTTCAAAAATATGTCAAAGTGTTATGGATTCAACTGGATTTATTAGGCTTAAAGGACCTTCGGGACTTGGAAAATCTGGTAGCGGTTTCCTAGCCGAGCGTTAGCATGAGGAAGTACAGTTTACATGCATTGAAATAAACAAAAGGAGTCTTATCTTAAACTATTTTATTACTAAAGTATAAATAATTAGAAATCCTAAATATCTCTAGCCCTAATTCTATTCTAAGCCTATATTAAACTACAGTACTACCTCGGGGATTGAGAAAAGGGAGTTGTGGAATTTTTAACTCTAACCAAATCTACATAATTAAAATATCCCTTTTGAAAATATATAGTTTCAAAAATATATTGTACTTGATTGAAATCTAAAGGATCTGGACTACATTATTAAGAAAAATGGTCGGTGACTTACCCTCTAGCAGTACACACACAGACAGACACGAGCCCATCACTTCTCAAGTGTTATATACTTCAAAATGACCTGAAGTCACCCTAAAACTGTACTACTACATTCCAATGGAACTAAATGTAGGGATGTTTACAGTTAGCTTCAATCAAGACTTTGATCTGAACTATACTCTATCTCAATACAGTCAGCTTCAATCAAGACTTTGAACGAATAATTAAAATTTTCTATAAAACAATAAAAAAATCTATATAAAGAACTATGTATTCACAACATTCCCCCCTTCTCAATCCCAAGAAAGGGTCTTTTAAGGCCCTTTTTGGGGCCGCTGCAGTTGTGTACTTAGACTACGCACAAGCTATTTAATTGATCTGGATTTTGTTTACATTGATACTACAGATTTGCTCTATCTCCTGTTCCTAAAGCTACTTAACTCTTTCTAACATATGATTTACAAACAGTAATTTTAACAGGAACAATTTTTTATATATTTATGAAATTTAGTGTGTTCAAGTTAATCCATTTTCTCTTTACAATTTACCGTAGTTCCCTTCCTCTATATGGGACATAGACGTGTTCATACTTTATCAACCACATTTATCTGGTTTTCAAATTACATCTGGAAAATGGATTAGCCTGTCACTCCGAACCTGAAACAAGAAAACATATATAAAAACACAATTTATCTACTCTTCTTCCTTTTCAACTGTTCCATAGTTCGGTTTTCTTCAATGCTGTTACTTTCACACACTGTCATTCTGAAAAAAAAGAAAAATCTAAAACTTTAATTAGAGCTTATCACTTTCTTCACAACACTCGGCTTTCCCACTAGCCGCGTTCACCGAGAAACTTGAGCACTTAGTTCTTGTTTGGCGCCGCGCATGTCCGCGCTCATGCTGATCTAATACAGCATCCCCTGGTTGAATCCGATGCCTGGGACCACGTTCGATGATGGTATCTTCCTTCGGCCGGGAGAGAGCCATGCCGGATACTGGGTCTGTCCTTTGAAGTTCTCGAGACCAGCGATTTCTTTTAGGAGCCATGGATTATCCGGAGGATAGGTTTAATGGGATTTCTGTGTTTTTATCCAATTTTCTTACTGTATATTACTGGTTGGGGAATTATTATATGATCCACGGACGATCAGAGGTTCGGTTTGATATGGTTAAGGTATTTGCTTGGTCTCTCATGTCGCACCGTATTGACTGGTGGACATTTCCATGTTGAATGACTATCCCTGATGTAGTAAGTCGTACCCGCATAGACCCTGTCTTCCTCCTTTTTGTTTTTTGGTATCAGCTAGTCTAAGTTTCGTGGTGTGGTGGATGTCCTAGGTGACTCAACATCCTTCGTCGTTTCTAGTTAGCCCAGTCGTGCTCGTAGTGTCAGATCGTGTGCGTAGTCGTTCTTCTTGTGCTGAGGGTTTTTGTGTACCGTTATCTTTGTTTATTTTTGCTGTTTTTTTTTTTCTTTTTGATTTTTATTTGTTTAAAACTATGGGTTTGCACTACCTTTTTCTTAATAAATTCCATATGGACTTTTAGAAATGAATCAATAGTACCTTCTGGGGTCTCAAAACCAAATCCTAGTTTCTTACTAAGAATAGTATCCCTCTTAACTAAACCCGAATCTTGAGCAACCATGTACACCTTTACTTTTATAATTTTCCTACGTTCAGTTCCTCTAAATTTACTTTTAGTTAGTCATATCTCAATGGTTACAACCAACAGAATTTGTATTTTGCAATTTTTTTCCTTCTGTTTTTTATTAACTGGAAACGGGAAAGAGTGCTCTTATGCCTATCAATTCTGTGTATAGCCATCATCACAAATATCAGTTTCTAAATAATTTGTATCTTCCTTAAAACTTCCAATTTGACAGTACTTCAGGTGTATATATACACATAATTTCCATACTTAGATCGGTCGATATTTTACTATACTTAGCAGTCCTAAATTTTGCCTAATTCTGAGGGTTTTATCTAGTCCCTCTCTTTATAATATAGTCCTAGGTTCGACTGGGTGCGCTCGTCTTCACATCAGTTGGAAGGACATATACTACACTTATTTATCATGTAAATGCTACTTGACCAAAGCCTAATTAGTCCTTACAAACACCAATTAATATTCGTATCCTGAATTTACGTCATCGTTCCCTTAGGGTCCTGAGTTTGAGAGCACTTCTTTCCTTCCTCCACTTCTGAAATAACTGCCTCTATTTCTTAACTCTCCCTTTCCTAGTCTTAATGGTTCTTTAATTGAGATATGATTTTTAAGCTACTTGTGTCTGGACAGGGATTCAGGTTTTCATTATTCATTGTCTATTTTCCCGGACTATCTGATCTTACTGCTAATATATCAGTCCACTTAGTTTAACCTCTAAATCCTTACTGATTCAATTTTAGAAGTCATCGTGATGTTACTTAACCTGAGTCCTTGTCCTCATTCTCCCTTCTGCTGCCCTAACTTCTGATACGGCGTACTTTACACTCTTACCCCACCTAACTGTTTGTTTGATTGGCAAATTCTCATAGCTGATTTGTTGAACTTTTATACATTTATTTTACGTTTTGTATATTTTATTCCCTGATTGTTTCTTGATTTACATGCATTTAAACTGCTTTTTTTTTCTTTACTTCTTACTTCCGGGGTTTCCTTGATTTCCCATTACATACATATCATCATTTATTGGGGTTCGATTTTTTTTCTTCTTCTTACTCTGAAATATTTATCCACGTCCTACTCCAGGGTTCTCTCCTTACTTCTTCTTTCACTCGGAACTCCTCCTATCTGTCCCCGCTTGTATCCTAGGGCTCTACTTTACTTTAGACTGCTTATTTGCTTAAACTTATCTACACCACCATAAGTGTTTAACCTCTTGTTTTTATGTCGTCCTCTTCCCTTTCCATCCTCGGTCAATCTGTTCCTCTTGGCTCTACCTGTAGATCGCACAATCGTAATCTCTATGTGTTTCCCTTAGTATTTTCATCTAGTGTCTCAACGTTTCTGACGTCCCTGACTATTATTCGTTGTTCCTTCGTTATTGACCATATCTATGTGTGCATACGACTTTTCCTTCGCGGTTTTCCTGGCATCATCATTTACTCTGGATGGTCCCTAACCATCGCTTCTTGGAGCCCCAGACCCTGACTGGGCTGCGAGCCTCGAAGGCATGGGCTAAGCAACGTTTCCCTTAATGCCAACGGTGGCCCTAGTCATGCCTGCCCCCTCCCTTGCGTGATCCCTGTCTCGCAAATAAACCGGGTGAGCCAGCGAACGAACCGGGCACTACATGAAGGCGGAGAGTGTATTCCGTCTAAAGTGGCCCTGGCCCTTCCTGACCCACCCTCTAAATCTGTCGTCGATGGCACAATCGTATGTATGCGCGTTTCCCAATTTTCCTTCTGTTCCCTCTAGTGCACTAATATTTCCGGTGTTATTTTTGCTAGTATTTGTTATCTACCCGTTAGGACCACATTCTATCTGTGCGTACGTCTTCCTTCGCGGTATTTCTTTCCGCTTCTCACCGCCGGCGGATTTCCTGGCATCTTCTCCTGCGGGGGAGGCCCTGGACATCTCTTCGAGCAGCGGCCTCGAGGACAGAGATAGGTCGTTCCCATCAGAGTCATCGGTGGCCCGATTCATGCCCGCCTCATCCGCTGCCACCAATGTTATGGATTCAACTGGATTTATTAGGCTTAAAGGACCTTCGGGACTTGGAAAATCTGGTAGCGGTTTCCTAGCCGAGCGTTAGTATGAGGATGTACAGTTTACATGCATTGAAATAAACAAAAGGAGTCTTATCTTAAACTATTTTATTACTAAAGTATAAATAATTAGAAATCCTAAATATCTCTAGCCCTAATTCTATTCTAAGCCTATATTAAACTACAGTACTATCTCGGGGATTGAGAAAAGGGAGTTGTGGAATTTTTAACTCTAACCAAATCTACATAATTAAAATATCCCTTTTGAAAATATATAGTTTCAAAAATATATTGTACTTGATTGAAATCTAAAGGATCTGGACTACATTATTAAGAAAAATGGTCGGTGACTTACCCTCTAGCAGTACACACACAGACAGACACGAGCCCATCACTTCTCAAGTGTTATATACTTCAAAATGACCTGAAGTCACCCTAAAACTGTACTACTACATTCCAATGGAACTAAATGTAGGGATGTTTACAGTTAGCTTCAATCAAGACTTTGATCTGAACTATACTCTATCTCAATACAGTTAGCTTCAATCAAGACTTTGATCTGAACTATACTCTATCTCAATACAGTCAGCTTCAATCAAGACTTTGAACGAATAATTAAAATTTTCTATAAAACAATAAAAAAATCTATATAAAGAACTATGTATTCACAACACAAAGTAGCCCCGTTTTAGGTAACTTATATAATGGAAATGGACAGCTAATGACAAATGAGGGAAATTTTGAGGAAGTGGCTGAATTCAAATACCTAGGAACAATAATCACAAACAGGAATGAGATGCACAAGGAAGTTAAACACAAGCTCAATTCTGGAAATGCGTGCTATTATACATCACAGGGACTCTTGACTTCCCAACTCCTTTCAAAAATCGTTAAACTGAAAATATATACAACTATTATTCTACCAGTTATATTATATGGATGCAAAACATGGACTCTTACTTTAAAGGAGCAAAGGATATTATGCGGACATAAGTTCTCCATATATCCCTATCCTGAGCCAATGTGTTCCAATCATCCCCTGTCCATCGCAGTCTACGAGACTTAACTGTTCTCATTGTATCTGGCTTCCTATAAAGACCATTGTCCACCGCTGTGGTCTCGAGGTAGCGTGCTGCCTTGTCACGCAGTGGGCCCCGGTTCGATCCCCGGTCGGAACAGCTTTTCTGGGTGAGGTTTTTATCGGGGTTTTTCCTCACCTGTAAGACAAATGTGAGTAAAACTTTAAGGCCCAAACGGTCCCCGAAATCATATGGCCATCATCATCATCATCATCATCATCATTATCTTGTATCTTGTAAGCCCATGTTTCCCTTAACAGGTATTTAGGCGCTCTCCCCCAACAGGGAAGGATTTGAACCATTACTAATTTAGTTACACTTGTTTTCGAATAGATGTCATCTTGAGTGGTCCGTAGTCAGCGTTCCGTCTCATACTGACATCTAGGAAACCAAGCTAGTAGCCTACTAGGACGGGAAAATTCCGTAAATTTTGCTTAGAGGCCTTTTCATTCAGGCTTAAGGATTTTTTACGAGCCTGAAAATCTTCAGACTCGGGACCCACAGCTTAAAGTCCCTCCCGGAGGACTTGCCCCTTGGATTTTTCCATCCTAAAAAATGCATCGACCCAGCCGGGTTTTAACCCGCGACCCTCGGGACCAGAGGCAAGGAACATAACCACTAGACCACCGCGGCTGACATCATCATCATCATCCTTATCATTATCATCATCATCACCATCATCCTTCACCGGTGTGGAAAGCAAAAAGCAACGGGAAGCTACCACACCTACACAATTCCCTAGTAAAGCTGCAAAGTATAGCATGAAAATGCTGTGATTTCAGTGAAGGACCCGCTTTCGGGCAGAATTACTATGGATGGATGGATGGATAAAGACCATGTTATTCACTGTTATGTATTCTTCTCCATTCACTTGTCTATTCATCTCTCTTTGGTCCAAAAATGTTTCTAAGAACTCTATTCTCAAATACTCGTAATTTTATAATTTAAATTTTACATACTAACCTCGTCATGCATTTTAAAAGTATTAGGACTGAAGAGAGGTCCTATTCTACTAAACAAGGCAGGAAGTTTCACTGGATGTTGAGATAATAGCTCTGTGGCAGAAAACAAATTGCCAAGTTCCACTTCATACACGATTTTACAATGTTATTTTAACGTATTAAGAAAAACAGACCCGTTTCATTCATAGAACATAAGAACATAAAACAAAACAAAAAAAATAGGTATAATGAGAGTGGAATGATAACTTGACTGTCATATTAATTGCATATGACGCAGTGTACAGTTGCTAAGTACTTGAGGAAATACACTTTATACATTCCGGTCAGCTGTGAGGGTGGAAGCGCTCACGGAAATACTGATAATGAGGGAATTGCGTGCCCGGATATATGGGGTACACTCCCCTCCGCGCAGTGGCGGAATTGAAGAGACACAAGGATTTCGACTCGCAGCACGTGCTGCTATCACGTGCACAGTTATTTGTCTAACTGTGAATAGGTGACAGCAATACCATACATTTCGTTTGTCTAATTTACTTCGCATTGATCCATCACTTTTTATCTTACGATTGTGTTTTGATAAAACTTTCACCTGGATATTTAGCGGAGTATCAAAAGCTACTAAAGTTCTCCATATTTATACAAGTACATAGCTTCCACTTTTCTTTTTTCACTTTCTCCTGCATTTCCATTTATCGTAAGAGCCCAATTTTGGGCCTCAGCCTCTCCTTTGTTAGGAGTTACTAGAATAACAAGGGAACTGTCATCCATTGCATGCCAAAACCTACCTTGCAATTTTTTCCAGAAATGCGTTGTGATGAGGATCGGCTATGGCCCAACATTGGACTTTTACGCCTTTATAGATAGATACATTATGCAAGGGATGATTTGAAAACATTAGGTGATAATAGTGATATATGGAGAGCTTATGTCCGCGCGTCCATGAACCTACGGGTTCCATAATGCCAGTGAGTTAGCTTATGAAATAAAATTCATTGTTAAAACCGTTGAGGTGGAGAGTCATAAAATAAAATAAGTTAAAATATACCTTCTTAGGTAAAATCCGTCGTCCTCAACTTATAAAATATGTATTCTTTGTGCCTGCAGGCCTTTCAGAACATCCGTTCCATCATCAGCGGGTTCTTCTTCGCTACAATATCTAGTATGATACTGCTGGATTAGGATGCTGCTGGTCCTAATCCAGCAGTATCATACTAGATATTGTAGCGAAGAAGAACCCGCTGATGATGGAACGGATGTTCTGAAAGGCCTGCAGGCACAAAGAATACATATTTTATAAGTTGAGGACGACGGATCTTACCTAAGAAGGTATATTTTAACTTATTTTATCTTATGAAATAAATTGAATAAAACCAAAGAAATGTCCATGGTTAAATGCAAATAACGAGACAGCTGCATCATTATCCTCATTTCCTGAAAATATAGTTACTCTCTATAAATATGTTCCAATCATCTGTTCCTAGGACGTCCCGAAATCAAAGTGATATATCTTAATTACTTAGTTCGTTATTCGGACAGGGTGGGCAGACTCCCCTAAGGGTTGCCACCTGAAATATCTAGGCCAAATGTGCCTACCCTGTATATTATGAGTGAATGAAATTAAGTCTAAACAGGTTTTTTATATGTCGTCTTCCGGGTCCAGCACACCATCTTCTTCTCTCACGTCACATACCATCATTTTTTGGGTTGGAGTCGTACCTGCAAAGAGGTACTAAAATCCACCCGTTGGCCCCTTCTGCTATTTATCATTGCTCAAGCTCGGAGTCATGAGCCAGTACCCCACCAAATCCCCCGTAATCACATATTTTCAACATCTGTGGGTGTAATTCAAACTACTTTTGCTAATATGAATTGAGGGTCAAGAGTAATGAAATTCCATCCATCCATAGTAATTCTGCCCGAAGGCAGGTCCTTCACTGCAATCATAGCATGTTTATGCTATGCTTGCAGCTTTACTAGGGAAATGTAGGTGTGGTAGCTTCCCGTTGTTTTCCACACCGGTGAAGGATGATGATGATGATAATGACGAGGATGATGATGATGATGGCCATATGATTTCGGGGACCATTTGGGCCTTAAAGTTTTCCTGACATTTGTCTTACAGGTGAGGAAAAACCCCGATAAAAACCTCACCCAGAAGCATGTCCCGACCGGGGATCGAACCCGGGTCCGCTGGCGTGACAAGACAGCACGCTACCTCGAGACCACAGCGATAATTAATGAATGAAATATGAAATGACATAAAGAGGGAAGGAAGGGAGATTGGACAGCGAAATATTCAGAATAGATTACTTACTTACTCAAAGGAATTTTCTAAGTCCTACAGAATCGAAATGCGCATGGGCGAACCCTTAAAGTAATATCCATCAGATGGCAGATGTATATGTGAAATCGGTATGACCAACCATTACAATAAATTCTCAAACATGTTAATAAGTAATGGTGAGCAACAACATCCTCTTCCTAACCTAACTAAATAAATTGCATGCACTTTATTTATAAATTACAAACTAATTTGGTGTAGGCCTGCACTATAGGCGAATACAGTGGCATTGTGGGTGAATTTTACCCACTGTGCCACTGTTCTGTAAGGCAATACAGATTCCCCGCAATCCTCTTGAAGACCTCGATGACTCTGGCTAACTAACTAACTCAATGGCACTATCGAATCCATAGGTTCATGTCCGCACGGACATAAGCTCTCCATATATCCCTATCCTGAGACAATGTTTTCCAATGATTCCCTGTATAATCTACTTCCCTCAAATCATAGTGAATGTTATTCTCCGACCTCATTGTTGGTCTACCAACTGGGCGTTTTCCCTTTGGTTTTCCTACAAGCAGCTTCCATGCACGTCATTCATTCCCCATTCGTGCCATGTGTCCTGTCCATCGAAGTTTATGAGACTTAACTGTTCTCATTATATCTGGCTTCCTGTAAAGACCATGTAGTTCACTGTTTATAGTCTTCTCCATTCACCTGTCTGTTCATCTCTCTTTGGTCCAAACATTTTCCTAAGTACTTTATTCTCAAATACTCGTAATCTCCTTTCCTCCCTTAAAGATGACTCTGGCACATTCAATATTTATCCAACTCCGTTGTTCCTGTTTCGAAAACATTGTGAGAACACTACTTTACACCACCAGCTTTGTACGCATGCGCGTGGCATGGGAAGGGATAGTTTATATGTTCTGACAAAATATTTACAAAAAAAAACATAAATTATCGAATTTAATTGCAAAATAAACTGCACATTTTTAGAACGGTCACCCATCCCAATGCATGGGCAACAGTTAACATTCAAAATGGTCACCCATACCAGCGAAATGGGATAAAACTAAATAAAATAATAACAAATAAACACAATCAAACCTAATTAGGTCACACAGGAGCCACCAACGCCGGAGCCCAAATACGCTACTGGTCACAGCCATGGAACGAACGAATGACACAATTATAAACTAAAATCACAATATTTATTTAATATAATAACATTCAAAGTGTTTTTCAACACTTCAAATATCAACACATGGGGTTAATGGGCTCGGCCTTCGTACCCATGTCGACAAAAATTTACAGTCGTCATAACTGCATAGTAGCCGCCATCAAAAGCCGCATTCTATGCAGATTTGTTCGTTTGTTCATGATTGAACGAACATTGATTCTGATTCTGATTCTGATCAGTGACCATCATTACGTTCCTTCGCATGGCGTCTGTAAAGTAGCGTTACTGCTATTAAAGTTCCAACTCTAACATGCTCTTCTTGGTCTTCCCCGAATACCCTTCCGTCCAGCTGGTAGCCATTGAATATACTAAAACCTGTCTTAGCCGGAACCTCTATAAGAAGGAAATCTGTAGAGACGGAAAAACATCTGCGGAACGGTACGATTTTATATGCCAGAAGGCTTCATAACGCGGAAACAGAATGGTTTTTAAAGTACAAATAGTTAATTTTTACGTCAGTAAGACGGAAAATTATTCTTAAGCACGTTCTAATTACAGTATTAATGACCACACGTGAAAATTCTGCATATGACGCTTTCTACATTATATCGTTTTACCTTCTTGTGTTGCGATTGTATTGCGGGAATACCCTTGCTTATGTGTGACAGCGGGGGAATCCCTCGCTTTTCCTTGCCTGCTTACGTTACCTGCGAGGGAGTTGGAAACTCTTCAGTCTTCCCGTAGTTGAGTTACTTCTCGCGTTTGTGTAACAAAGTTGTTTTGTATTGCCGTGCAAACTGAGCTGTGTTACATACACTATTTTGTTTGTATTTCAGTCAATACGTTATGTCTTTAAAGCGTGCATGTAAAATCCTTACACTGCGTGAAAAAATCCAAGCTTGTAATTTGGAAACCCTTTATAAGAAGGAAAATTGCCAAGACGGAAATATAGTTAAGGAACCGTTATGTTCCTTTATAGACAGGTTTTTACTGTATATGTACCTATCTCTAGGGTTAGATTGTACGGGAGCGTATATAATTGAAGATCTCAGGGAATCCCCAAAAAAGAAGTGAGGAGAGTGGATTTGTGTAAATAGAGCCTTGTGGACTTCATCCGAAACACGTCACAAAATTTAAACATAAGCAGCTAATTTTCATTTTATTAGACAAAAAAATGCCCATTAGACTCTGCCTCCCATTGATATACGAGTATCCTCCTCAACTCGTGTCCAACTCAGGGTCGGGTCGAGGAATGAGATGAGATGATGCCCCTATATTTATAGAGGTGTCTGAACTATAAGGGTGCGGGCCGACGAATTCTGAATTACCGTCACAGGGATGGATGCATGAAATGAATCAAAATTGATGGGATGAGTATGGAGAAATGGTGGAACGAAATTTGTGGCAGGGGGAAAAGGGAGAACCCCAGAGAAAAACCTGACCCAAGCTGCTTTTCATCCACCACGAAACCCACATGGACTGACGGAGACTGGACCTCGGGACCCCAGCGATGAGAGACGAGCGTCTAAGTGCTTGCACCACGTACCCGCCTGTTAATCGAGTACGTATATAAAATTCATTTAATTGTTCGCATATTATTTAGAGGTGCCCTAGGCGTTGGCAAGTTGAACACAATACTGTGCGAACTTGTGAAATCCATCGCTGTGCATGAAGAAGACAGGGTGGGCGTGGAAGAATGAGGAATGGAGATCAGAAATGAAACGTAGAGATAATGAAGAGGTGTAATATTGCGTACTGCACGCACTTATTCGTCTTAACAAGGTAATACACCATACATACGCTTCATTGTCTCCAAGTTCTTCTTCTTCTTCTTTCTTAAACTTAATTTGTAGGATTTTCATCCTGTTTATTTCCAAAATCACTCCTCGGAGGAAGACGTACTGGATGTACATTCACTGTCTATCCATCTCTTGGCTGGTCTTCCTCTTGTTTTTCTCCCGTCCATTGGTCTATCTTCTTTAGCTCTTTTTGCAAGCCGGTTTTCTTCCATTCTTTCTATATGACCCTTCCAATTTGGTTATGTCTTGAATATGACATTTGTCCCCAATTCCTGTGTTGTGTATTTTATCAAATAATGTCTTCCCCTGAATAGTTCTTAAGATTTTCATTTCGCATGTGCTTATTATTTGTTTACTTTTTGTTGTATCAGCCCTAGTTTCTGCGCCATATACGATAACTGGTCGAACTATCGTTTTGTATATGCTGATTTTGCTTTCTATTGGCATATGTTTGTTGCGCCAAATTAAATCTTTCATATATCCTGATATTTGTGCTGCTTTATCAGCTTGTTTCTTTACTTCTTTTGTTAAATTTTTAGTGTTTGTTATTAAAACACCTAAATAATTAAATTCTGACACTTGATCTAGAATTTTTTCTTTCCACTTCTAATTTGCATCTTACTGGTTCTTTTGATATGGTTAAGCATTTTGTCTTATTCGTGTTAATTTCCATATTGTATTTTCTGGTATTTATATTAAATTGATGTAAAGATCTTTGTAAATTATGTTCAGATTCTGAAAGGAGAACGACATCATCTGCGTAACATATTAAGTGAATTCTAGTATTTCCCATTTTATAACCCAAACGTGGTGGTATGTTTTCAATAATTTTCTTCTTCTTCTTCTTCTTCTTCTTCCTTTCATGTGATAGACCTAGTGGTCTGTTACGGTCTCAATCCAACGTTTGAAGGGTCTGCCCAAAGATCTCTTGCCTGGTGGCTGGTAATTTAAGATCTGACGTGTTATTCTTGTTCTGCTCATTCTTCGTACGTGAGATTTCCAGTTGTTTCTGTATTTTTGTACATATTCCATGACTGATTCTGTGTGTAATTCTTTGAGAATCTCAGAATTCCTTTTATGGTCTGTCTTTGAATAGCCCGCAGTACGTCTCATAAATTTCATTTCTGCCGCAGTTAGTCTTTGTTCATCTACACTGCGAATTGTCCAGGCCTCACTGCCGTAACATAATATGGATCTGGCCAGTGTTTTATAAATTCTAGTTCGTGTGTGTTGCTGTACTGTGTTTGGCTTGAAAATATTATTTATAATTCCTGTTACTCTGTTAAATTTTGTAATTTTTGACTAAAATCTTTTTCTTCTTCTTCAATAATTTTATCCATTATAATATATATTATAATGTATCTCCAAGTTCGCTTTTACACATCCCTTCATCGAACATTAATTACACACAATAAGTCTAATGGTATCATACGTCACATAAAAAAAACAGTTCGGATTGAAAATTATCTAACTAGCTAATTAAAAGCTATCCGCTCTTAAAGTGATCGTCATGAAAACAAGACCATGTGACCTTCTAGCTTTTCATTGGTTATGGACACCGACGTACGATGTAGAAGCAGTAAGTATTGTCTAGCTCTGACTATTTAACTCATGCCCCAAATGGGAGTCAATGACCAATCACGTTTCAATGATTTCTGTTTTACAACCAATCAGAGTCGTGTTTCACCAAATATTTATCAGTGTTATAATTACCATATTAAAGAAAGCTCCTCCTTACAATATTGTGTTCCTTTGGCAATAAATAGTATGATCTGGTTGCAGTGATAAACAAAAGAAGCAGAGATAGAAGCGTACCTATCGTTTCTCATTTGTTTTCAAACATCGCCGTTTACATTGAATATATAAATAGTTTAAAATAACTATAGTTAAACAATGATTTGTGAATAAACAGCTTAATTTTATTCGTTAAATAGTCCTAACAAATGCCACTCTTGATTTCCAAATTCTCTAGATAAATTCACTCCTCACTTCGTGAGTCGTGAATTTATCGATAATTTGGAAATCACTCATGGCATTACTTATGATAATTGCAGCCGTCTTGGTAAAACGAGAAGCGCTTGACAGGAGCGAACATTACCGAGTGGGGGAGGGAACTAGTAGTCATGCAAAACATACTTTATTCTTCTTCTTAATTTCACGGGCTAGGCATAAATTGCCTGTTCCGCCTCACAGTTGTTCTGTCCATCTTTTCACTGGCCTTCCTACATTCCTTGAACCTCTTGTCTTGTAGTTGAATGCTGCTCTTGGTCTTGTTACATTCATTCTTTCCACATGTGTAAGCCATTTCTCTTTATATTCTCTGATTTTCTCATTCAATGGAGATATATATATATATATATATATGGAAGAAACGCCAGTTATAGACCACGGCCACATAGCCCGGAATCTTTTACTACCATATATTTAACTCTGTTCTTATATCTTAATTCCTTATCGGATCCAATCTTGTGCAGCCTTTTGTTCTTCTAAGGAAGTTCATTTCTGCGCTTTGTATTCTAGTTTGCAATTTTTTGGTCATTACCCAAGTTTCGCTCCTATAAAGTAATGCAGGAACTGCCAATGTTTTATAAAACTTCAATGTAGTATCTCTTCTTGTTTTATTTTCTTAATAATAATAATAATAATAATAATAATAATAATAATAATAATAATAACAATAATAATAATAATAATTGAATAAATTGTTGTAAAAATTACAATATTCTAAAATAAACACTCCAAAATACTTTAAGGGAAGAAATGAGATTACGAGTATTTGAGAATAAAGTTATTAGGAACATTTTTGGACCAAAGACAGATGAATGGAGAATACTACATAACAATGAAAGAATATAGGAAGCCAGATATAATAAGAACAGTTAAGTCTCGTAGACTGCGATGGGAAGGACATATGACACGTATGAGGAATGAAAGACGTGCATGGAAGCTTCTTATAGGGAAGCCAGAGGGGAAACGCCCAGTTGGTAGACCAAGAATGAGGTGGGAGAACAACATTAACTATGATTTGAGGGAAGTAGATTATACAGGGAATGATTGGAAAACATTAGCTCAGGATAGGGATGTATGGAGAGCTTATGTCCGCGCGGCCATGAACCTACGGGTTCGATAGTGCCAGTGAGTAAGTAAGTACACACTCCAAATTTATTAGACAACAAAAATATTCACTAACACAGAACTTGTAAATAAGAAAATGGAACGTGTTGTAACTATTAATTTTTCTGAACTAAGGGTAGTTACTGACAGTACCTGTAACGCGCCCTCCCTCCTTACTGCACTATACACCCCTCAAATGCGGTTAAATAAGTTAGAACTGCACAGTAGCCTACGCGAAAAAGTAGTTGCCTTCATTAAATTAAGAATATATAGTCACACGTAGAAATTTAGTATATATTGGAAACGGACAGCTAATGACAAATGAGGGAAATTTTGAGGAAGTGGCTGAATTCAAATACCTAGGAACAATAATCACAAATAGGAATGAGATGCACAAAGAAATTAAACATAGACTCAATTCTGGAAATGTGTGCTATTATGCATTGCAGAGACTCTTGATGTCCCAACTCCTTTCAAAAAACGTTAAACTGAAAATATATAAAACTATTATTCTACCAGTTATATTATATGGATGCGAAACATGGACTCTTACTTTAAGGGAGGAAAGGGGATTACGAGTATTTGAGAATAAAGTTCTTAGGAAAATTTTTGGACCAAAGAGAGATGAGCAGACAGGTGAATGTAGAAGACTACATAACAATGAACTACATGGTCTTTATAGGAAGCCAGATATAATAAGAACAGTTAAGTCTCGTAGACTGCGATGGGCAGGACATGTTGCGCGAATGGGGAATGAAAGACGTGCATGGAAACTTCTTGTAGGAAAGCCAGAAGGAAAACGCCCAGTTGGTAGACCAAGAATGAGGTGGGAGAACAACATTAACTATGATTTGAGGGAAGTAGATTATACAGGGAATGATTGGAAAGCATTAGCTCAGGATAGGGATGTATGGAGAGCTTATGTCCGTGCGGCCATGAACCTACGGGTTCGATAGTGCCAGTGAGTAAGTAAGTAAGTATATCTAATCAATAATTACGACTGAAAATAGTTTATTGTATATGGGTGATGCATTTGTCATGCTTCAGTCTATAAATTCTGCTGTTATATTCACCATATCATCAGTGGGTAATATGGGATATTTCTCGCTAAACTGTTTGAAAATATTCATAAGTAATGCGACGAGTGATTTCCAAAGTATCGATAAATTCACGACTTACGAAGTGGGCTACTGGTTACGCTCCTTGCCTCTGGTCCCGAGGGTCGATGGATTTTTTTTTTTAGGATGGAAAAATCCAACGAGCAATTCCTCCGAGAGGGACTTTTTTTTTTAGGATGGAAAAATCCAACGAGCAATTCCTCCGAGAGGGACTTTAAGCCGTGGGTCCCGAGTCTGAAGATTTTCAGGCTCGTAAAAGATCCTTAAACCTGAATGAAAAGGCCTCTAAGCAAAATTTACCAAATTTTCCCGTCCTAGTACTACCTTGGTATCCTAGATGTCAGTATGAGGCGAAACCCTGACCACGGACCACTCAAATGACATCTATACGAAAACAAGAATAATTAGATTAGATTAGAGTCACGGCGGTATAACCGTTCCATCGAATATGGAGGAAATTCCATATTTTGAACGCCTGACTAGAGAGGCTATAAGGTAGCAGCCCTACCACTAGTCTTGCTCTGCGGATGGCTGGTAACCAACCCAGGGGACTTCCTACTACTCGAAGAAACTTAAGCAAAGACTGGAATGACAAGACCATCTTCGCTAGGTTTACCGTACAGGCCACATGGCCTAAAACGAATTTGTTCATGATGATGATGATAGATTAGATTTATTTAACCTGGTGGAGTTAAGGCCATGTGGCCTTCTCTTCCACTCACCAGGACAAACATAGGCCTATATTACATCAGAATATAACAATCTTAATTAACTCTAATATTAAACACTAAGTAAAAATTTGATCAAAAGATAATATCTAATATACGTATTACGATCTATAATACAACCAGTTAATGTTAGTTAAAATTAAGACAAAAACTAATAATAAAATGTATACAAACAAGACATATTAAATTGTCCCTGTCTAGTGTATATAAAAAACAGGAAAATAATGAGATATAGAAAACTAATTTTACGATTATACAATATTTAAAACAGAACAAATAAAAATATTTGTTATTCTTAATATTAGTTTCATAAATAATTAAATGTATTAATTGTTAAAAGAATACTATCAGTGAGGTGTATAAGTTAGTTTGTTATTAAATAATTCTTTAGTTTGTTTTTGAAGGATGTTATAGTTTGACAGTCTCTGACATAGGGCGGAAGGGAATTCCATGTTTTGGTAAGTGACACCGTAAAAGATAATGAATAATATACAGTGTGATGAGGCGGGATATAAAGGACAATGTGCTGATGGGATCGAGTGTCAAGATTATGTGTGTCGGATAGTCTGATGAAGCGGCGTGATAAATAATTATGATGTGTGAAGTATTTTATAGAGAAGGGATAGGGAATGGACAGTTCTACGATCTCTTAGAGGAAGCCACGATAATTGTTCCAGGGACTGTGTAACATGGTCAAATTTGCGAATACCACAAATAAAACGTGCGCAAGAATTATGAACACGTTGAAGTCTTTGAGTGGAAATAATATTTAAGTCTGTAAAAAGAGTGTCACAATAATCAAAATGGGGCATTGCAAGTGTTTCTACTAACATTTTCCTAAGGGCGAATGGCAAAAAATTTCGTACACGATTTAATGAATGTATTATTGAGAAGACTGTTTTGCATGTATGGTTTATTTGTGTATTCCAATTTAAGTTTTTGTCAATAAATACTCCTAGAATTTTTTTAATTAAATTAGTATGGGTAAAATTCTTCC
Source organism: Diploptera punctata (assembly GCA_030220185.1). Lineage (NCBI taxonomy): Eukaryota > Metazoa > Arthropoda > Insecta > Blattodea > Blaberidae > Diploptera > Diploptera punctata. The sequence goes on from JASPKZ010003855.1 coordinate 1,360,968, forward strand.
TTGTAGGGGGAGAGCGCGTAAATCTCTGTTAAGGGAAACACGGGCTTACAAGAGAAGATATTTTCTTCCTTTTCAAGTTTTGTTAGTTTTATTAAATTGTTTTTTATTCTTTGTTTTTTAACTAATTTGTTGATTATTTGTGAATTGTATCAATTTTTTATAGCTAAATGTTTTATGTAGTTGATTTCTTTTGGTAATATATTTTATTTAAAGGAAGTTTTATCATGCTATTTATTAAGTTTATGAAACGAGTACATCACGCTATATCACTGTAGATTCTTATCAATGTCCACAACATAAAATGGTGAGTTTTAACTTTCTAGTTCACAGATTTCTAAGCTTTTATTTAAATAAATTTAGATATTGTGGAGAACTACAAGTTTATTATATGGGTGCGAAACATGGACTCTTACTTTAAGGGAGGAAAGGAGATTACGAGTATTTGAGAATAAGGTACTTAGGAAACTTTTTGGACCAAAGAGAGATGAAGAGACAGGTGAATGGAGAGGACTACATAACAATGAACTACATGGTCTGTATAGGAAGCCAGATATAATAAGAACAGTTAAGTCTCGTAGACTGCGATGGGCAGGACATGTTTCGCGTATGGGGAATGAAAGACGTGCATGGAAGCTTCTTGTAGGAAAGCCAGAGGGAAAACGCCCAGTTGGTAGACCAAGAATGAGGTGGGAGAACAACATTAACTATGATTTGAGGGAAGTAGGCACGCCGTAGCGTAGTGGTTAAGGCACTGAGCTACAAGCCGGAGGGTCGAGGGTTCAAGTGCCGTTGGGGTCAGGATTTTTAAACTGGCCCAAACCCTCTGGCGGCACTATGGCCCTGGGTTCGACTCAGCCTCTAACGGAAATGAGTACCAGACGCTTGTTCTGGGGGTAAAGGCGGCCGTCACGCAGGGCTGACAATCCGGCTGACATAAAGTGCCGATTGTCTAGAATAAGTGGGAGCCTTAACCTCCCAGTACCCCAAGAACCTCCTGAGGCCTGTTTACTTTACTTAGATTATACAGGGAATGGTTGGAAAGCATTAGCTCAGGATAGAGATTTATGGAGAGCTTATGTCCGCGCGGGCATGAACCTACGGGTTCGATAGTGCCAGTGAGTAAGTGAGTAAGGAGAACTATAATCTCATAAAGATGTAGCTAAATGTAATGGTTTCGATGAAAATATTATTCACTATTTAACTCATGCCCCAAATTGGAGTCAATGACCAATCACGTTCCAACAAACTTTGTTTTACAACCAATACCAGTCGTGTTTCACCTCGATTTTATCTACTTTTGTTTATCATATTAAAGAAAGCTCCTCCTTTTTAATATTCTGAACAGGTCAGAACATTATTTTGCAGTGACTGACTCCCTAACAAATACGTTGAATATAGCAAGGACATAAGCTCTCCATACATACATATCCTGAGCTAATGTTTTACAATCGTCACTTGTATAATCTATTTCCTCAAATCATAGTTTAATGTTATTCTCCCACCTCATTATTAATGTATCAACTGGTTTTCCCACAAGAAACTTCCGTGCTGCTCTTTCACTACCCGTTCGTGCCACATGTCCTGCCCATCTAAGTCTACGAGACTTAACTGTTCTTATTATAGGCTATCTGACTTCCTATGAAGATGATAGAACTCACTGTAAAGTAGTCTTCTCCATTTACCTGTCTTATTTTCATAAATAGTTTAAGCCTTACCTACTCACTGGCATTATCGAACCTGTAGGTTCATGGCCGCGCGGACATAAGCTCTCCATACATCCCTATCCTGAGCTAATGCTTTACAATCATTCCCTGTATAATCTACTTCCCTCAAATCATAGTTAATGTTATTCTCCCACCTCATTCTTGGTCTACCAATTAGGCGTTTTCCCTCTGGCTTTCCTACAAGAAGCTTCCATGCAAGTCTTTCATTCCCCATACGTGCACTATTTGGTTCCGATTTTCTCCATCTGGAGACGCCCAGGTGTATTTATGAATATCCTTATGCTGAAATGTTGTGCTCTTAACAATGAGATTATTTGTTGTGGCAAATGTGACTAATCTAACCCCGTTGTCATTACTATCTTCATGAAGACTGAATTTGCCTATTGTTGGTTTGAATATATCTTCCCGCCCCACTTTTGCATTAAAATCTCCTAAGACAATTTTCATATGCTATCGTGAAAGGCTATCAAATAAGCATTCTAATTCTTCATAGAACTCATCCTTGATCTTGTCATCTTTATCTTCTGTAGTAGTTTAAGCCTATTTTCATTTATTTATTTATTTAGGCATTTTACTTAGAATTTAATTATTTTATGTACTTAGAATTTAAAGAAGGCCTACATAATTTAACGTACATAATTTTATGCACATCATTTTTGTTCAAATACCTGTTCTTAAGCGTTTTGTAATTCCGCCACTTCCTCAAAAAATTTTCCTAATTTGTTAAAGTGTCTTTTCTAATTTAATAATGTACTTCTTTGTGTCTTCTTGTATTGAGTTTTATTTACATTGACTTTTAAATCCAGTTTCTTTGAGTTATTTAATAGAGTGTAGGCCTACATTGAAATAAAAATACATTTTTGCACCAAAGAAAGACAAGAAAACTACGTAAGAGTTATCTACATGAGGGGCACGCCGTAGCGTAGTGGTTAAGGCACTGAGCTACAAGCCGGAGGGTCGAGGGTTCAAGTCCCGTTGGGGTCAGAATTTTTAAACTGACCAAAACCCTCTGGCGGCACTATGGCCCTGGGGTCGACTCAGCCTCTAACTGAAATGAGTACCAGACGCTTGTTCTGGCGTCACGCAGGGCTGACAACCCGGCTGACATAAAGTGCCGATTGTCTAGGAAAAGTGGGAGCCTTAACCTCCTACTACCCCAAGGGCCTCCTGAGGCCTGTTGTGGGATCACTTTACCTTTATCTACATGAGCGTTATTGAGTCCTGACGTAACGTACACAATTACGTGGCACGTACGTACGTGTCTAGTGGTTATGTTCCTTACTTCTAGTCACGATTATCGCCGGTTCAAACCCGGCCGGAGTCAGTACACAAACTTTTTCTAAGACTTAAAAAAGCTTCTCTGTTTATAACTTTGAAGGTTATTAGTTTTAATTTAACTCAGAATCTTTGTAAGGCAGATGAGAGAAACAAATTATTTTGACTATTTAACTCATGCCCCAAATGGGAGTCAATGACCAATCACATTTCAATGATTTTTTATTTACAACCAATCGTAGTCGTGTTTCATCTAGAATTTACCAACTAAAGTTTATCATAATAAAGAAAGCACCTCCATTTTAACATTCTGAATAGGTCATATCATTATTTTGCAGTGACTGACTCTGTAAGAAATACGGCTACCAGATTGTATGTATAGTGCATGAATGTCAGCAGAAAGCGCATGTGTAATAATTGATTATACCAGAAAAAACACTGTTTGCACTTTCTTAAACGAATTATTTTCCAGGAAATGACGTTTCAGAAATATGTAATTGACATGTTTACAATAGGACATCAGAAATTAATTAATACCTATAACGTAGATTATAAATTTCTCCACTAGGGTGCATTGTTTCAACATTGCGATCCTTTGACAATAAATAATATAATCTGGTTGCAGTGATGAACAAAAGAAGCAAATGAAGCGTACCAATCGTTTCTCATTTGTTTTCAAACATCGCCGTTTACATTAAATATATAGGCTACATATTTTAAAATAGCTATAGTTAAATAATGATTTGTGAGTAAACAGCTTAATTTTATTCGTTAAATTGTCCTAACAAATGCCACTCTTGATTTCCAAATTCTCTAGATAAATTCACTCCTCACTTCGTGAGTCGTGAATTTATCGATGATTTAGAAATCACTCGTGGCATTACTTATGGAAAATATAGGCACTGGTTTCTTTCCTACAAATATCAATCTCCAGCCTATAATCTCTTCTAATTATTAAAAAGTCTGCTAACAATTCCTCTTCATAGCACTTCCTCCTATTCTACTTCCTTCACAGTAGCCTCTGTCCGCTCCTGGAATCTCCTTCCTCAAGATATCAGGGGTTGCCGCACACTTGGTACCTTTAAGTCACGCTTATACAGTTACCTGTTGTCTAATAATTAATTTTTCTCTATTTATTTAATTTTATACTATGTCATTAATCTTTTCCTAGTTTTTTTTATATATATTGTACATATTATATATTTAATTCGTTAAATTTAGAGTAAATCAAAATACATTATAAATATTAATTGTATTGTATTCATAACTTGTAATCGTTTGTATATATATATATATATATATATATATATATATATATATATATATATTGTAATTTAGATTTAAGACTATTTTTTTGTTTGTATTTTTTTAAACCTGGTTGAGTGGTAGACAGGGCCTTAAGGCCTTAACTCTGCCAGGTAAAATAAAGCTATTATTATTATTATTATTAAAATATAAAAAAATGGACGGAACATTTAAAATACATTTTGTTTATTATTAACGTAATGGTTTTTAAGTCAAAGAATGATTGATTAAAGGGAAGGTAATGTAAGGAAGATCGATTAGAGAGACACGTGATAGAAGATGGTGTTCACATTTCAGCTACTTGAAAATTCAGTGTACAGCAGTATCAAGTTCAATTGTTATTGCGAAACAATGGCGCCCCCTCTGGCCAGTGTGACAACCACCTCGCGTACACTTTCCTGTCTTTTATTTCACCCTTTACTTCCACCCCACCCCACCTACCTAGGTTCTATCAAATCGACTACCAGTTGCATGCAGGTTACAGCTTTCTCTTACGATTTGACGGTCTCACAACAATCCTTATCAAAGTACATAGAGCTGCACATATTTTATGTTCCATGAAAACATAATCTGTATAAATAAAATATGCCTATATATAATTCATATATAACATAACAAATTAACTTCCATTATCGATCCCATAGTTCACCGCTGTGGTCTCGAGGTAGCGTGCTGCCTTGTCACGCAGCCGGGCCCGGGTACGATTCCCGGTCGGAACAGTTTTTCTGGGTGAGGTTTTTATCGGGGTTTTTCCTCACCTGTAAGACAAATGTCAGGAAAACATTAAGGACTAAACGGTCCCCGAAATCATATGGCCATTATCATCATCATCGTCCTTATCATTGTCACCACCATCATCATCATCATCCTTCACCGGTGTGGAAAGCAACGAGAAGTTACCACATCTACAATTCCCTAGTAAAGCTGCAAGCATAGCATGAAAATGCTATGATTGCAGTGAAGGACCTGCCTTCGGGCAGGATTACTATGGATGGATTATCGATCCCATAGGTTCATGACCGCGCGGACTTAAGTTTTCCATTCATCCCTATCCTGTGCTGATGTTTTTTAATCATCCTATGTATAATCTATTTCGTTCAAATCATGATTGTTATTCTCCCAACTCGTTCTTCGCCTGATTACTGGACGCTTCCCCTCTGGTTTTCATACAAGAAGTTTCCATGCCCTTTTTCCATTCCCCATTCGTGTCACTTGCCTTTCTCATCGCTGTGCACTAAATGCAAAGTTTTTGGAATGATAGGTAATACAAAACTAAAGGCTCAACTTTAGATTACCTTACCTAGATTTTTATACGGGTGCAAAGTATGGACTGTTACTTTAAGGGAAGAAATAGTCATACAAAAAAAAAAATTAGATATCCAATAGTAGATTAGGTAAGATATACATCCATCCATAGTAATTTTGCCCGAGGGCAGGTCATTCACTGCAATCATAGCATTTTCATGTTATGCTTGCAGCTTTACTAGAGAATTGTAGGTGTGGTAGCTTCCCGTTGCTTTCCACACCGGTGAAGGATGACATATGATTTCGGGGACCGTTTGGGCATTAAAGTTTTTTCTGACATTTGTCTTACAGGTGAGGAAAAACCCCAATAAAAACCTCACCCAGAAAAACTGTCTCGACCGGGAATCGATCCCGCGTCCGCTACGTGACAAGGCAGCGCTCTACCTCGAGACCACAGGGGTGGACATATAAGATATAAGCAAGCAATTAAATTTGCATTGTCACTTACGACGAATAAAGAAGAAAGTTTACCCAGAAAAACATTGGAATGGTGTGCACCTGGAAGAAGAAGGAAAGGAAGACCTCGAAACTCGTGGATTGGATGGATACAGACGAGTGGATAAGGAAAATATACCTTAGACACAGAAAGTTGTGTAAACATTGAAAATCTTTATATAAATTATTTATTTTTATATATAAGTTATATATATATAGGCTATATATATATATGTGAAAGTTTTTTTTTTTTTTCCGCGTCTTGGATTCAAGTTCGGCCTCTGGCCATTATCAAGAATAAGGACTAAACCTTGGATAGGTGTATGTCTTCGAAAACGGACTACAGCGATAACTCTTTGCATTTTATCATATAAGACCTAAAACTGTGACTCGAACTTATCATTCCTTGATGATGACATGTGGGATCATGCCGAAACGTCGGAATCAGTGGCCAGAGGCCGAACTGGAATCCAAGACGCGGAAAACCCAAGAAAACTTTCATATTGATACTTATACCCCGCGAAAATCTGCAATATAACATACATATGTGTATATATATATATATATATATATATAGATGACATGATAAGAAAAATAAATGCCTGGACGGGATTCGAACCCGGAACTCTGGTGGGTCGGTACCCCAGCGTGGTATCCATTACACCTCCAGGCGAATCCAATTCAAACACTTATTATTTTATATATATTATATTCTCCATTATTACTAGATGTCGCGAGAACTCGGTCTTCACTGCCATATATATATTATATATATATATATATATATATATATATATATATATACTAGCTGGCCCGGCGAACGTCGTATCGCCTTTAAATATTTTTACGTTAATTTTTCCGATGTTTTAATAGTTATCTGCTATTCGGGGTGGAAACAAATCCAACAAATCAAAGATCATAAAAATCGGTCCAGCCGTTCTTGAGTTATAAATAGTGTATCTAATCCGACTTTGTTATATATATAAGTCCCGGCCACGCGTTGTTGTGGCTGAGGTATACGTTAAGTTATGTTGTAGTAAACTAAGTGAGAAATCTAAATCAGAAAGTTTTTGTTTTACACAATTGTTTAGTTCTGGTACGTTAACTACACCCGGATATGTGTGGTGGTTTATGTGGAAGTGGTTTTGTTGATTGAGATGAATTTATGTTGTCTGCATTCTCAGTATCATCCATAAGTGTATCATAAGGATTATATACATTTATTGATGGAATATTTTGAGGAGGCTTGCCGATTTCTTTATACTTTCCTTTTTTTCCTACGAACTTGTTGGCAGTTTGGATTCTCATCATCATCAAGAAGCCTCTGTATAGTAATATCATCTTGTGATATATTATAGTCATCTTGATTTTCATTTAATTGAGGCATGGAGATTGTTTCTGTAATATTAGGCATATTATTATAACTAACAGACTTACTTACAATTCTGTTATTCCGTTCCTTAGGACCTTCATATGTTTTTAAATTGACATTCTTCTTAAATGTAAGATTTATGTCATTATGCATAGGCCTATACCAATTTGCGGAAATTCACTTGATATATTATCATTCATGGTCTCTAGAACTGTTTAGCCATATTGTTCAATGTCCCTTCTCGGTCCAGTTAAATTTAATTAAAGTTGCTCTCTTTCAGCCAGATTACTTAAAACTAATACTTATACACGAAATTAATATTATTATCAATATATTGCAAATAAAATAAACACAAACACACTTAAATTATGAAATAATCAATATTTGCAATTCGCGGTTGGAACAAAAGCACAGCAATTTGGTTAAATAATGAACCAATTACCTTACACCGTCATCTGTTAGAATTGTATGGAACTCACAGATAATTATAACTCTTTGTTAAATAATAAACAAATAATTTGCAATAAAAAATAATGCGACTATAAATTTAGTTATAAACAACCGTAGGTCTCAAGTTGGATCAAACAGCAGACAGTGTGCAAAATTTTATTAAAATCGGTTGAGTAGTTTAGGATTCCATCGCGGACAAACAACGTGACACGTAATTATATATATATATATATATATATATATATATATATATATTTATTTATTTAGATGCTATGACTATATTTTTGACATTTAGGAATGAAGGGAAATAGAGAGAGACAGGGATAGATATATAGATAGATAGAGAGAGATAATAAAGAACGATAAAAATAAAGTTTAATAATATTATTAGTCGAAACAAGAAACAGAATTGGGTGTGATCTCTGTTAAATTGTGTCATTGCTCGGGATGCCCGCATGTGTGAAAGAGGTTGTGATGAAAGTGTGCAGACACTCCTTGCATTGAAGGAGATGTCAAGTTGATCAAATAGCTATTCATGTTACGTCTAACAATCAATGTCCAACAGCACCAGGAATGTCTTTATTACCAATACATTGTGTCCTATATTTTCACAGGTCTTGGCAACACTACATCCTATTGTGGATACGAGTATTTAGGCCTATATTTCCATTATTATAACATTGAAAGTTTTTTTTTTTCATATTTATGGTATTTTTGTTTTATTTATTTATTTATAAAACTAATTAACTAACTCTCAGGTACAATATAACTCGTAGGTTCATGTCTGCTTGGATATAAGCTCTCCATACATCCCGATCCTGAATTCAGGCTTTCCAAACATCCCCTGTATAATCTACTTCCCTCAAATCATAGTTAATGTTATTCTCCCACCTCATGCATGGTCTACCAACTGGTTTTCCTACAAGAAACTTCCATGCACGTCTTTCATTCACCATTCGTGCCACATGTCCTGCCCATCGCAGCCTACGAGACTTAACTGTTCTCATTATATCTGGCTTCCTATAAAGACCATGTAATTCACTGTTATGCAGTCTTCTCCATTCACCTGTCTGTTCATCTCTCTTTGGTTCAAAAATTTTCCTAAGAACTTTATTCTCAAATACTCGTAATCTTTTCTCTTCCCTTCAAGTAGGCCTAACAGTCCATATTTTGAATCCGTATGAAAATCGAGGTAAGGTAATCTAAAGTTGAGCCTTTAGTTTTGTATTACCTATTGTTTCTAAAAAAAAGTGGTTAGTCATTGTAATAACCAACTAATTCACTGGCTCTATCGAACCCGTAGGTTCATGGCTGCACGGACATAATCTTTTCATACATCCCTATCCTGAGCTAATGCTTTCCAATTATCCCCTGTATAATCTACTTCCCTCAAATCATGGTTAATTTTATTTTCCCATCTTATTCTTGGTCTATCAACTGGGCGTTTTCCTCTGGTTTTCCCACCAGAAGATTCCATGTACTTCATCCATCCCCCATACGCGCCACATTTGCTGACCATCGCAGCCTACGAGACTTAACTGTTATTATTACATCTGGCTTCCTACACATATTATCTTTTTGTAATCTTGCAAGCCCTTGTTTCCCTTAACAGAGATTTAGGCGCTCTCCCCCTACAGGGAAGAATTTGAACCATACTAATTTAATTACACTTGTTTTCGTATAGATGTCATTTGAGTGGTCTGTGGTCAGCGTTCCGCCTCATACTGACATCTAGGAAAACAAAGTAGTATTAGGACGGGAAAATTCGGTAAATTTTGCTTAGAGGCCGTTTCATTCAGGCTTAAGGATCTTTTACGAGCCTGAAAATCTTTAGACTCGGGACCCACGTCTGAAAGTCCCTCCCGGAGGATTTGCTCCTTGGATTTCTCCATCCTAAAAATCCATCGACCCCGGCCGGGTTTAATTCTTTATTTATAAAACTAACTAACTCATTGGCGCTATAGAACTCGTAGGTTCTTGTCCGCTTGAATATAAGCTCTCCATACATCCCGATCCTGAATTAAGGTTTTCAAATCATCCCCTCAAATCATGGTTAATGTTATTCTTTCACCTCATTCTTGGTCTACCAACTGGGCGCTTTCCCTCTGGCTTCCCTACAAGAAACTCCGATGCCCCTCTTTCATCCATCCTTCGTGCCACATGTCCTGCCCACCGCAGTTTACGATACTTTACTGTTCTTATTATATCTGGCTTTCTATACATATCATGTAACTCACTTATGTAGTTTTCTCCATTCACCAGTCTGTTAATCTCTTGACCCAAAAATTTTCCTCTTTATAAAAATAAAATTCTTTCTCTAGAAAATTCATGAATTCTGCTTACAGAATCCCAGTCTCTCAGTACTTTCTATTGCGAAATCTTGCACAGCGTCGTCAGGACTTTTTTTATACAGTACGTATGAGCGAGTGGTCTGAGTGTGGGGTGGGGCGGTAGAAAACTCGCAATGTCCAACTTTTAACCAGTAGATCAAGATTAATGAATGGTTAAACACATTGAGTCAAACCAGTGGACAGGATCCCAGAGAGGCAAACCCCAGAATTTCGATCCACACCAAGAGAGAAGGGGGTGGATAATGCAACACAAAAGCAAAGGAGATAACCTCTACATCCCCCCCCCCGCCATTCATTCTTTACGCCGAGCCTTGGCCGTCTCTACTTGCTGGCTCAAATGGACGATAACATATGAATATGTTCGGCCTCTATCTGTCCATCAATCTAGACGCCCGTACGTATGCATGACAGTGTTATGAATGATAAATTCGCGTGTTCTTTGTTTCTTTTTTTTATTCTTTGTTTATGTTTTATATTAGACTATTCTTACCGTAGGTTGTGGTTCCCCTGTATACGAGCTCTTTTATTGCAAGAAAAATACAAGTATTCTGCTTTGTTTTTGTATAATATTTCATTTTTATGATTGTAGGAGTATGCTTCAAGCAATATGACAACACATAGCAAACTTTGTAGGCCTATAACAATTCAGCCTGCATATGTTTGTTCTCGGAAAGCTTGAAAAGTTGACTGTCGATTGACGCGACATTTTGTACATATAGATTTTCAGGTACAGCGAATGTTTACCTTGTATCTATTAAGCTCTCAAAACATTAGGTGTAGTTCACCTGAAACGAAAAATTTTAAATTAGCTCTAGCGGTCGCAATTTTCGATGTTTTACAACGAAACTAGGTAGGCCCTGATAAAATAAACCGTGGTAGGTGATAACAAAATTATATAATGGAAATGGACAGCTAATGACAAATGAGGAGAATTTTGAGGAAGTGGCTGAATTCAAATACCTAGGAACAATAATCACAAATAGGAATGAGATGCACAACATAGGCTCAATTCTGGAAATGCGTGCTATAATGCATTGCAGAGACTCTAGATGTCCCAACTCCTTTCAAAAAACGTTAAACTGAAAATATATAAAACTATTATTCTACCAGTTATATTATATTTGTGCGAAACATGGACTCTTACTTTAAGGGAGGAAATGAGATTACGAGTTTTTGAGAATAAAGTTCTTAGGAAAATTTTTGGACCAAAGAGAGATGAACAGACAGGTGAATGGAGAAGACTACATTACAATGAACGACATGGTCTTTATAGGAAGCCAGATATAATAAGAACAGTTAAGTCTCGTAGACTGCGATGGGCAGGACATGTTGCGCGTATGTGGAATGAAAGACGTGCATGGAAGAATCTTGTAGGAAAGCCAGAGGGACAACGCCTAGTTGGTAGACCAAGAATGAGGTGGGAGAACAACATTAACTATGATTTGAGGGAAGAAGATTATACAGGGAATGATTGGAAGCATTAGCTCAGGATAGGGATGTATGGAGAGCTTATCTCCGCGCGGCCATGAACCTACGGGTTCGATAGTGCCAGTGAGTAAGTAAGTAAGGTAATAACACACATCTGCGGATTCCGACAGTTATAAGTGGGAGTTTATTAGAAATTCGAAATTAAACATTGACTTTAGCAACCGCCATATTTGGTTCATCGCAATGTATAGCCTACCTTATAATTTAGTTAAATATTTCATTTATTTAGGCGTAGCAGCGTACACAGGTATTTACATTTATTAGGTAAAACTTTCCTCATTAGAGGATTGCCTCAAGGACAAAGTGATACCGACAATTAATTCTTGGAATTGATTAAATAAATTTTGTAAATACATTTAAAAAAAATAAAATTGTAGGCCTAATTGAAGTATACATACTATTAAGTAGAAATTTTGTAAATATGGTTTCTTAAAATTGAAATTGATCCTCTAATGGCAGCGATGGCAAGTTTAGAAAGATACACCCTGTCCAAATCTAAGGAATTTGGCTAAGAATCCTGGTATAGTACCTCTTGCCCCGATCATCAATCCTGTGACAGTTATACTATCTAGTTGGTATTTATCTTTGTAATAGTCAATTGTTGGCTCATATATGGCTTATACAAAGGCAATGGGTAGTTAATGACAGACGAGGAAAATGTTGAAGAAGTTGCTGAATTCAAATACCTAGGAACAATAATTGCAAACAAGAATTAAGCCTACGTGCAGGTAGAAATTAAACATAGTTTCAACTCTAGAAACACATGCTGTTATGCATTTTACTACAGGGAGTGTAGCCTTCGAAACTTCTCTCAAAAAAGCATTAAACTGAAAATGTATAAAACGATTATTTTTCCTGTTGTGTTATGTGGATGCGAAACATGGAATATTATTTTAAGTAAGAAAAAATACGACTATTTGACAATAAAGTTCTTAAAGCATATTTACATAAAAGAGAGAGACGAGCAGACTGGTGAATGGAGAAGACTGCTTAACAGTTAGATACATTTTCTTTATGGGAAATGAGATATACACTTAGGCCTAATACAAACAGTTAACTCTCATAGACGGCTGTCGATAGCACATAGGTAGCACGAACGAGGGACAGGAAAACTTATTGTAGGAAAACGAGAGAGAGTGCGCATGATAAAGGCCAAGATCCCTTAATTCTGCCAGTTCAATTAGTCTGTAGTTATTACTATTAGACGTATTATTATTATTATTATTATTATTATTATTATTATTATTAACCAGAAAAAATAAGTTACAAAAATATAATTCTATAGAGAGAACTACTGAAAGGAAATACATGGAAATTCAACGAAAACTTGGAATAATAACTCATGTCGATGGAAATGGATTTCTTGAGGAGAGCAGGAAGATATTCAAAATTGTAAAAAGTAAAAAATAATATCATACGACAAAAAATTAATATTAAATATTCACCACTAGATTATAGGCCTATAAGATATAAGCAGTTAAATTGGTATGGGCACGTACGGCGAATTCAAGAATAAAGTTAACCAGGAACACATTTGAATGGTGTCCACCTGAAAAAAAAAAACTCGAAAGTCAAGGGTGCAAGAAATAAGAACTAGAATAAGAGCAAGAGGACTCGAGGACATGGAGTGGATGGATAGAGACGAGTGGAGAAGGAAAGTTAAACTTTAGACATAAATATGTGTTAAAATTGAAAATCTGTATATAAATTATTATTATTGTTGTTATTATTATTATTATTATTAATATTATCGAAACAACTATAACAATGTCAATCGACCAGAAAGAAGAGAACATGAGACCAAAGTTAACGTGGAAGGAAAACATGAGGATAGCAATGCAAGCAAGAAAGTTAAGCATTAAAGATACCCAAGATCGTCATAAGATTTGGAAGTTTGGGTCGGGAAGGCGGCAGCAACTGTAAAAAAAGCGAAGATAGAATCGATTATTATTATTATTATTATTATTATTATTATTATTATTATTATTATTATTATTATTATTATTAACCCTTAAATTGTCAATACAATATTTTCTCGTACCAGTTATTTAAATGTTCCGGACCGGAAAGAAAATAAATTCATGTAAAACCTGTGTTATTATTATACATTATTGCGTAATTTGACATAAATTTAAATAATCTTTACTCGTTTGTTTTTCTATTGATTAAAAAAACAATATAAATAAGTGAAATCAATGTATCCAATAAGATTCCGATTGAGGGTCTTTCCACTTTTCAGCGGTTGCCCTTTTACCAGCCGGCTGCTGGCCCTTCACATCCACATGTGTCAATCACAGAGGTAGATGATCAACAGCCAGTGTAGGGGTGACATGTGGTTAGCATGTCGAGTCCCCCAGCCGTTATAGCTGGTTCCTCAACCTGGAGCCGCTACTTATTGTAGCTACCCAATTGCCTCACGATGCTGGGTGGGCACCGGTCCCATACTGGCCGAAATACCATGAGAAAATGTCTTCCCCCATGGGGACTCGAACCAGCGCAAGTCCCGTAGTTCTGCGCCAAGGCTTCCTACCTTAACCGCCCGGCTACGGCGCGGGACTCCAATAAGATACATTTTTAATTTAAGGGTTAAAATAATCCACCGCTGTGGTCTCGAAGTAGCGTGCTGCCTTGTCACGCAGCGGCCAGGTTTCGATTCCAGGTTGGGACAGGCTCCTGGGTGAGGTTTTTTCGGGGTTTTTCCTCACCTGTAAGACAAATGTCAGGAAGCTTGGGCCCAACGGTCCCCGAAAATCATCCGGTCATCATCATCATCGTTATCATTATTTTCATCATCTTTCACCGGTGTGGAAAGCAACAGGAAGCTACCAGACCATAGGCCCTAATTCCTTAATAAAGCTGCAAATTATAGCATGAAATTGCTATGATTGTAGTGAAAGACCTGCCCTCGGGCAGAATTACTATGGATGGATGGATTGTTAAAATATGTTTTTACCTACTGGAATTTTTCGTGATTTTTACTGTTCGTTTACAATTAATTATTATTAGTGTTTTTAATATCATCATAGACGTGTCAAGGAACGCTTTTGATAACGTAAAAATATTATAAATTAAACAAAAATAAAACTTAGTTTTATTTGATTTTCATATTTATTAAGATATAATTCAGTGACAGCTGTTTCGGTACACTGTACCTTCTCCATACATGTTAACAAATTACAGTGTACCGAAATTAATTTAACATGTCTGAAGAAGGTACAGTGTACCGAAACAGCTGTCACTGAATTATATCTTAATAAATATGAAAATCGAATAAAACTAAGTTTTATTTTTATTTAATTTATAAACATGGATTTTCATCAAGTAAACACCAAATAAATTGATTAAAAATATTATTTATTTGTAAAATTGTTAAAATTTAGAATTGAATGTGTTTATAGATTATCATTTTAAGGTGATTATAGAAATGGCTACCGAATTAAGAGACAATGTTAGAACAAAGTTCTTTGTGCTGTGGGAACTGGTTTGCTGTGAACACTTGCAAGAAGTGGATGTCCTCAGAAACACTCGATCGATTGGCTATTTCATGGAAATCCGTAGTTAGCAACTTTGTGATTGGTTGGACGGTTTTCTTACTTAAATGAAACAAAAAGAATAATAAAGAAAAACACAAGAGTGTAACAAATGTAGCCAAGCTTCTGGGGTTGAGACTTTTTAATTGGTTTGCTTGTTATGTTCTTGTTTTCTTAGATTCTTGGAGACAAGAGTTTATCGCTTAATGGGAAATTCAACTTCTTTCCCACACAGAATTGCATACATTTATAAGATATTTGCAGAGTTTATTACAATTACAACATTTATAGAAACACCACTTAAAACCTGTACTTGAATTCTATTACTTAAATAGTGTAAGTTATATATATACTTACTGGCACTATCGAAGCCGTAGGTTCATGGCCGCGCGGACATAAGCTCTCCACACATCCCTATCCTGAGCTAATGCTTTCCAATCATCCCCTGTATAATCTACTTCCCTCAAATCATAGTTAATGTTGTACTCTCACCTCATTCTTGGTCTACCAACTGGGCGTTTTCCCTCTGGCTTTCCTACAAGAAGCTTCCATGTACGTCTTTCATTCCCCATACTCGCAACATGTCCTGGCCCATCGCAGTCTAACGGCGACTTAACTGTTCCTTATTATATCTGGCTTCCTATAAAGACCGATGTATTTCATTGTTATGTCGTCTTCTTTCTTCCATTCACCTGTCCTTTCATCTCTCTTTGGTTCAAAATTTTTCCTAAGAACTTTATTCTCAAAAACTCGTAATCTCAGTTTTCCTCCTCCCTTAAGTAAAGAGTCCATTGTTTCGCACCCGTATAATATATAACTGGTAGAATAATAGTTTATGTTATATAATTTTCAGTTTTTAACGTTTTTTGAAAGGAGTTGGGTTTGGGGGGACTCAAAGTCTCTGCAATGCATAATAACACGCATTTCCAGAATTGAGCCTATGTTTAATTTCTTTGTGCATCTCATTCCTATTTGTGATTATTGTTCCTAGGTATTTGAATTCAGCCACTTCCTCAAAATTTCCCCGATTTGACATTAGCTGTCCATTTCCATTATATAATGCATTTCTACGTGTGACCGTATATTTTGTTTTATTGATATTTACTTCCAGTCCTAATTTCTTAGTGTTACTCAATAGTGTGTGCTTGTTGTCCTTTAGTATCTCCTCACTCTCGACCAATAGTACTACAACATCAGCATAAACTAACAGGTTATTAATCCATTGAGTTGTAGTTAAGTTATAGGCCTATATATAGGCCTATATATACATATATGTGTGTATATATATATATATATATATAGCATAACTGTTTCTTTGTACTGATAGGGCGTCTCTAAATATATGTCCACACATAGAAAAACATTTTATAATGGAAACGGTCAGTTAATACAAACGACGGAAATTTTGAAGAAGTGGTTAAATTAAAATAGGCTTACATATGAGCAATTATTTACAAACAGGAATGAGATGCAGAAAGAAATTAAACATAGGTTCAATTCTGGAAATTCAGGCTATTATACATTACAGCGCCTTCTATGGTATCTTTACCTTGTCGTGGTAGAGTGGCTTGCGTGCTTAAATGATCCGGAGAGCTATGCCGGCAGTAGCATTTCTGCCGATAGTGAGCCGGACTGGTCGAAGGTGATAAGCCAGTCGAAAAAAGTACCTTGGTCGAAAGAGTGACGATCTTTCACCGTAAAAATACAACCGTCAAGAAATGCGGACGTGGGTTCCACTGGGGTAAAATTTTCCGGAGGTAAATAGTCCCCCATTCGGTTCTCCGGGCGGGGACTACTTCAGGGAACTCATGACAAAGGCTCAAACACAGGGACATGTTCCTAGGAACATGGAATGTTAGGACTTTATACAATAGCGGGGCACTAGAGATATTAACACGGGAATTAGATAAATCACCCTTGGATATAGTCGCTTTACAGGAAGTTAGATGGCCAGGAGAAGGTAGTCAGGAATCAGGAAGCTTTGCATTGTACTACAGGGGTGCAGAAACACCTAGATTTGGAACGGCTTTTTTAGTCAGGAGGATCCTGCCCGATATTAAGTTTGTCAGTTACTGCGATGGGCAGGACATGAGGCACGTATGGGGAATGAAAGACGTGCATGAAAGCTTCTTGTAGGAAAACCAGAGGGAGAAAACCCAGTTGATAGACCACGAATAAGGTGGGAGAATAACATTAAATATGATTTGAGGGAAGTAGATTATACAGGGAATGATTGGAAGACATTAGCTCTGGATATGGATGTATGGAGAGCTTATGTCCGCGCGGCCATGAACCTGCGGGTTCGATAGTGCCACTGAGTAAGTATGCATTACAGGACTCTTGTCCGAACGTCTCTCAAAATACTTTAAACTGAAAATGTTCAAATCTGTTATTCTCCCACCTCATTCTTGTTCTATCAACTAGGTTTTCCCCTCTCATTTACCCATAAGATGCTTCCATGCCCCTGTTTTATCTCCATTCCTGCACATTGCAGTCTACGTGGCTTAACTGTTCTTAATATCTGGTTTCATATATCGATAATGTAGCTCACTGTTATGTAGTCTTCTCCATGTATACATTCATGCATAAGTACATTCCCATTGTAAGGTAGCCCTATATTGAATTCTTCTTCTTTTTCTTCTTCGCGGTTTAGACTTATTTACTAGCCTATTCCGTCTCCAAATTGCTGCTGTTTCCATCTTTTCTTTAGTCTTCCCAAACTTCTTCTTCCTCGTGGTGAATAGCTGTATGCTGCTTTTGGCATTCTATTCTCAGTCATCCTTGCCAAGTGTTCTTTCCAGTTTGTTCTGTATTTCACTATTGTTGTGTTAAATTCCTCCACTTCTAGTATACTGAATTCATGAAGACAAATACATGTATAATTGGAAAGAATAATGAGAAGGAAAGTGGGGGAGTATGATGAATCATAATGGAAGATAAGGAACGTGGACACGAGGAAAGAGAAGAAAGCGACGCGACGCGACGTCCGAGGCTGACGAAGATGGATCACTACACAATACTACTGTAGTACGAGATCAATTGAATTTCTATTCGCTTGGCTCTAACTACCCTCCAGACCACTCCATTTGTTTCAATAAACCATTTCTTTACGTTTACTCTTATAATGTCCTTTTCCACTTGTTTTATTTCATTTATTTCCTTCGCTGCGAACTTTATTTAGAAAATTGCTGATAATAATTATTCTAGAAATTCGAATGGTTTCACTGCCTATAATTACTTAGGCACAGTAGCTACAAAACAAAATTCGTATTCTTGGAATGCCGCTGATCTTTTATCGTAAATTTATGGCACGTAGGCCTAAACATTTTAAGCATGAGAATAAAAGTTGAAATTTCTGCAGAAATTTGTGGAACAATCAGACGATCACTGAGGAACAAAGTAAGAAAGGATGCGCAGCTAAGATTTTACTCAGCGATGGCACTACCAGTGGCGTTGTATGGAAGTGAGGCCTGGGTCCTGAAGGAAAAAGAAAAAGAAAATAAAATTCAGGCAGCGGAAATGAGCTTCCTACGGACTGTGAAAGGTTTTACAAGAGAAGAACATATTAGAAATGAGAATATTAGAGAGGAACTAAAAGTTCAACGACTTCTTCAACAAATAGAAGAACACAGGAACAATTGGATAGAGCATTTGCAAAGAATGCCAGAGGATAGGATACCAAAGATTGCACTGACATATAATCCTGTAGGACGAAGGTCGGTAGGAAGACCAAGAAGGCGCTGGGCTGAACAGATGTGAGATCTAAACAGGTAAAAACCTAATCCGTGAAGGATGGTGATGGTGATTATAATTTCATCATCATAGTACATTCACGAATTTAGGCCATTTGTTGACCTGTTTCGGCGCCAAGAGAAACACCATCCAGAAGTCTTTTGAGTGGACGTCCTGTTTTCTTCTTCCTGCGCGTTGATATCTTAACATTTGTTTGGGTATCCTGTGATCTTCCATTCGATGAACATGTTGCATCCATCTTGACTTATAATCAGAAATTTTGTTTTCTAAAGATTCCATGTGTAATTTCATTAATCCGTAAATTTCTTTTAACTTCTTCTTTCATCTTCTTTCTTTTAACTTATACAACTACAAATAAAACCACGTATTTATTTTATTGAGGCGTAGCAGCGCACAATTTTTAATGTTTCACAACGAAACTCAGTATATGCTATTAAAATAAACCGAGGTAGGATTATCCAAAAATCAACCAAATACGATAATTAGCTATAAGTGGAGAGTTTACCTGAAAACCGAAATCAAAAGTTTACTTTAGTAATCGCCATGTTTCGTTTGACCCCAATGTATACAATGTACACACCTGTTTTCAGGTACGCCGAATGTTTAAGCCGCTCTCTATTAGCCTATACTCTAAAACCATAAGGGGTAGGGGTTCACTTTAAGCGAAAAATAAATAATAGTTTAAAAAACTAAAACAACACGCTTTATTAGAAAACTGAACTAAAAAATGAAAAAATAATTTTAATTTCCAACACGCTTGGGATAAAACTAAAGCGGTCAACAAAAAAATCATCTCCAACACATCTAGAATAAAACTACATTTATCTACAAAAAAATAATTTTACCATCAAAAGCGTGGGGTGCTCTATATCAATTAATATATTTGATAATAAACAGATATTGGTAAAAGTAAAGTCTCTAAGAAGAAAATGTAAAAACCATAAAAAGCACCCCACGATTTTGATGGCAAAATTAGTTTTTTTGTAGATAACTCTAGTTTTATTCTATATGTGTTGGAGATGATTTCTTTGTTGAGCACTTTAATTTTAGCCCAAGCGTGTTGAAAATTAAATTATTTTTCATTTTTTAGTTCGGTTTTTTAATAAAGCGTGTTATTTTAGTTTTTTAAATTAGGCTATTATTTATTTTTTATTTTTTAGTTTGTTTTTCTAATAGAGCGTGTTGTTTTAGTTTTTTAAACTATTATGTAGTCTCTGGATAAATGATAGAAGACTAAATTGGAACGATAACGTAGATAGAATGGAGAACAGTAGACTAGTGAAGAAAGTACGTGACTGGACACCTCAGCAGAAAAGGCCTTTAGGAAGACCAAAACTACGATGGAAGGACGTCATCATACCCCGGACCTGTAGTGAATGGACACGCAACAAACTGCCAGCTTTCATGCATAGAGGAAGAAGATGAAGAAGAAGAGTTAAAAGTAATATTCTTCTAAAAAAATCCTCCGGACCGGATTTGAACCAGCGCCCTATGGATTACTGAAATTATACCACTACAGTCCACTACTCTACCAACTGAGCTACCAGAGGATATAATATTAATTTCTTACAACGATGGACTAAAAAGTCGATAAGTCCGCAACCTATTACATATTATATAGGCTATATTATTTATGAAATTATTGTATTGCTATTGGTCCTTTACAAGTATAGAAAGTTTCAAGTCGATCCAATGATTTTAAGTGGGTGAAAATCGCGTTGAAAGATTCCGCAACATAGATAGATACAGGTCAAGCTAATATAAAGTGAATATTCCATAATTTTGTATTTTAATATTTAATTTAAAGCGAATTCCAATAAATATAAATAATCAAATCAGCAAATCAGATAGACTAATACCCCAAGGTGTAAAACAAGGCTGTCCACTTTCCCCTCTTCTATTTAATTTATATATGAATGAAATCATAAAATTATGGCAAAACCAATCACAATCACACTTTATGATTGATGGTCGACCCCTCAACGCATGAATGTATGCAGATGATCAAGTAATATTGGCTATTTCTGAAGATCACCTACAAAGAGCAGTACATAGATTGTCAAATATAACCCAAGATTATAATTTACAAATTTCGGTAAGACAAAAACTATGGCGTTTCAAGGGAAAATACCGATACGAACTAAAATTGTTATTAACAACAATATAATAGAACAAGTTAATAACTTTACTTATCTTGGCTGCAATCTTTCCTACGACACATGTAAAGACATAGACATAAAATTGGTCAAATTTCAAAAACTTATAGGAACAATAAAAAGCATTCTTTTCCGAAAAGTACGCCCAGATACAATTCTAAAATTTTATAAAACAATGGCTCTTCCAACTCTACTTTATGGTTCTGAAACCTAGACTCTTACTAAAGGTAAATTAAATAGGATAGTAGCTGCAGAAATGAAGTTATTAAGACCTTTAGCGGGTTATACGCTTTATGATCACATACGTAATGAAGCTCTCAACACACCAGCAATAACTGAAATCATTCAAAAATATCAAAATAATTGGCATGAACACCTTCTGAGAATGCCAAACAATAGACTACCTCTGCAGCTATTGAACTACAGACCCACAGGGCGAAGAGACCCAGGAAGACCTAAGAAGAGATGGAGGGATCAATTTCTTTCCTGAAGCGGAACAGGCCAATGGCCTAATCCATGACTGCCATTGATGATGGATTTAAAGCGAATAAAAAAATCCGGGGAAGGCCTGATAATAATCAGGTAGACTTATATAAAGTATCTAGTAGAAGTAGCCTATACTGTAGTGTCATTTAGTGAAATGTATAAGAATAAATGTAAAGTCCATAAAATTATTAATATGATTTGAAGTGGTGGCCGGTAGTAAGAGATGCATAATTGAATTTGCAGGCTCCCTGTAGTCAGAGCGAACGCCTTAACATTCCGAGTTCTCAACGGACCTGAATTAATGCACATGTAGCTCTAATGAAACAGGACCCCCCCCCCAACCCCCCACAAGCCAGCGCTGAGCTCCGATCAATAGTTAATTAATGTGTTTTGTGGTTGATTGCATCCCCTTAT
The DNA here is from genome assembly GCA_030220185.1 of Diploptera punctata. Classification (NCBI taxonomy): domain Eukaryota; kingdom Metazoa; phylum Arthropoda; class Insecta; order Blattodea; family Blaberidae; genus Diploptera; species Diploptera punctata. Next base: position 1,383,012 of record JASPKZ010003855.1, read on the forward strand.
CATTATACGGTACACATCCTTCCCTCGCAATGTTACCACCCCCACTTCTTTTGTATTTCCCTCTCTACTACATTTATCTCCATATAAGAGGGTTTCTCAGATTCTCTAAAACATTGTGACCTTTGTCAACTGTTTTCCTATTTTTATACGTCAACAACAATCATAACCGTGGACACACAAAAAAAGACAATAATACTTACTTACTCTTACTTACTCACTGGCACTATCGAACCCGTAGGTTCATTGCCGCACGGACATAAGCTCTCCATATATCCCTATCCTGAGCCAATGCTTTCCAATCATTCCCTGTATAATCTACTTCCCTGAAATCATAGTTAATGTTATTCTCCCACCTCATTCTTGGTCTACCAACTGGGCGTTTTCCCTCTGGCTTTCCTACAAGAAACAAAAGACAATAATAGAGTCCGAATTTTTATGTGCACTAACCAAGAAGAATGTATAATTATAAACCAAAAGGGAGAAGAATGTTGGGAAGACCATTGAAGAGATGGAAGGACCAATTCGACCTATAATGAGATCGGAACAGGCCTTTGGGCTTAATCCTTGTTGTTGATGATGATGATTTTATGTACTAAAAGGTAAGAACACTGGGAAAGAAAGTAAGGAAACAAACACATTTAAAATTTTATAAAGTATTGGCTGTGCCTGCAATTTTGTCTTCTTCTTCCTCTACGCATGAAAGCTGGCAGCTTGTCGCGTGTTCATTCAATACAGGTCCGGGATATGGTGACGTCCTTCCATCGTAGTTGTGGTCTTCCTAAAGGCCTTTTCTACTGAGGTGTCCAGTTACGTACTTTCTTCACTAATCTACTGTTCTCCATTCTGTCTATGTGATCGTTCCAGTTTAGTCTTCTATCGTTTATCCAGAGGTTTATAGGTTCAATTTCACATTCTCCTCTAATAACAGAGCTGCGAATTTTCTCTCTCAGCGATTTTCCTACGATTTTCCTTAAAACTTTCATTTTGGTCGTTTCATTGATTTGTTTTGTTTTTTGAGTTTCTATTCGGCATTCACAACCATATGTTAGAACTGGTCTTATGACAGATTTGTAAATTCTTACTTTTGTATCTATTCTTAAATTTTTATTTTTCCAAACAGTATTGTTTAAACATCCCAATATTTTGTTTGCATTATTTGCTTGATGGAGGATTTCATCTGTTATTCTGTTGCTGCTATTAATTTCTATTCCTAAATATTTGAATTTCATGACCTATTCTACACTTTTCCCTTCTATTTCTAATTTAACACGTCGTGGGTCCTTGGATATTGCCATTGATTTGGTTTTATTTGTTGAGATTTTCATGTTATATTTTGCTGCAATGATTCTAAATTTGTGCAACAGCATTTGTAAATCATCTTCACTTTGTGCAATTAGAACTGTGTCATCAGCATAGTTTATTATCTTCAGCTCTTTGTTACCTATTTTAATCCCTTTTCTAACTTCAACTTTTAGTTCTTTGATGATTTCATCCATTATTAGTGTGATCAATATGGACTTAATGATTCTTCTTGTCGTATTCCTTGCTGGACTAAAATTTCTTTAGATGTACTATTTCCATATTTGATAGTTGTACTGTTTCCTGAATATATTTCTTTGATGATTGCGATGAGGTTTTTAGATACATTCTTGTTTTCTAACATGTTGAGTATGTCATTAAATCTTACCCGATCAAAAGCCGGACTGCAATATTGTACGGCTCAAAAATATTGTCTGTGAATAAACAGACAATTAAAATAACACTGAACAAGAAAGAATACACTTTTTTTTTTTTCTTAGAAAGAAAAATATGTGATTCTGATAGTATGTTTTCTCCTGAATTCAAATATGATAACGGTTTTTCTCCATCACGCAAGGTTTCCGAGAGACAGGCATGTATTATAATTTGAAACACTTTAATATTTTCTACATTCGTAACTACACAATATTCGAACATTCAGATTCACCTAGAAAGTAAGAAATGACTATTTTCTGCTGTATTTCGCCTGTGGAGCATCCCTCTTGATGGTCCAACAATAATCGGCCAGCATATTAGGATTCCATTTGCATTGATATCTCTTTTCCATAGCTGAAATCTCCTGATGAAAGTGTTCCCCGTGTTCATCGCTCACTGCGCCAAGATTTTCCGGGAAGAAATCTAGGTTTATTAACAAAATAATTATTTAAATCAATTAATTGAAATTGAAATAAAAGAAAATCGTGGGTGATGGAGAAATTCCGAATACATATTTGAAAACACGATAAAACTGCATCAAGTACAACTATTGGTACTCATGAGACAAAAATCATATTGGCCAGTGTTAGACCTAATAGAAGCCTCAGAAATGAAATATTTACAATTTTTGGTAGGATATAGACCTACTTTAATGGATAAAAAACGAAGTGAAGATATTCGTAAAGAACTATAAATATTCCCAATAAATGTCTTCTTAACTAAGAAGCCACCATTTGCAAAGATAGAAGCTATGGCTTCAAGCATTTGGCGCGAGGGAATTACAACGTACATAAGAGAAAAATTTGCGTCTAGATCGTAACTCGCCTCGGTAGCTCAGTTGGTAGAGCACTTGGCCCGGAAAGCCAAGGGTCCCGGGTTCGAGTCCCGGTCTAGGCGAACATTTTTCTCTTCAAATATTATAAATATTCAGTTTGACAGATAAAATAGAAGAGTATAGGTGAAGATGGTATGAACGTATCGGCAGAATGGATACCAACAATTTGCCTTTAACTATCAACCGAGAGAAGGAAAAAGAGATCGGGGACGCCCACGAAAGATATGGACACTGTAGCTATGATACTTGGAGCCGGAACGAACCAATAAGGTTTAATCCTCGTAAGTAGAAAAAAGAGATGACGTAAAATTACAACTTAGTATTTTAATGAGAAGTTAGACTTGTGACCGTCTTTTGTTTTGGTTTCACACACAAACAATTGAATACTATCTGTATTGCATTGTTATATTTTATTAGGCCTACATAAAAATTGTGACTCTAGGCATTAAGCGTACTCTGCATAACTAACTAACTCACTGGCACCACCGAACCCATGGATTCATGGCCACACCGACATAAGCTCTCCATATATTCCTATTCTAATTATGGATTATTATAATTTTTTTTATTTACAGTATTTCCCTTGTCAACTTTATATTGTATAGCCTATGTCTATTATGTATCATTAATCAACATGTAGATAACTGGTCAACATGATATTTCTCTCATGAGTACCAATAGTTGTACTTAATGCAGTTTTTATCGTGTTTTCAAATATGTATTCGCAATTTCTCCATCACCCACAGTTTTTTTATTTCAATTTCAATTAATGGATTTAAATAATTATTTTGTTAATAAACCTAGATTTCTTCCCGGAAAATTTTGGCGCAGTGAGCGATGAGCACGGGGAACGCTTTCATCAGGAGATTTCAGCTATGGAAAAGATATATCAAGGCAAATGGATTCGTAATATTCTGGCCGATTATTGTTGGACCATCAAGGGGGATGCTCCACAGGAGAAATGTAGCAGAAAATCGTCATTTCTTACTTCCTAGGTGACAAAACATCTGGAAAGAAATGGGAAAATCTACAAGCTTATGACATTACTGCATTACAAAGAAAATCTGCAGTAGCAACATTCAGACTGCTAACGGGACATGACTGCTTCAATAAACACCTACACAGAATTGGCATAACAGATTCACCTAAATGCCCTTTTTGCAATTTAAATGAAGATATGGAAAGAAACCATCTCCTCCGTTGTCCAGCTTTTGTAGAAGAGACCAGCCTTTCTGCTAAATATTGGAGTGCAAGAGAGCGAATGATTTCATTATCAAGTGCTCAACATTAGATACCAACCAACCACTTTCTAGGTGAGTCCGAATTTTCGAATATTGTGTAGTTACGAATTAAAAAAAAATATGAGTGTTTGAAATTTAAAAAAAAAATGCTGTCTCTCGGAAACCTTGCGTGATAGAGCAAAACCGATATCATATTTGAAAACAGGAGAAAAATACTATCAGAATCACATATTTTTCTTTCTGAGACAAAAGAAAAAATTGTTGTTGCTCAGTGTAATGATCATATTGATGATGGCCAGATGATATTCGGGACCGTTTGGGCCTTAAAATTTCCTGACATCTATCTTACAGTTGGGGAAAAACTCCGATCCGATTGAGGGTCTTTCCACTTTTCAGCGGTTGCCCTTTTACCAGCCGGCTGCTGGCCCTTCACATTCACATGTGTCAATCACAGAGGTAGATGATCAACAGCCAGTGTAGAGGTGACATGTGGTTAGCATGTCGAGTCCCCCAGCCGTTGTAGCTGGTTCCTCAACCTGGAGCCGCTACTTATGGTAGCTACCCAATTGCCTCACGATGCTGGGTGGGCACCGGTCCCATACTGGCCGAAATACCATGAGAAAATTTCTTCCCCCATGGAGACTCGAACCAGCGCAAGTCCCGTAGCTCTGCGCCAAGGCTTCCTACCTTCGGCTACGGCGCGGGACACGGGGAAAAACTCGATAAACAAAAACTCCCCCAGGAAACCTCTCCCGACCGGGGATCGAACCCGGGCCCGCTGCGTGACAAGGCAGCACGCTACCTCGAGACCACAGCGACGGACATAATGTATAGCATTATAATTTTGCACATTTGAATAGACCTGGGTAGGCTATGTGTAGTGTGTAGTAGTAGGGTAGAGGAAGTGGGGACGTTAGTGAACCGACAAGAATGTTCAAAGTTGGCTGATTTGTACGCGAAGTGTAGGGAAATTTGCATGTGGAACACAAGCTTTACCACAATGAACAGTCCCACCCCTGTCATTACAGCGGTTGTTTATACCAAGTGGGGAGAAAACGAGGGTGAAAATCTATTAGCGTGTTCAAAAGGGATTGTTAAAAATTACAGGGGTGATTTAAAATGGCTTATTGTTTTTGCGAAATCCAGTGCTACCAAATGAATATTTTAGCTTCTCTTATTAGCCTACTTCTTATATTTAGTTTATTGTACGTTTTAGCTTTTTCATGTTGGTAACAATGACAGTGTTGCAAGCTGGGACCGAGAATGAGGTATAATAAGGAAATCTATGACTCTTTTGAGGAACCTGATTTATCAACTCTTGTGACATTTTCGCAGTGAAGATGATCAAAGACTAACTGCGGCAGAAATGAAATTTATGAGACGTAGGCCTACTGCAGGTTACTCAAGAACAGACCATAAAAGGAATTCTGAGAGGCCAGGATACAAGCTGCTGAAATGAGATTCCTCAGACCAATAGCAGGATATCAAAGAACAGACAAAAAAACATAACACAGAAATAAGACAACAACTAAAAATAGAGGAATTAAACTCAACAATTGAGAAATACAGAACAAACTGGAAAGAACACTTGGCAAGGATGACTGAGAGTAGAATACTAAAAGCAGCATACAACTATTCACCACGAGGAAGAAGAAGCTTGGGAAGACCAAGGAAAAGATGGAAAGAGCAGCAATTTGGAGCTGGAACAGGCTAGTAAATAAGCCTAAACCGTGAAAAAGAAGAAGAAGAAGAAGAAGAAGGAGATTCTCAAAGAATTACAAACAGAATCACTCATGGAATATGTACAAAATATAGAAAGAACCGGAAATCTCACGTAAGAAGAATGAGCAGAACAAGAATACCACGTCAAATCTTAAATTACCAGCCACCAGGCAAGATATATTTGGGCAGACCCTTCAAACGTTGGATTGAGACCGTAATAGACCGCTAGGTCTATCACATTAAAGGAAGAAGAAGAAGAAGAAGAAATGCATTGGGCCTGACACGTTCAAAGAATGGATAAAGAATGTAACACCTAAGAAAGTGATGGCGGAGGAGATGTTTGGGAAGCGGCCAATAGGAAGACCTAAGAAAATATGGGTGGAATGAGTGAAGGAAGGTTCTCATCAACTCCTGAACTGTAGGACCTTGCAAGAGAGTGCATTGGATAGAGAAGTTTGGACGTCTCGCATTAAGAAGGCACGAGTCCGCTATGGGCTGTAGCGCCATTGGAAGAAGCAAACTGGGACCGGTCTGACTCCTTGGCAGATAATTATAATCTGTGATTATTTAAAATATATATACAGTCAATATGCCCATTTCACCAATTAATGTTTTAAAATGGTCAACAAGTTTCCACAGCCAAGCTGTCATTCTCAAGACCAGATATTGACTGAAGACAAAATTGATAATAAATAAATAAACAAATTCAGTTAAAAACAAACTGAATTTGTTTATTTATTTATTATCAATTTTGTCTTCAGTCAGTATGTGGTCTTGAGAATGACAGCTTGCCTGTGGAAACTTGTTGACAATTTTAAAACATTAATTGGTGAAATGGGCATATTGACTATATATATATATATATTTTAATATTTTATCACCAAGAAGATCACTTGTGTATTAAAAATGTGATTATTTAGTTCGACTCATGTCCAAACTTTTCTAAAAAAAAACGTTAAACATAAAATAGGGGTATATAAAACTGTTATCTAGGCCTACAAGTTATATTACAGTATATGGATGTGAAACATGGACTCTTACTGTAAGGGAGGAGAAAATATTACAAGTATTTGTGAATAAAGTTCTTAGAAAAAAAATTGATCAAAGAGAGATGAACAGACATGCGAATGGAGAAGACTACATAAGAGTGAGATACATTATCTTTATGGGAAATCAGATATAATAAGAACATCGAAGTTCCGTAGTCCCCTTACTATTGTATGGTAGTGAATTTTGGGTTTTAACTAAAAGAGAAGAGAAGATCATAGAAGCAGCTGAAATGAGATTTCTGAGAAGTGTGGCTGGTTGCAAACTTCTAGATAAGAGAAGAAGTGAAGATATTAGAAATGAGCTAAATATCTTTAAACTCTTAGATAGAATAAAAGAATCTAGAAAAAACTGGAAAGAACATGTCCAAAGAATGGAAGATGATCGCATTCCCAAAATTATACTTAAATACTAACCAAAAGGACGCAGGAATGTTGGTAGACCGAAGAAGAGATGGATCCAACTTTTGAATGAGAATCTATGAGACCGGAATAAGCCACATGGGCTTAATCCGTGATTGTCGATGATGATGGTGATGAAGTTCCGTAGACTGCAATGGGCAGGACATGTGGCGCGAATGGAGAATGATAGAGGGCCATAGAAACTTTTTGTAGGAAAACGAGGGAAAAAGCCCAGTTGGTAGACCAAGAATCAGCTGGGAGTATTAAAGTTAACTATGATTTGAGGGAAGTAAATTATACCGGGGATGATTAGAAAACACCTCAGGATAGGGACATGTGGAGAGCTTATGTCCGCGCGACCTTAGATAGATAGATAGATAGATAGATAGATGGAAAGCTCTGCGGCCATCACTTAAGTGTTGGCGGTGGGCGATCCATTTTGGTCCTCCTTAATAGGAAGAACCCCGGGTACCTGTAAAATACATTAGCCCCAATTAAAATGTTGAATTAAAATTTGAAGTTAATTAGCAGAGTGAAGTCGGAAGCGGACCATTTGGGGTTCTATTCCAGCATTTGCTCTTTGGATTGAGGGAAACCGCTTAAAACTCAATCGGAATAGTCGATCACGCGGGATCTTGCCAAGTTTGGCTTTCGGATGACTCTATATTGGGAGGGCATCCAGGCTTCTCTTTATTTAAATATAATGTGCGTACATTTCAGATTATTACAATTATTCATACAATTATGGTAACTAATATAAAATTATGGAATATTCACCTGAAAGGTCCGTCTCCTCAACTTAATTATCATTTAACTGTAGCGCTTTCGGGACTTGTCCCATCATCGGCAGGATTCAAAACTGGTGTTTCACTGAAGATCTGGTAGAGGGGGTTGCATGTATAGGGTTCGTTTTCGTTTATCAGGCTGTCGTTGTGAGCTGCTTTCATGATTTCCATCTCTTCGAGTACGTTTATCTTCGCTGGATTATTTTCTCTGTGCATCACTGTTAGGGTGTTTTCAATATTTAACATGCGATGTCCTTCATGGATAACGTGTTTTGCATAGCTTGATTTACCTTCTGCGTGAACGAAGTCTCGAAAATGTTCTTTGAATCTGATATCAAAATACATGAATCTTATAAAAGTTAATTATGGTAACATGTGCGTTTTTTAAATTTTTACTCTTCAGTTGTTGTTGCTGTTCTGTCTGTAGTTGTCAGGTGATGTCAATTTCTCTGGAACTGGTGGGATGAACCTGTAACAGTAGGATTAGTTTTTAATTTGTTGTATTAATATATTGCATTGGTACACATTATACGCCAATGTTGTAATTATGATTTAGTAATTGTGTAATGTGTTTCTGTGTGTGTGTGCCCCATCAGCTTTCACCGGTCAAGTGTTGTCCAGGATCCATTTTGGACACTTGAGTTTGTTATTGGCTGTTTCATAGGTTCCCAGCGATGCCACGAGTGGATTATCATGGCCTTCACATGTATTATAAAATTTAAGAAAAAAAAGTAAAAAGTAAAGTGATCCCACAACAGGCCCGGAGGCCCTTGGGGTAGTAGGAGGTTAGGGCTCCCACTTTTTCTATACAATCGGCACTTTATGTCAGCCCTGCGTGACGGCCGCCTTTATCCCCAGAACAAGCGTCTGGTACTCATTTCCGTTAGAGGCTGAATCGACTCCAGGGCCATAGTGCCGCCAGAGGGTTTGGGTCAGTTTAAAAATCCTGACCCCAACGGGACTTGAACCCTCGACCCTCCGGCTTGTAGCTCAGCGCCTTAACCACTACGCTACGGCGTGCCCCGATAAAATTTAAGAGCCATGCGTTAAATATACCAAAAACCTATGGGTTCGCTAGTGCCTGTGAGTTAGGTAGTAAGATGATTTAGTTGTCCGGTCGTTTTAATAGAGAGAAGTAGTTTGGTCGGTTTAAGAAATGGACGGGCACTCACCTTCCCTTCCATATACATGAGATAAGACTAAACGCAGTTGAATACTACTCTTTACTAAATAACCCGAGCTGAAATGCGTTAGGAGGGCGGGGGTGAAAACACTCAAGTATTTTCAAGAATTTCGATTAAAGAAGTCCATTCCCAATGCATGTTATTGTGAATGTTAATTAGACAAGGACGCCAATCGAGGTTTTAGAAGAGGATAGTAGAAATCAGGACGACTAAATCCTCACGACATAGCGACTACTTTGTAACTATTATTTCTGAGTTTAGTCACTTATCCTATGTTGTTTGGCTTGAGTGCGTTTGTCTGGTTTTAAGAGAAATGAGGATGGCACAAACCCAGAGCACGGCGTCTTAAACTGCACTGTCTACGAACCGAGATTCGGAAGACCGACAGTTCAGAATGAGTCACGCTCTTCTAAATGAACACATCTACAGTCTCTATGGCCTAACTTTTCGAGAAATTTATAGAATGAGACAACTGTACTCACCTCTCTCACTCGCACCAGTGTTGGCGGTTTTCTTCACCAGATGTTAATAGGGCGAAGGGGTAAGAGGAAAACTGACAACAGGGTGGGTTTTTTTCTTTTGTGTCTGGACTAAAGCGGTCAACGATCTACCCTTGTATCTCCATCTCTCTCTCTGCCAAGTTAAGCCAGCTATACAATAACTAACTAACTAACTCACTGGCACTATCGAACCCGTAGGTTCATGGCCGCGCGGACATAAGTTATCCATACATCCATATCCTGAGCCAGTGTTCTCCAATCATCCCCTGTATAATCTTCCGATTGAGGGTCTTTCCACTTTTCAGCGGTTCCCCTTTTTACCAGCCGGCTGCTGGCCCTTCACATCCACATGTGTCAATCACAGAGGTAGATGATCAACAGCCAGTGTAGGGGTGACATGTGGTTAGCATGTCGAGTCCCCCAGCCGTTATAGCTGGTTCCTCAACCTGGAGCCGCTACTTATTGTAGCTACCCAATTGTCTCACGATGCTGGGTGGGCACCGGTCCCATACTGGCCGAAATACTATGAGAAAATTTCTTCCCCCATGGAGACTCGAACCAGCGCAAGTCCCGTAGCTCTGCGCCAAGGCTTCCTACCTTAACCGCTCGGCTACGGCGCGGGACCCCTGTATAATCTACTTCCCTCAAATCATAGTTAATCTTATTCTCCCACCTCGTTCTTGGTCTACCAACTGGCGTTTTCCCTCTGATTTTCCTACAAGAAACTTCCATGTACGTCCTTCATTCCCCATTCGTGCCACATATCCTGCCATCGCAGTCTACGAGACTTAACTACTCTCACTATATCCTATAAATACTATGTAGGCCTTATTCATTGTTATGCAGTCTTCTCTATTCACCTGTCTGTTCATCTCTCTTTGGTCCAAAAATGTTCCTAAAAACTTTATTCTCAAATACTCGTAAACTCTTTTCCTCCCTTAAAATAAGAGTCCATGTTTCGCACCCATATAATATAACTGCTAGAATAATAGTTTTATATATTTTCATTTCGATGAACGCATCACATAGCCTATATACGTTTGGTGGGTCATCGTCTGATAAGGGAAATCTGTAAATTTGTTTCGATATAGTGTAGGCGGCTGTGAAACTGCCCTAAGTTGAGAACAAGTGGATTAATGTGACCGCTGATTGACCTATGTTTATCGCAACACAACGCAGTCGCGCTAAGTTACGTATGTAGCTGTGCGATCCTCGAGTACCCTGGGAACCGATTTTTTTTACTTAAAAATTACATTATAGTAGGCCTATATATGTTGGACCTCAATTACGATTCTAATTGGCTTTGTATTGAAGGTACAGATTTTTAAATTCAGTAGCAACATATGTGATTCTGATAGTATTTTTCTCCTGAATTCAAATATGATATCGGTTTTTCTCCATCACGGAAGGTTTCCGAGAGACAGGAATTTATAATTTCAAACACTTTAATATTTTCTACATTCGTAACTACACAATATTCGAGAACATTCGGACTCACCTCGAAAGTAAGAAATGACGATTTTCTGCTATATTTCGCCTGTGTAGCATCCCTCTTGATGATCCAACAATAATCGGCCAGCAAATTAGGATTCCATTTGCCTTGATATCTGTTTTTCATACCTGAAATCTCCAGATGAAAGTGTTCCCCATGCTCATCGCTCACAGCGCCAAGATTTTCCGGGAAGAAATCTAGGTTTATTTAAAAAATCATTATTTAAATCAATTATTTGAAATTGAAATAAACAACTGTGGGTGGTGGAGAAATTCCGAATACATATTTGAAAACACGATAAAAAACTGCATTAAGTACAACTATTGGTACTATCTATCTATCTATGTATCTTTGGGTTTTTACAGCTGCTGGCGTCTTCCCGTGCCAAACCTCCAAAGCCTACGATCTTGGGCATATTCAATGCTTAGCCCTCTTGTTTGCATTAATGTCTTCATGTTTTCCTTCCATGTTAACTTCGGTCTTCCTCTCTTCCTCCTTCTGGTCGGATGCCATTGATATAGTTGCTTTGGCCATTGGTACTCATGAGACACAAATCATGTTGACCAGTGTTATTAGCATTTTTAGTGAAAATTTTAAGATTTTAAGATTTAAGATTTAAGATTTAAAATTTGGAATAGGGTGAAGATATATAGCCTATAGACTACTCTGTAATTTGAGAAAATAAAAAAAATCGTTTTTTTCATGGTTCTTACTGTATCTACATCTACAATGGGGAACAAACATAGCCTCTGCTTTCTTAGGAGTTACTAGACCAAGTTAATTTTGCTACGCTTATTTGCCCACAGATGCCATGAATATACACATACAATAACTTACTCATTGAGGCATCTATCAGTCAACCAGGTATTACTAAGATGATGTGGTCAGTAATTTTTTCTTAGATACCTCTTTATTTAGGCTTAAGGATCTCTTAGGCAATGACAGAAATTTAGATAAACACACTAAAATACAACGATTTAATTATCTATGTGGCACAATTAAACGCACTTTATTGAATAAGACTAGAAAAGAACTATTTTGAAATTTTACAAACTATTGGCAGTTCCATCTCTTATCTATGGATGTGAAACCTCGACATTAACAAAGGCAGATAGAAACGAATAGAGACTGCAGATATGAAGATGTTGAGAGCAATAGCAGGATACCAAAGAACCGACAAAAAGAAAAACGAAGATATAAGAACAGAACTTATATTTAATCTCTGTGAAATAATAAAATATTATAAAAATGCTTACCTTCAGTACGTATTACGAATGAATGAACAGCGCATACCAAGAAGAATGTATAATTATAAACCAAAAGGAAGAAGAATGTTGGGAAGGCCATTGAAGAGATGGAAGGACCAATTCGACCTATAATGAGATCGGAACAGGCCATTGGGCTTAATCCTTATTGTTGATGTTGATAATGGATCTTTTACGAACCTGAAAATCTTCAGACTCGGGACCCACGACTAAAGCCCCTCCCGGAGGACTTGCTCCTTAGATTTTTCCATCCTCAAAAGAACCATCGACTCCGACCGGTTTGAACCCGCGACCGTCGGGACCGGAGTCAAGGAGCACAACCACTAGTTGACCGCGACCGACGGTTCTTACTGTACAAACCTCATTAAAGTGATTTGTGGAGGTGAAACAGTTGCAAAAGGGTATAAAACTCTCAAGAATTTACTAAAAGAAAAAAAAAAGGTGAATTTGATTCGGACACGGTTAGGGTCGGATTTGAATGGAGCCTGGTTACAGATAAAAACTGTCGGATTAATGACAAGAGACTGTCGCATCGTGATGATGTGACAGTAAAACTTGATTAAAATTCAAGGAAAAATGACGTTTACAATATCCACGCTTGTTTTATACCTTAAATGTTTTATCTGCTCTTTTGTTGGCATGACAACGTGCGATGAGTCCACTTAGACGGACCCTGTTCCGAGAATTCCCCTGTCTCACGCTTTCTCCAGCCTCCTCATTCCCTTCCTCTTCTACACACTTTCTTTTCCTTCTGTCAATATATACAGCTTTATATATAGGCCTAAAATTGCAATGGCAAAAAATGCCTAAGGCATTACATGGAGTAATTTAGAAATAAATATTACAAAGGAAACTAAAATGAAAATTTATAAGAGCATAATACAGAATTAATATAAAATTATGGAACTCAAATAAATAAAAATGAAATAAAACTTAATTTCAAATAAAATAATAAGGAAGATACATTCACCTGAAAGGTCCGTCTCCTCAACTTAATTAATCATTTAACTGTAGCGCTTTCGGGACTTGTCCCAGCATCGACAGGATTCAAAACTAGTGTTTCACTGAAGATCTGGTAGAGGGGGTTGCATGTATTGGGTTCGTTTTCGTTTATCAGGCTATCGTTGTTGTGAGCTGAACGACAGCCTGATAAACGAAAACGAACCCAATACATGCAACCCCCTCTACCAGATCTTCAGTGAAACGCCAGTTTTGAATCGTGCCGATGATGGGACAAGTCCCGAAAGCGCTACAGTTAAATGATTAATTAAGTTGAGGAGACGGACCTTTCAGGTGAATATTCCATAATTTTATATTAATTTTGAATAATACCTCAACGGAACACATCACGAATCTTATAAAAGTTGATAATACAGAATATTTTGTCATATGGAAGCCAAACTTGGTCTTTGACGGAATTACAAAAGAATAAAATTAGAACAGTTGAATTTGATTATTTTAGAAGAAGCCTCCAAAAAACAAGACAGGATAAAATAAGAAATGAATTCCTTTGGATAAAAATGAATGTCACCACATCTGTTGTTAAGAGGATTGAAAATCAAACTCTTAAATGGTATGGTCATGTACAAAGAATGGAAAATGAAAGGTGGCCAAAAAAATATATACCAATGGTCACGCCCTGGAAGAAATAAACGTGGCAGACCAAGATGGAAATGGAAAATCTACGTCAGAACTATAATGGATGATAGGAATTTGGAAGAGGGAGATTTGAATGATAGAGATAAATGGAAACTGAAGACGGCAAATAAATGGGGGAAAGCCGAAGAAGAAGAAGATATATAGGCCTATGTGCCTGTAGTCAGCTCGGTGGTTTAGGGGGTTTTAAGTAGTGATGAAACGGATATCCGGAAACTATCCGGGCTAAATTACTATCCGGTCGGATACCTGATTTAAAGAAAAAAATGTTTTATAAACAAGCACATAAAATTTACACCAATAGCGTTAAGAAACACTCTGCAGGCAAACATAATAATTAGAAACGAAATTATTCAACAAGTATCACACTTTAAATATTTAGAATGTGATATCAGCTATGGATATCATAAATATATTGGGCATAGAACTCATCAGTTTTTAGCTATTTGTGGTACAATAAATACAACATTGAATAATAAAGCCCATAAACAAACAAAATTAAAATTTAATAAAACAATTGCGGTCCCTGTCCTTTTGTATGGGAGCGAATCTTGGATTATCGCTACCAAACAAGAAAGTAAAATCCAAGCAGCCGAGATGAAATTTTTAAGAAGAGTGAAAGGCTGCACTAGAATGGACCAGATAAGGAACGAGGATATCCGTGAAGAACTGCATATCTACTCCATAAAAGAAAATATATTTAACAACAAGATACAGTGGAAAAAACATGTAGAAAGAATGGAAGAAAGTAGATTACCAAATAAAATCTTACATTATTTTCCGAGAGGAAGAGGAGATGCTGGACGTCCTCGGAAGAGATGGTCTTAGATCTATTAGTGAAGACGTAACATCATTTCATGATATTCTTCTATCCCTCAAATAATACCCTTAAGTTGATTAACCCTCTTTATATTTTTTATTACAATTAATGCCCGAACCAGGAAGTGAAGAAGACGTTAAAAAATAATCATGAATCATATTTTCTCTAATTACATAGCTACCTGCCGAGATGTTTTTGACGGATTGGACCTAAGTAAGTAGGCCTACCTAAATTGGAATAGGTAGTTAGCATATTTTGATTATTCTAAATTTCTATAATATGCTCTCATGTGTTCGTTTATTCATTCAAAATATGCTAACCACCTATTCAAATTTAATCATTGTTTTCGATCCAAATTTTGAAATTTTACATGTTTGTGACAAATGTAAGAAGTTGGACATTTTGGAGGCTATAGAAATAAATAAATTGAAAAGTAGTAATAAACTGTTAGATTCTCTACTTGATTTGAATGAATCGCGTCTGTTAAATTAAAAAAAATTTAAATAAATTATTGTTGTATTGTTGCTTAGATCAGTTGATATGTACTATAATACAATTCATAATTTATTAACATGTCTGAAGAAGGTACAGTGTACCGAAACAGCTGTCACTGAATTATATCTTAATAAATATGAAAATCAAATAAAACTTGAGTTTTATTTGTATTTAATTAATGAATATGGATTTTCATCAAGTAAACACTAACTCAATTGATTATATAATAATTTCATTTATTGTGGCAGACACAAAATGCAAATTTTCACTTCAATATTTTAATGATTTCCAAGTAATAAAAAATACTAAAAATGACATAACTTTGGTGTCAACAAACTCAGCAGTGTCTGTGTAGTAAATGGTGAAATTTTTGTTTTGTTATCTCTTACAGTTTTAGAGAAACTTTAATTTATTTTAAGTAAGAAAAAACTTACCTAACAGGGGACACTTACTACCAAGTTCCTTAAATGCACAAATGCAAAAAAAAAAAAAAAAGTACTCGCCACTGAAATGGACTACTGGAGACGTGCTGCAAGAATATCCAGGAAGGATAAAATCCGAAATTCATATATAAAAGAAAAAAATGCAGGTACAATATTCAATATTAGATTTTATAAAGAAGAAACAATTAAATTGGTACGGACACATTAGAAGGATGGAAGAAGGAAGACTACCTAAGATAATCATGGATTGGGAACCACAGGGAAGGAGAAAGAAGGGTAGACCAAATATTACGTGGATTCAGGGAATCAATGAAACTAAGAGGGAATGGGAAATAGAAGAAAATATATGGATGAACAGAGAAGAATGGAAAAATGTGTTGAATCAAATGTGTAGTTAACTGTGAACATGGGTACCGGAAAAATGTATATTCATTTTAAAAACCGGAATAATAATAAAAAAATGAAATAATAAAATAAGCGATGGAAACCATGAAAATTGCAAGTTAGAAACGTATATTAAATTTGTATTCTTCTGTCTTCTACTTTATCTAGCAATTTTTTTTAGCATCCACAAAATACTTATAAATTCAGCTAAGTAACATAGTTTAGCTGAATCATGTGGTAATGTGTGATATTTTCTTGTGTGAATCCGACAAAAAGAAGAAATAAAATCGTGGGAAATTATATAATTTGCACGACACCTGGTATTCTCCTTGCATCATTAGATTCTGCACTAAACAACCTACAATTTAGTACAACATTTTCAAACAGTTTTTCTACACACAGATTCAAATTATGTAGTTATGGGAAATGTCTCAGAAATTTGTTACGTATCATGTAGTCATTAAGGCATTTCTCTTACATCGCAGTATGTTCTCGATAATCTACTTATTGCGGATACCACTACATTTACGTGTTTCTGGTTTCATGTAAAATTCGAATTAGGCCTAAATCCACGCCTTCATCTCCTCCTTCTTCTAATTTGGCCCACACTCTTTAAGGACATTCTGTTCCTCAGTGGACTTCCTTTAAATACACTGGTCAACATGATTTTTGTCTCATGAATACTAATAGTTGTTGGTGAAATTAAATGTTTCTTAACTCTCCTCATATAAATCTCCTAAGTAGATCGCGATTAGGCGTAAATCTTCAGTACAATCTTGGCGACTGATGTTATGTCGATCGGAACAAACTCTTCTTCGTCCCTCTGTTGGTGGACAGATGAACCTCTGGATCAGATCTTCCGATCGACATAACTTCAGTCGCCAGATTGTACTGAAGATGAGACCGTCATGGTCTTGAAATCGCGATCTACTTAGAAGATTTATATGAGGAGAGGTAAGAAACATTTAATTTCTCCATAAATTAAACTTCATGGTGATTAATTCCTATAAAAAGTTAAATAAAAAACCAATAGTTGTACTTAATGCAGTTTTTTATCGTGTTTTCAAATATGTATTCGGAATTTCTCCATCACCCACAGTTTTTTTTATTTCAATTTCAATTAATGGATTTAAATAATTATTTTTTTAATAAACGTTTTTTCGT
This sequence comes from Diploptera punctata, assembly GCA_030220185.1. Lineage (NCBI taxonomy): Eukaryota > Metazoa > Arthropoda > Insecta > Blattodea > Blaberidae > Diploptera > Diploptera punctata. The sequence goes on from JASPKZ010003855.1 coordinate 1,400,180, forward strand.
CCATTTTTCCATTGTAAAATAAAACCAAATGAGCTAACTCAAATGATTTTAGCTATGGAAAAGAGCTGTGTGCATGTGGGCAGTAGTGTAGCATAGCCTTTATTATTATTATTATTATTATTATTATTATTATTATTATTATTATTATTACTTACTCACTGGCACTATCGAACCCGTAGGTTCATGGCCGCACGGACATAAGCTCTCCATACATCCCTATCCTGAGCTAATGCTTTCCAATCATTCCCTGTATAATCTACTTCCCTCAAATCATAGTTAATGTTGTTCTCCCACCTCATTCTTGGTCTACCAACTGGGCGTTTTCCTTCTGGCTTTCCTACAAGAAGTTTCCATGCACGTCTTTCATTCCCCATACGCGCAACATGTCCTGCACATCGCAGTCTACGGGACTTAACTGTTCTTATTATATCTGGCTTCCTATAAGACCATGTAGTTCATTGTTATGTAGTCTTCTCCATTCACCAGTCTGTTCATCTCTCTTTGGTCCAAAAATTTTCCTAAGAACTTTATTCTCAAATACTCTTAATCTCCTTTCCTCCCTTAAAGTAAGAGTCCATGTTTCACACCCATACAATATAACTGGTAGAATAATAGTTTTATATATATTTTCAGCTTAACGCTTTTTGAAAGGAGTTGGGACATCAGAAGTCTCTGCAATGCATAATAGCATGCATTTCCAGAATTGAGCCTATGTTTAATTTCTTTGTGCATCTCATTCCTATTTGTGATTATTGTTCCTAGGTATTTGAATTCAGCCAATTCCTCAAAATTTCCCTCATTTGTCATTAGCTGTCCATTTCCATTATATAATGTATTTCTACGTGTGACCATATATTTAGTTTTACTGATATTTACTTCCAGTCCTAATTTCTTAGTGTTACTCAATAGTGTGTGCGTGTTGGCCTTTAGTATCTCCTCGGTATCGGACAGTAGTACTACATCATCAGCATAAACTAACAGCTTATTAATACCATTCAGTTGTAAGCCTTCCTCATTCTCTAAAGATTTAATGGCATGCTCTAGTACAAAATTAAATAGTAGAGGAGATAGTGCATCTCCTTGCTTCAACCCATTCTGGATTTCAAAAGTGTCTGAAAACTGTTTGTCTACACGCACCCTACTCGTTGAGCCATTTAGACACATTCGTATAAGTCTAACTAACTTTTTAGGAATTCCGAACTCCAGCAGGATACTATATAACTTCTCCCTCTTAATTGAATCATATGCTTTTTTGAAGTCTACTATATTATTATTATTATTATTATTATTGTTGCGTCAAGGAGCTTAGTACGTATCTAACCGATTCAAGATTTCAAATTAAGTCCGACGTTTTTATTTAAATAATAAAATTACAGAATGCAAGTAGGCCGATATTCTTAAGAAGTAATTGGTAATCCATTCAAGGCTAAATATTTTAATTGAAATTATTGTTATGGCAAAAAGGACAAACGTATAAGGAATGACAACCTATTAAAGTAATTTTAAAATCATTAGAACCTACTGCAATTGAAGTAAAGCGACATATGTTAATTGTAGAAACCAGTTGTTCATAAAGGAAATGTTTAATTTGTAATGTGATAGGATAACATACAAGAATATGCAAGGTCTGTCGTTAAGAATTTACAAAGCATATTTCCTCTTTGTTAGTTGGAGAAAGAAGAAAACATCCTTTCGTCGACATAAGCCGGCTAATTTGTTGCTGTCGCGTATCTCCCTTTTTATAAATTAGCCAGTTCTTTTACATTGCCCTTTGTGTTTCTTTAAAAAAACACCACAAGAACAAAAGATACGAGGTGACTCTCGAAGTTGTTTCTAGAACCAAATAAAAACCGTTTCTTTATCAAGATTAAATCTATAGTTACCTATATGATGGACGCCTAAAGCTTTGGAATTTGCGTTTCTACTCTTGCATTGAAGTCTCCTATGAATGCAGGCAACAAATATAACATCTCTTTATGAATTCAACGTTATGCCACTACTCTCAAATTAGGGTCCATACCGGCTTGAATGAGATGCAGTTTCAAGAACTATTAATTAGATTTGTGTTAATATTTGTATTAAGGTTAACACTAAGAAATTGGGACTGGAAGTAAATATCAATAAAACTAAATATATGGTCGCACACATAAATACATTATATAATGGAAATGGACAGCTAATGACAAATGAGGGAAATTTTGAGGAAGTGGCTGAATTCAAATACCTAGAAACAATAATCACAAAGAGAAATGAGATGCACAAGAAAATTAAACATAGGCTCAATTCTGGAAATGCGTGCTATTATGCATTGCAGAGACTCTTGACTTCCCAACTCCTTTCAAAAAACGTTAAACTGAAAATATATAAAACAATTATTCTACCAATTATATTATATAGATGGCGAAACATGGACTCTTACTTTAAGGGAGGAAAGGAGATTACGAATATTTGAGAATAAAGTTCTTAGGAAAATTTTTGGACCAAAGAGAGATGAACGAACAGGTGAATGGAGAAGACTGCATAACAATGAATTTCATGGTCTTTATAGGAAGCCAGATATAATGAGAACAGTTAAGTCTCATAGACTGCGATGGGCATGACATGTGGCACGAATGGGGAATGAAAGACGTGCATGGAAGCTTCTTGTAGGAAAACCAGACGGAAAACGCCCAGTTGGTAGACCAAGAATGAGGAGGAAGAATAACATAAACTATGATTTGAGGGAAGTAGATTATATTAGGGGATGATTGGAAAACTTGGCTCAGGATAGGAATGTATGGAGAGCTTATGTCCGCGCGGCTATGTATCTACGGGTTCGGTATTGCCAGTGAGTTAGTTAGTTTGTATTAAGGTGGAATTTTAGTAATAGGCCTAAAATATGTTTATGCCTTCGCCACAGCCGAGCTGTTTAAACCATAGTCTTATTGCGTGAAAGACTGTCATTTGAGCAAAAGATCAACAATGCGTTACAATATAATATAAATCACAAAGTGCGTGTGTTCTAATGCCACCCACTGGAATTTATGTGCTTCTGGTTCTGCGTTCGTGTATATAAATTGTTAACATGATATATTTTCAATTTACGCACCACTTCGGGAGATCAGTTTATCTAGGCCTATACCTTATCCGCCCTTAGAGTAATCCTAACATAAACAATTGCCAACTGTATCCTTCCGCCAATCGCGCCACAATTACTGTCATATTGAAAGGGAGGTATATGAGACATGTGATCGTTGAATGGGGTAGATTACAAGAAAGCTGGTGAGATTTTTCACTGAACTTGTGAAATACATCTAAAACTGCTTTTTTACAACTAGTCAAAGGTTTGCCAGACTTTTGTTTTACAAATTTAGATGGCGACCTATTTAGTCATTTTGTTTTGCACCAGAATCGACTGAAGCACGACTCACATGCATCATACATATGTAATAAACTATTTTTAAGTTGTAATTATTGATTAGGTATATTTTAAAATATTTTCTATGTTTTGAATGTTATTATTTTCATTCACGAAGAATAACAAGTATATTCAGAGGATATATTTTTAATTTCATGATATGAACTACTTTTTCGCGTACTTATTGCTTCTATATCGTATACGTCGGTGTCCATAACCAATGAAAAGCCAGCATGAGGATCACTTTAAGAGCGGACATCCTTTAGCAATGTATTTTTTATTGTGCACAAGGAGGTGTGAGTGGTTAAGGCAACGTGCCTCGACGCAGAGCTACGGGACTTGCGCTTTCGGTGTCTACTAGATAGGATCGGTGAAGATTTGTAAGAAATAAAAAAAATCATTAGAACAATCTCAATAGCTGCATTTTTCGGAATTCATTAAAAACAGTAAAAATTATCATAAGTAATGCCACGAGTGATTTCCAAATTATCGATAAATTCACGACTCACGAAGTGAGGAGTGAATTTATCTAGAGAATTTGGAAATCAAGAGTGGCATTTGTTAGGACTATTTAACGAATAAAATTAAGCTGTTTACTCACAAATCATTATTTAACTATAGTTATTTTAAAATATGTATATATTTAATGTAAACGGCGATGTTTGAAAACAAATGAGAAACGATAGGTACGCTTCATCTGCTTCTTTCGTTTATCACTGCAACCAGATCATACTATTTATTGCCAAAGGAACGCAATATTGTAAGAATGCTCTCTAGTGGAGAAAAAATGTAACACATCAAACTGTATATTAATTCATTTCTGATGTCGTATGATGTAAATATGACAATTATATTTTTCTGGATTGTTACCTGGGAAAAAATACATTTAAGAAAGTGCAAACAGTGGTTTCTTTTTTTGGTGGTACAATCAATTGCTACAAATGTTTTTATATTAACTCCCGCATACGGCATGTGTTGACATTCATGCACTATATATACAATCTGGTAGCCGTATTTCTCGCACTGCAAAATAGTGGTCAGACCTGTTCAGAATATTAAAAAGGAGGAGCTTTCTTTAATACGGTAATTAATTATAACACTGATAAATATTTCGTGAAACACGACTCTGATTGGCTGTAAAACAGAAATCATTGAAACGTGATTGGTCATTGACTCCCATTTGGTGCATGAGTTAAATAGTCCCCATAATAAATTCTAAAATTAACATGGAATTAAAATTGCGTTATTTGCTTTTGGCACAATTTTACTAATGCAGAAACTGTTAGTATTTTCATTTTGTTGGACAGAATGGCAGTAAGATTTATGGTGACTCCTGTACACCCCATAGGGGGTTGGAAAAGGTTCATTTAGAATCCTAGTGAAAAGGTTTACCTTACCCCAAAATGTTCACACGAATCATGTATATGCATGCATCAAAAGTCAGAATCGGACAAAAGAAAGACAACTTAATTCTACGAAAGCTGTTCATGTTTGGAAGTTAGTTTTCTAACTAACTAACTCACTGGCACTATTGAACCTATTAGGTTCATGACCGCGCGGACATAATCTCTCCATATATCCCTATCCTGAGCTAATATTTTTCAATCATTTCCTGTATAATCTACTTCCCTCAAATCATTGTTAATGTTATTCTCCCACCTCATTCTTGGACTACCAACTGGACGTTTTCCCTCTAGCTTTCCTACAAGAAGCTTCCATGCAAGTCTTTCATTCCCCATACGTGCAACATGTCCTGCCCATCGCAGTCTACGAGACTTAACTGTTCTTATTATATCTGGCTTCCTATAAAGACCATGTAGTTCATTGTTATGAAGTCTTCTCCATTCACCTGTCTGTTCATCTCTCTTTGGTCCAAAAATTTTCCTAAGTAGGCCTACTTTATTCTCAAATACTTGTAATCTCCTTTTCTCCCTTAAAGTAAGAGTCCATGTTTCGCATCCATATAATATAACTGGTAGAATAATAGTTTTATATATTTTCAGTTTAACGTTTTTTGAAAGGAGTTGGGACATCAAATGTCTCTGCAATGCATAATAGCACGCATTTCCAGAATTGAGCCTATGTTTAATTTCTTTGTGCATCTCATTCCTATTTGTGATTATTGTTCCTAGGTATTGAGTTAATGTTTTCCAATCATCCCCTGTATAATCTACTTCCCTCAAATCATGGTTGTTATTCTCCCACCTCATTACGTTCTACCAACTGAGCGTTTTCCCTCTGGTTTTCCTGCAAAAAGCTTCCGTGTCCTTTTTTCATTCCCCATCCGTGCCACATGTCCTGCCCGTCGCAGTCTACGAGACTTAACTGTTCTTATTATATCTGGTTTTCTATAAATAGAGCCTATAATGTACCTCATTGTTAGCAAGTCTTCTATATTCGCCTATTTATTCATGTCGCTTTGGTCAGAAAAAATTCTAAGAACTTCATTCTAAATAAATATGAAAATCATATAATACTTTAACAGTTTTATTTTATTTACCTCACTAATTATTATTATTATTATTATTATTATTATTGTTGTTATTATTATTATATGGTCACACGTAGAAATTTAGTATATAATGGAAATGGACAGCTAATGACAAATGAGGGAAATTTTGACGAAGTGGCTGATTTCAAATACCTAGGAACAATAATCACAAATAGGAATGAGATGCACAAAGAAATTAAACATAGGCTCAATTCTGGAAATGCGTGCTATTATGCATTGCAGAGACTTTTGATGTCCCAACTCCTTTCAAAAAACGTTAAGCGAAAATATATAAAACTATTATTCTACCAGTTATATTATATGGGTGCGAAACATGGACTCTTACTTTAAGGGAGGAAAGGAGATTACGTGTATTTGAGAATAAAGTTCTTAGGAAAATGTTTGGACCAAAAAGAGATGAACAGACAGGTGAATGGAGAAGACTACATAGCAATGAACTACATGGTCTTTATAGGAAGCCAGATATAATAAGAACAGTTAAGTCTCATAGACTGCGATGGGCAGGACATGTTGCACGTATGGGGAATGAAAGACGTGCATGGAAACTTCTTGTAGGAAAGCCAGAAGGAAAACGCCCAGTTGGTAGACCAAGAATGAGATGGGAGAACAACATTAACTATGATTTGAGGGAAGTAGATTATACAGGGAATGATTGGAATGCATTATCTCAGGATAGGTATGTATGGAGAGCTTATGTCCGCGCGGCCATGAACCTACGGCTTCGATAGTGCCAGTGAGTAAGTAAGTAAGTAAGTAAGTATTATTATTATTATTATTATTATTATTATTATTATTATTATTATTATTGTTATTGTGAAGAGAAAAAATTAGGAACTCAGTTATAAGGGAGAAAATGAAGATTTAACACACTATTTTAGATTATATTAAAACTCAACAATTAAGATGGACCGGACATGTCCAGCGAATGGAAGAGGATCGACTACCAAAATCTGTTTTGGAATGGAAACCTGAGGGAAGACGAGCCAGAGGAAGACCTAAAACCTCCAGGAGTCATGGAATATGTTTATAGCCTACATGAAGGAGAAATATCTACAACCAGGAGATTGGATGGACCGACAAAATTGGCTATTAGGAATCGGACGATGTCAAATACATTAATCAACCGATGATATATCTATTATTATTGTTATCATTATTGTTATTATTATTATTATTATTATTATTATTATTATTATATTTATTGTTTGGCAGTTATCCCATCATCTTCCTGCGCCCAATTAATCTATAGTCATTCTCCTCCACATATTTCTGTCATTCCAATCTAGAAGCTCCAATCCTTTTTCCATCATGCCACTTAAAATATCATCTATCCACATTATTTTTCGCCGTCCACATCTCCCTGTATCAAGTGGTAATTATTATTATTATTATTATTATTATTATTATTATTATTATTATTATTATTATTATTATTATTAGGTCTATTATTATTTACCGTCGGCCGCGGTGAACTAGTGGTTATGCTCCTTGCCACTGGTCCCGAGGGTCCGGGTTCAAACCCGCCCGGAGTCGATGGATTTTTTAGGATGGAAAAATCCAAGGAGCAAGTCCTCCGGGAGGGACTTTAAGCCGTGGGTCCCGAGTCTGAAGATTTTCAGGCTCGTAAAAGATCCTTAAGCCTGAATGAAAAGGCCTCTAAGCAAAGTTTACCGAATTTTCCCGTCCTAGTACTACCTTGGTTTCCTAGATGTCAGTATGAGGCGGAACACTGACCACGGACCTCTGAAATGACATCTATACGAAAACAAGTGTAACTAAATTAGTATGGTTCAAATTCTTCCCTGTAGGGGGAGAGCGCCTAAATCTCTGTTAAGGGAAAACATGGGCTTACAAGATACAAGAAGATTATTTACCGTTAAGGGACATTTGTAAATATTTGTTACAAACTGTTAGTCGATAAGTCCGTAGTCATTTATGCATTTTTTAAAACTCTTGTTAATTATTAAGATTGGTTGGAGAAAACCCTTAATGATGAAGAAAATTCTAAAAATGAATGAATGAATGAATGGTGATGATTATTATTATTATTATTATTATATTATTATTATTATTATTATTATTATTATTATTATTATTATTATTATTATTTAAATGCACAAATGAAAAAAAAAATTGCTCGCCACTGAAATGGACTACTGGAGACGTGTTGCAAGAATATCCAGGAAGGATAAAATCAGAAATTCATATATAAAAGAAAAAATGCAGGTACAATATTCAATATTATATTTTATAAAGAAGAAATTAAATTGGTACGGACACATTAGAAGAATGGAAGAAGGAAGACTACCTAAGATTATCATGGATTGGGAACCACAGGGAAGAAAAAAGAAGGGTGGACCAACTATTACGTGGATTCAGGGAATCAATGAAGCTAAGAGGGAATGGGAAATAGTGGAAGATATATGGATGAACAGACAAGAATGGAAAAATGTGTTGAAACAAATGTGTAGTTAACTGTGAACATGGGTACCGGAAAAATGTATATTCATTGTAAAAGCCGGAATAACAAAAAAAGAAATAATTATTATTAATCAGGAAATAAGAACTGGAATGAGATCAAGAGGACTGGAGGACATGGATTGGATGGAGAGAGACGAGTGGAGAAGAAAAATAAAACTTTAGGCACAGAAAGATGTGTAAACATTAAAATTCTGTATATAAATAAATAAAATTATCATTAATATTATTAGATGTAATACTGGCAAAATAATTTTTCACAAGGCAATATAACATGAAAGTTTTTCATGATCTTTACCGAAGTTTACTACCAGTACTATAAATTCATTGCTATATGCAGTTTTCTTTCTGAAAGTTCTGACCCAAATTTCTGGACAGATGTGCAGGGAGAGCGGTATCCAGCGGTTGAAATATACATCAGCTGTTCTAGAAACTCGTCATTGATTGTCACTGCTGAGGTAATTTACTGGTGTTTAACAATAACTTCGCACGTGTGGTCGACCTTTTACTTGTTTCAAAGCAATCAATCTCGGTTCAATAGCGACACAAGTACCCAAATGCCTACTCCACGAAAACATTAGCATTTGTTAAACTCAGCTGACAAAAATAATTTTATCCCCTCCATAAAACATAGCAGTGAAAACTTCAATTATAAATCTGGACATAAAACAATGGAAGTAGTTATAGGCTGCATGTTTTAATAATAATAATAATAATAATAATAATAATAATAATAATAATAATAATCCATCCATAGTAATTCTGCCCAAGGGCAGGTCTTTCACTACAATCATAGCATTTTCATGCTATGCTTTGCAGCTTTACTAGGGAGTTTTAGGTGTGGTAGCTTACTGTTCCTTCCGCACCTCTGAAGGATAGGATGATAATGATAAGGATAATGATGTCCGGATAATTTTCGGGGACCGATGGTCCCTAAGCTTCCTGACATTTGCATTACAGGTGAGGAAAACCCTAAAAAAACCTCGCCCAGGAGCCTGTCCCGACCGGGAATCGAACCCGGGCCCACTGCGTGACAAGGCAGCACGTTACCTCCAGACCAAAGCAGTGGACATAATAATAATAATAATAATAATAATAATAATAATAATAATAATAATAATAATAATAATAATAATAATAATAATAATAATAATAGTAACAATAATAATAATGTTTTATTTATTCTGGTAGAGTTAAGACCATAAGGCCTTCTCTTCCACAAAACCAGCAAAAATTACAAATAAATATTTGACAATATAGATGTACACTACACTCTGTGGCGTAGTCGATAAAGTCCGTAACTTCCACTCGGGCGACCCGGGTTCGATTCCCGGCGGGGAAGGGATTTTTAAAATCTCTATCTTGGGACTGGATGTGAGTGTGTCGTGTCATAAATTGTACCCATTGGGTTTAATTCATCTAAAATATATATATATATATATATATATATATATATATATATATATACACTATACTAATTATAAAGAGTTAAAATAGGCTTATATTAAACGTTACAATGTAAATTTCATGTGCAAACAACATTTTATACGATGATGATGATGATAATAATAATAATAGTAATGGTAATAATAATAATAATAAAATAATAGTAATAATAATAGTAATAGTAATAGTAATAATAATAATAATAATAATAATAATAATAGGCCTATAAATATGATAAATTATGCGTGAAACACCAATTAATAGGCCCCTATATCTACCTTACACTGGGTAATGATGAAGTCGAGGTTAGAGCAAATATAAATTTAGATTTCTTTTAAAAGATGCCATTGCCCGGCAGCCCCTTATTTCTTGTGGTAGGGAATTCCAGTTGCTAGAATTGAAGATAGTATAGGCCTATGACATGGAGTGATGTGATGTCCTATGTTGCGGTATATTAAGCAAGAGACTATGTTGTGATCTTGTGTTTAAGTTATGGTTGGAGGGTATGGGATGATTGGAAAACATTAGCTCAGAATAGGGGTGTAGAGAGCTTATGTCCTCGCTGCCATGAACCTACGGGTTGTATAGTGCCAGTAAGTTAACTAACTAATTAACTCATTGACACTATCGAACCCGTAGGTTCATGGCCGCGCCGGCATAAGCTCTCCATACATCCCTATCCTGAGCTAATGTTTTCCAATCATTTCCTGTATAATCTACTTCCCTTAAATCACAGTTAATGTTATTCTCCCACCTCATTATTGATCTAACAATTGGGCGTTTTCCCTCTGGTTTTCCTACAAGGAGCTTCCATACACGTCTTTCACTCCCCATTCGTGCCACATGACCTGCCCTTCGTAGTCTAAGAGGCTTAATTGTTCTCATTACATCTGACTTCATATAAAGACCATGTAGTTCACTGTTAAGTAATCTTCTCCATTCACCTGTCTGTTCATCTCTCTTTGGTCCAAAAATGTTCCTAAGATCTTTATTCTCAAATACTCGTATTCTCCTTTCCTCCCTTAAAGTAAGAGTCCATGTTTCGCATCGATATAATATAACTGGTAGAATAATAGTTTTATATATTTTCAGTTTAACGTTTTTTGAAAGGAGTTGGGACATCAAGAGTCTCTGCAATGGATAATAACACGCATTTCCAGAATTGAGCCTATGTTTAATTTCTTTGTGCATCTCATTCCTATTTGTGATTATTGTTCCTAGGTATTTGAATTCAGCCACTTCCTCAAAATTTCCCTTATTTTTTCATTAGCTGTCCATTTCCATTATAAAATAATGTATTTCTCTAAGTGACCATGCATTTAGTTTCATTGATATTTACTTCTAGTCCCAGTAGGTTATTAAACTTTTCAACCCCGCCGGATATCGAACTCGGGGCCCCAAGTCAGGAAGCAGACTTGCCCTCACGGTGGAATAATTTGACAGAAATTGTGTGAGGTATTTTAAAAGTCACATCACTTGTTGGATATATGAGTTCTTAATGGTATTATGTAATCCGTCTTAATAGTTGAGTGAATTACAGGTTGCTTACAATGTTATGTTTGTAATCCACTTTTTAAACCTTATTACAACTTCAGCTGTTGTAAGATAGTGGTGCAGTTGGTGGTGCCCTTTTGAATGAAAATACAAGAGATTTTTATGGTCCTGAGGGTGGAAATTCCTGCTGCACCCTGCAGTGAAAAGACCAGAATATCCAACTTGTATGTTTAGAAATTTTACATGGAGTTTTGTAACCTGCTGGGTCTATAAACCCACGTTTTTTTTCTTTCAGCCTATTGAGATATTTTCTAGCCACGTGGAAAATTTGTTAAAGAATGCCAATGATGTTTTTTTTACTAGTAAAGTCGTATGTCAACGTCTACCTTAGAAAAAAAGAAAGCAAAGTTTTGTGCAATTTTGGACAATGATCACCGAATGAAGACATTTTCATGGTAGATTACGTAAATAATACTTCATCTTACATTGACCCTACATTTAGATTCATCCCAACCTGTTTAAGGGAGGCGATGGGTGAAAAATTGACCATTTGAGATCAAAATTGACATTTTGTTTTGTACTAAAAATAGCTTGTACTCTAATGTATATTTTGGCAAAGTTTCAGAGGCCTATGACGCTTCTAAGTGCCCTAAATTACGTCAGAGTTAAAAGGCTGCGCCAGTTAAATGCCACCTGCATGCAAAATCTTTAAACTTGTTTTTCCACACTTTTATTTTCACTGCATTTTTGCACATTTAAAATTGAATGGAATTCAGAAATTTTGTCCTAGAAGATTCAAATTTTTACTGCATGTCCTAAAACAATGGGTAAGAAAGTAGTGCATGGGTTTCATGGTTGAAGTACTATTGTAAGGAATAAAAAATAAAATGTATGCAATTATTAATTTTTTCTGTAATTCCACGCATGAGGTACAACATTATTTTTTCTCCCTTTGTATTCACATTATAAGAATTCTAATGCATGATGTTTTTTTTAAATATTTTAGCGGTCTTGTAGAAAAAATCAGACAATTTTACTAAAAAATTGTGGAACCCATTCAATTATGATATATGCAATTTGTTTTTTTTAAATATGACATTTAATAACTCGTAAAACAAATGTCTCTCAAGAATGAAACTTAAACACTTTATTATGTATCATACAGTGAATGTTTACAAAAAATCAAGTCTCTAGCTCAAAAAATGTAGAACATAGAAATTTCACACATCATCCCATCCTATTTAAGTCTCATGATGAACTTGTTTGGTCCATCGTTTTTGGGTCTTGCATTTAAGTCGCCAGCTGTAATATCGTAATAATCAATTCTATTAATTTTATAAAGTAATGCTGTTTTTACGTAATGTGAAAGGATGCACTAGAGCGGATAGAATAAAGAATGAAACTATACGAGAAGAATTAAATATATATAAAATTGAAGATAAAATCAGCGAAAATAATAAGAAATGGACACAACACTTAATGAGAATGAACAACGAAAGAATACGAAAAAGAATCTTCCTGTATAATCCCAGAGGAACAAGAGATGTTGGCCGACCACGTAGAAGATGGACTCCACTTTTAACTTCGCCGGAACTGGCTGCATAGCCTAAACCTTGTAGTAGAAGATGAAGAAAGTAATTTTTGCAGCCCTACAACTCAATGACTATTAGTTTATGATGACTATTTAACTCATGCCCCAAATGGGACTCAATGACCAATCACGTTTCAATGATTTCTGTTTTACAACCAATCAGAGTCGTGTTTCACCAAATATTTATCAGTGTTATAATTACCATATTAAAGAAAGCTCCTCCTTTTTAATATTCTGAACAGGTCTGACCATTATTTTGCAGTGAGTGAGCCCGTCAGAAATACGGCTACCAGATTGTATATATAGTGCATGAATGTCAACACATGCCGCATGCGGGAGTTAGTATAAAAAAAAACATTTGTAGCAATTTATTATACCACCAAAAAAAGAAACCACTGTTTTGAACTTTCTTAAATGTATTTTTTACCAGGTAACAATCCAGAAAAATATAATTGTCATATTTACATCATGCGACATCAGAAATCAATTAATATACAGTTCGATGTGTTCCATTTTTTTCTCCACTAGAGAGAATTCTTACAATATTGCGTTCCTTTGGCAATAAATAGTATGATCTGGTTGCAGTGATAAACAAAAGAAGCAGATGAAGCGTACCTATCGTTTCTCATTTGTTTTCAAACATCGCCCTTTACATTAAATATATAAATATTTTAAAATAACTACAGTTAAACAATGATTTGTGAGTAAACAGCTTAATTTTATTCGTTAAATAGTCCTAACAAATGCCACTCTTGATTTCCAAATTCTCTACATAAATTCACTCCTCTCTTCGTGAGTCGTTAATTTATCGATAATTTGGAAATCACTCGTGGCATTACTTATGATGATGTGGTATTACTCGTATTGGCTGATAGCGAGGAGATACTAAGGACCAACACACACACATTATTGAGTAACACTAAGAAATTGGGACTGGAAGTAAACATCAATAAAACTAAATAGCCTATATGTTCACACATAGAAATGCGTTATATAATGAATATTGACAATTAATGACAAATGAGACAAATTTTAAATAAAGTTGTTGATTTCAAGTAGGGCTATGTAACTAACTCTAACTCACTGGCACTATCGAACTAGTTGGTTCATGGCCGCGCGGACATAAGCTCTCTATACGCCCCTATCTTGAGCTAATGTTTTCCAATCATTCCCTATATAATCTACTTTCTTCAAATCATAGTTAATGTTATTCTTCATTCTTGGTCTAACTACTGGGCGTTTTCCCTCTGGTTTTCCTACAAGAAGTTCCACGCCCGTCTTTCATTTCCCATTCGTGCCACATGTCCTGTCCATCGCAGACTACGAGACTTAACTGTTCTTATTATATCTGGCTTCCTATAAAGACCATGTAGTTCATTGTTAGTAGTATTCTCCATTCACCTGTCTGTTCATCTGTCTTTGCTCCAAAAATGTTCTTAAGACATTCCTTCTCAAATAGGGCCTACTCGTAATCTCCTTTCTTCCCTTAAAGTAACAGTCCATGTTTCACATCCATATAATATAAGTGGCAGAATAATAGTTTTATATATATTTTCAATTTAACGTTTTTTGAAAGGAGTTGGGAGTGAATTACATAATACAGTGAAAACTTGTTTAATCCGGAACGTGAATAATGTGGAAATCTGTCCAATGTGAACAAATGTATTGGTACCGGCGAAATAATAGTAATTTTACGTGCAGGCATATTTATTTTGCATAAAACGGAATCTGTCCAACGCGGAAACGGAAGTATATTTCTACATAATTCGTGAACAAAAATTAATAAAGCGGAAAGATAGAGAGAGAAATAAATTAGTTTTCACTTCATTGAATATCCGTCAGAAAAAAAAGTAAATTAAAATAAGGAATGATTCCTGCCGCCGGGTGAAGTAGAGATTCTACCTAAAATTTTCTTTCGGCCACACTGCACACCCGTTATGCGAAATGCAGATACTGTACCTGTCTTACAAATAACCATTGCACTATAAAATCTTAACGTTTGTTAAGTTCTGAGACCGATCTTTCGCAGCTAGCGTTCTGAATGTACGGAATAAAGATGTCTACATTTAAACCAAGGTACTCTACAATCTAAGATTATTAATAAATTTTTTTTAATAATGCAGAATTTTGTCTAATGTGGAAAAAGAAAATGGTCCTATGCGATTCTGCTTTGAGCAATTTTTACTGTATAATTAAAAATCAAAATACAGTGTGATTATAAAGTCCCAGTACATTTTGTGGATAACGTAGCGCAAATAAAACAAAAATTATAAGGTAGTTTCTACTCTCAAGTTAGTGTTCAACATAACCTCAATCAGTCTCAAAACATTTTTTCCAACGACGCACCGTCGTCCGGAAAACATGCACCAACATATCCTCTGTAATCATTTGACTAGCTTGGCGTATGCGTTCTTTTAGCACTTGCAGATTAGGAAACTTGGTTCTGTACACATGTTGCTTGATGAACCCCGAAGCAAAAAGTCCAGGGGTGCGACGTCTGGCGAACGAGGTGCCCAGATACGAGGAGATGCCCTTCCAATCCACCTTTTGGGAAACCTGTCATTGAGATACCCGCGTATAGCTAGAGCAAAGTGTGGTGGTGCTCCATCTTGTTGTAACCCCACTGTATCAATGATACCATCTTGCTGTAACTGTGGCTGTAAGAAAAGTTGCAACATATCAAGATACACGTCTCTCGTGATGGTTTCCTTTGGAATCTGTCTCTAACTTCTTCGTACGACTGACCTCTTAAACGCGCAGCAACAATCCCTATCCGCTCTTCAATGTTGAACATATTTGTATTATTCGAATGGCTGTAACAGAAATACGATATGTAAGCGATTTCTTTCAAATGTACTGAGACTTGATAATCACACTGTATAATAAATCTATCAGATCTCTTTGAATTGGATGGTTTGGTCATCTGATAAGAATGGATCAACAGAGATCCGATTGAGGGTCTTTCCACTTTTCAGCGGTTGCCCTTTTACCAGCCGGCTGCTGGCTCTTCACATCCACATGTGTCAATCACAGAGGTAGATGATCAACAGCCAGTGTAGGGGTGACATGTGGTTAGCATGTCGAGTCACCCAGCCGTTATAGCTGGTTCCTCAACCTAGGGCCGCTACTTATTGTAGCTACCCAATTGCCTCACGATGCTGGGTGGGCACCGGTCCCATACTGGCCGAAATACCATGAGAAACTTTCTTCCCCCATGGAGACTCGAACCAGCGCAAGTCCCGTAGCTCTGCGCCAAGGCTTCCTACCTTAACCGCTCGGCTACGGCGCGGGACTTCAACAGAGATTAGTTAAAAAAAACTATATAAATGGAGGCCTACAGGAACTAGAGCTGTTGGTAGACCTAAGATGAGATGGAAGGACGATGTTTGGGAGGATCTGAAGAAGGTGAGGATGACAAACCTGAAATTGGCAGAATATTGACGAAGATAATTGAGAAGGCCAAAACATTCAATTTTGAAGGTGTAGTGCCTTAAAATGATGATGACACAATTAAATACAACAGATAGCCTAATACCTCAGCTCAACAATAGACGAAGCCTACACAGATAGAACCAAAGATCATAGAATCGATATGACCAAAACAATTGACTCGAAATAATAATTGATGTAAAATGTATGCTCAAATTCATAGAACAAATTATTTCTTCTTAAATAAATTTTAGTGACTGTTTAACTTATGCCCCAAATGGGAGTCAATGACCAATCACGTTACAATGATGTTTGATTTACAACCAATCACAGTCGTGTTTCGCCTAGAATTTACCAACTAAAGTTTATCGTATTAAAGAAAGCACCTCCTTTTTAACATTCTGAACAGGTCTGACCATTATTTTGCAGTGACTGACCCACTAATAAATACGGCTACCAGATTGTATATATAGTGCATGAATGTCAACACATACCGCATGCGGGAGTTAATATAAAAACATTTGTAGCAATTGATTATACCACCAAAAAAATAATCCACTGTTTGCACTTTCTTAAATGTATTTTTTTCCCAGAAAAATATAATTGTCATATTTACATCATAGGACATCAGAAATGAATTAATATACAGTTTGATGTGTTTCTTTTTTTTCTCCACTAGAGTGCATTCTTACAATATTGCGTTCCTTTGGCAATAAATAATATGATCTGGTGGCAGTGACGAACAAAAGAAGCAAATGAAGCGTACCGATCGTTTCTCATTTGTTTTCAAACATCGCCGTTTACATTGAATATGTAAATATTTTAAAATAACCATATGTAAATAATGTTTTGCGAGTAAACAATTTTATTCGATAAATAGTCCTAACAAATGCCACTCTTGATTTCCAAATTCTCCACATAAATTCACTCCTAACTTCGTGAGTCGTGAATTTATCGATAATTTGGAAATCACTCGTGACATTACTTATGATAAAGTTTTCAGTGCTAGTATCCCTATTGACGCGTTGCAAAACCAATTTATTTAGGGGTTGTCGCTCGCTCCGCCATCTCTGAGGGGAACTGTAAATCTCAACAGTGTTGCGAAATGTGATTTTGCTAATTCGTCGATAATGCAGATTATAGTTATACCAATTACTTTTATTGTGAATATGCACGTAGAAATTTTATCAAAATTTTAATAAAATTTATTATATACATAATATAATCAACACACATGTCTTTAAAACTCTTTATCACTAAAACATATAACAATAAGAAATTGGAGCTCGAAGTAAACATCAATAGAACTAAATAGATATATGGTCACACATAGAAATTCATTATACACTGCTCAAAACAATTAGAGGAACACTTGTAATTGTTTTGAGCAGTGTATAATAAAAATGGATTGTTAATGAAAAATTAGGGATATTTTGAAGAAGTGGCTGAATTAAAATACTGACGAAAAATAATTACAAACAGGACTGATATGTATAGAAAATTAAACATAGGCTCAATTCTGAAATGAATGCTATTATCCATTACAGAGACTCTAGTCGTCTCAACTTCTCTAAAAAAAAACATTAAACTGCAAATATATAAAACTGTTTTTTCCCCAGTTATATGGGTACGAATCAATGACTCATACTTTAAGAGAGGAGAAAAAAATACGAGTATTTGAGAGTAAAGTTCTTAGGAAATTGGGCCCAAGGGAGATGAACAGATAGGCGAATGGAGAAGACTACATAACAGCGAGCTACATAATCATCATAAGTAATGCCACGAGTGATTTCCAAATTATCGATAATTTATCTAGAGAATTTGGAAATCAAGAGTGACATTTGTTAGGACTATTTAACGAATAAAATTAAGCTGTTTACTCACAAATCATTATTTAAATATAGTTATTTTAAAATATGTATAGGCTATATTTAATGTAAACGGCGATGTTTGAAAACAAATGAGAAACGATTAGTTCGCTTGATATCCTTATTTTGTTCGTCACTGCAACCAGATCATACTATTTATTGCCAAAGGAACGCAATATTGTAAGAATGCTCTCTAGTGGAGAAAAAATGAAACACATCAAACTGTATATTAATTCATTTCTGATGTCGTTTGATGTAAATATGACAATTATATTTTTCTGGATTGTTACCTGGGAAAAAATACATTTAAGAAAGTGCAAACAGAGGTTTCTTTTTTTTTTTTGGTGGTAATTGCTACAAATGTTTTATATTAACTCCCGCATGCGGCATGTGTTGATATTCATGCACTATATTTATACAATCTAGTAGACGTATTCCTCACAGGCTCAGTCACTGCAAAATAATGGTCAGACCTGTTCAGAATATTAAAAAGGAGGAGCTTTCTTTAATATGGTAATTATAACACTGATACATATTTCGTGAAACACGACTCTGATTGGTTGTAAAACAGAAATCATTGAAACGTGATTGGTCATTGACTCCCATTTGGGGCATGAGTTAAATAGTCATGGAAAACCAGATATAATAAGAAAAGTTAAGTCTTGTAGATTTCGAGGAGAAGGACGTATGCACGAATTGGGAATGCAAGAGGGGCATGGATGCTTCTTGTAAGAAAACCAGAAATTAAACGCCTAGTTGGTAGACCAAGAATGAGGCGGCAGAAAAAACTTTAGCATGATTTGAGGGAAATAGATTATACAGGGTGTGATTGGTAAACTTTGGATCAGGATAGGGATGTGTGGAAAACTTATGTCCGCGCGGTCATTAACCAATATACTTTTAACACTATCCATTATTTTAACTATACATTACCTTCAAGTATTTTTTATTAATCAAACCTTTTTTATCACTAATGAAAAGAAAATTGGGTAAATTTTGCTATTTTTATCCCGGTTCGATAGTGCCTGTGAGTTAGTTAATTTGTTAGTTAGGTATTTGAATTCAGCGACTTCTTCAAATTTTCCTTCATTTGTCATTAACTGTTCATTTCCATTATAGGTAGCCTATAAAGTATTTCTATGTGTGGCCGTACATTTAGTTTTATTGATGGGGAATTAAATAAATAAATAAATACTATTTTTACCAATTTTAAAATTGAATTATTTAATAGAACTTTTATGGTTTGTTACAAACTGAGAAACTATAACTCAAGTCATTTATGTATTTTTTTAAACTCATGTTATTTATTAAGGTTGGTTGGAGAAAACCTTCAATTATGACAATTCTCAAAATGAAATTAAAAGACTTTTATGTCAATAATAAATTCATCCTAGCGTTGTTTAATAGGTCAACTTACAAGTTAAAAATCTTGGTGACAAATTGTAGTTTATTTTACTTCGTAATGTCAAGGTCGTAAAGAAACATTTTTTTAAAAAGTGGGCCGTGCTTAGCTCATCTCAAGGTACACAGCATTCTCGAAACTGTTTTCCCGTTAATCAAAAAAATTTCGTAATCTGAACAAGTCCTGCTTCCAAATAATTAACGGAATTCCACTATAGATTTCAAAGCCGTGAAATTAGATGCAATTAAAAATTACTTTTAGATGTTGCATCATCTTCACGGATTGAATTGCAAAATATTTTTTCCGGTCTCATGCTGAAAACTGATCTCTCCCTCGTGCTCTTGGCCCTCCCATATGTCTATACCCTTCTGGCTTATATTTATGTGAATAACAGTCTTGTTATACGTTCTTTGAACATTTTGAATATCGTCGAAACAATTTTGTTTATACTTTTTGTTTTGTCTGCTCAGCTGGTTAGGTCTAAGTTAACTCTTTACTTCATTATGTATCTTATAAGATATATTGATTTAATTTATTTATTTTTGTTAATAAAACAATAAAAACATATTATTAAAAATTACTTAAATTTGTGTGAAAGTATGTACAATAATGACTTAGAGTTTTACTTGATTTTGTTTTCTTTGCGGTCCGGAATATTTGAATAACTGGTACGAGAAATTATCGTTTCGCCAATTTAAGGATATGTTTCTTATCTTGTTACATGTCTCAGGAAACAAATTTCTGCAAATTATGTTTTTTTTTGGGTTGATTTTTCGTCAATTCCAATTTTCGGAGCCATGAACTTCCATCCATCCATCCATCCATAGTAATTCTGCCCGAGGGCTGGTCTTTCACTGCAATTATAGCATTTTCATGTTATGCTTTGCAGCTTCACTAGGGAATTACAGGTGTGGTAGCTTCCCGTTGCTTTCCACACCGGTGAAGGATGATGATGATGATGATAATGATAATGATAATAAGGATTATTATAATGATGATGATGGCCGGATGATTTTCGGGGACCTTTGAGCCCTAAACTTCCCGACATTTTTCTTATAGGAGAGGAAAAACTCCGAGAAAAAACCTCACCCAGGAGCCTGTTCCGACCGGGGATCGAACCCGGGCCCGCTGCATGACAAGGCAGCATGCTACCTCGAGACCAAAGCGGTGGACGCCTATAACCTCATGAAATTTTTAATTTTGTTTCTTTCGTCATGTATTTAAAACAATTTCTAATTGTTCCACTCATGTAGGTCTATCTAAATAATGTATTCAATTTATTTTCGACATCTCTTTATTTATCTATGTTACGTCATATCCCAGAAAATTAAAATTATTTACTTGATCTATTATTCTGTTTGCTATATGCTACATATTTTTGCATGTAGCGGAGAATACTCTTTGAATGCCATAATTTTTGTTTTATTTCCAGATTATATATTTTTTTGAGATAACGTATAACTTTTTATCGTATATGGAACAGAAACTAGGGCTGATACAACAAAAACTAAACAAATAATACGCACGTGCGAAATGAAAATCTTAAGAACTATTCAGGAGAAAACATTATTTGATAAAATACACAACACAAAAATTAGCGACAAATGTCATATTCAAGACGTAACCAAATTTATTATAGATACACGAAAATATTGGAAGGGTCATATAGAAAGAATGGAAGAAAACCGGCTTGCAAAAAAAGAGCTAAAGAAAATAGACCAATGGACGGGAGAAGAACAAGAGGAAGACCAGCCAAGAGATGGATAGACAGTGAATGCACATCCAATACGTCTTCCTCCGAGGAGTGATTTTGGAAAAAAAACAGGATGAAAACCTACAAATTAAGTTTAAGAAGAAGATATAACTTATGCATAGCAGATTGTAATTTATCTTCTGTATCAGCGATTACTACTTGATCGTCCGCGAATAATACAGTATCAACGATAGTGTTATATTATTTCCCAGACAATTAAAAATGTTTATTTCATCTATTATTCTGCTTCCTGTAGGCCTACACATTTTTGCTCGTAAAGTAAAGTGATCCCACAACAGACCCGGAGGCCGTTGGGGTAGTAGGAGGTTAAGGCTCCCACTTTTTCTAGACAATCGGCACTTTACGTCAGCCGGGTTGTCAGCCCTGCGTGACGGCCGCCTTTACCCCCAGAACAAGCGTCTGGTACTCATTTCCGTTAGAGGCTGAACTTTTGCTATACACACTTTCAACAAAAGCCCCCTCATCTACTGCCCCGGGTCAATAGCCTTATATGAAACAAAGCCTAAAGGGTTAAAATGTTAAAAATAAGTTAATTTTTACAGCACTATTATTGAAATCTTATTTATAATTAACATCACAATATATTTCCCTGATGTTTTCCGTTATGCAGAAGTAGTTTTTAATCATTAAAAGGGTAGTGTTAGGGTTTCCTATAAGATAAATTGTTCTTTTGTTTAATATTTTAAATAAAATACTAGAAAAACAAATCAGTTACAAATTACTTAAATTTATGTTGAAGTACACAAAAGTAAACTAACAGATTTTCTAGCAAATCGAAGTTACGGACCGATTTCGTTGGTGTACGGAATAGGCCTAGATCTTATGTCTTCCGATTGAGGGTCTTTCCACTTTTCAGCGGTTGCCCTTTTACCAGCCGGCTGCTGGCCCTTCACATCCACATGTGTCAATCACAGAGGTAGATGATCAACAGCCAGTGTAGGGGTGACATGTGGTTAGCATGTCGAGTCCCCCAGCCGTTATAGCTGGTTCCTCAACCTGGAGCCGCTACTTATTGTAGCTACCCAATTACCTCACGATGCTGGGTGGGCACCGGTCCCATACTGGCCGAAATACCATGAGAAAATTTCTTCCCCCATGGAGACTCGAACCAGCGCAAGTCCCATAGCTCTGCGCCAAGGATTCCTACCTTAACCGCTCGGCTACGGCGCGGGACTTATGTCTTAATTTTGTTAAACTGGAAAAATTAAATTTCTTAAATATGTGCAGAATAATAAGAACTCTAAAAATATCACATTAAAAATAACACAAATAATCAATTGAGTTGGTGTTTACTAGATGAAAATCCATATTTATCAATTAAATAAAAATAAAATTTAGTTTTCTTCTTTTTTCATATTTATTAAGATATAATTCAGTGACAGCTGTTTCGGTACACTGTACCTTCTTCACACATGTTAACAAATTATGAATTAACTTTTATAAGATTCATGATGTGTTCCGTTGAGGTTTATTCAAAATTAATATAAAATTATAGAATATTCACCTGAAAGGTCCGTATCCTCAACTTAATTATCATTTAACTGTAGCGCTTTCGGGACTTGTCCCATCATCGGCAGGATTCAAAACTGGTGTTTCACTGAAGATCTGGTAGAGGGGGTTGCATGTATTGGGTTCGTTTTCGTTTATCAGGCTGTCGTTGTGAGCTGCTTTCATGATTTCCATCTCTTCGAGTACGTTTATCTTCGCTGGATTATTTTCTCTGTGCATTACTGTTAGGGTGTTTTCGCATGTTAAATATTGAAAACACCCTAACAGTAATGCACAGAGAAAATAATCCAGCGAAGATAAACGTACTCGAAGAGATGGAAATCATGAAAGCAGCTCACAACGACAGCCTGATAAACGAAAACGAACACAATACATGCAACCCCCTCTACCAAATCTTCAGTGAAACACCAGCTTTGAATCCTGCCGATGATGGGACAAGTCCCGAAAGCGCTACAGTTAAATGATAATTAAGTTGAGGAGACGGACCTTTCAGGTGAATATTCTATAATTTTATATTAATTTTGAATAAACCTCAACGGAACACATCATGAATCTTATAAAAGTTTATTAAGATAATTTACAATTCAGTGACAGCTGTTTCGGTACACTGTACCTTCTTCACACATGTTAACAAATTATAAATTGTGTTATTATAGTACATATCAACTGATCTAAGCAACAATACAACAAAATATAATAAAAAAAACAATAAAACTAAAACAAAAAAATATAAATTATCAGATGTATATAAATTGAAGTGTGGCACATGTGACAATGTCTATATAAGACAAACTGGTAGACCTTTTATCTCTCGGATAAAGGAACACATGAGAGCATATAACAGAAATTTAGAAAATTCAAAATATGCTAACCACCTATTCCAATTTAATCATTGTTTCGATCCAAATTTTGAAATTTTACATATTTGTGATAAGGGTAAGAAGTTAGATCTTTTGGAGGCTGTAGAAATTAATAAATTTAAAAGTAGTAAAAAACTGTTAAATTCTCAACTTGATTTGAATGAATCCCCTTTGTTAAATTAAAAAATTTAAATAAATATTGTTGTATTGTTGCTTAGATCAGTTGGAACACAATTCATAATTTGTTAACATGTCTGAAGAAGGTACAGTGTACCGAAACAGCTGTCACTGAATTATATCTTAATACATATGAAAATCAAATAAAACTAAGCTTTATTATTATTTAATTAATAAACACAATTAAAATCTATTTCTTTGGTGTACGGAATATAGGCTATATTTCTTTTGTTAAATTGGAAGAATATTTCTTAAATATGCGCGAAATAAGCTCTAATAAGAAAACTATAAAAATAAAACATTAAAAATTCACAATTAAAATTCTATAAAACTGTGACAGTATGATGAACTGGAAGAAGATTTCCGGGCTGTAGGCCGTGGTCTTGAGGCTTTAAGTTTCCCGACGTTTCGCCAGAGACTGCGTCTGGCATCCTTAAGGGTTGTCTCGAGACAGTATTATTCGCGGACAACCTAGTGGTAATTACTGATACAGACAACCCTTGAGGATGCCAGACGCAGTCTCGGACGAAACATCCGGGTACTTCAAGCCTCAAGACCACTGCCTACAGCCCGAAAAATCTTCTTCTAGATCATCATAGCAACTCCGGCCGTGAAAGTCTACGTGAATACGCTTGGCAGTATACCTATGTTAACAAGTGCTTGTGAAAATTGGACACCTAATACGTAGATCAGAAGAAAGGAAAATAGATGTAGCTGAAATGAAATTCTTACGTTCAGTAGCAAGCTAGACCTGGTTGATAAGACATATAACGAAATAAGAACCGAACTAAATATATATAGTGTTACAGATACAATTCTAGATCTAACTGGCTCCAATATGTAGGAAGAATGACAGCCAATAGACTCCCACAAATTTTGCTTCACTACCCACCCAAAGGAAGAAGAAATGTTGGGCTCCCCATAACTATAGTCTGTCCGTAGAATCTGTAGATAAGCCATCTACGCAGGAGGCGGCAAAAATGCACGACCAGTGATTCTGCGGAAGGAAGTGCAGGAGGGAGAACAGATCACGTGACATTACTCATTTCGCTCTTGAGTTTCAAGCGAGAATAATGTCTATTTGTAAAGCTGGAAAATTTCTCTAAACATTTCACGGACAGACTGTAGATAGAGAGTTAAGATCTCTTGATCTGGAAACAGATCTAATTCCATGACATAGAAGGAAAAGAAAAAGAATACATTTCTTATTCTAACTTATTTAAACACGTCGGACCATTGTAAGTGGGAAATTAACTTGGAAAAATAAATAAATAAAAATCGCTCTAGTGGGCGCAATTTTGGATTTTTCACAACGAAACTCGATACGTGCCATTGAAACAAAACGAAAAAGTTATTTTCCAAAAATCAGCGAAATCCAGTCATTAGTGATGAGGTTTATCTCCATTCATCCATAGTAATTCTGCCCGAGGGCAGATCTTTCACTGCAATCATAGCATTTTCATGCTATGCTTGCTGATTTACTAGGGAATTGTAGGTGTGGTAGCTTCCCGTTTCTTTCCACACCGGTGAAGGATGATGATAATGGTAAGGATGATGATGGCCATATGATTTCGGGGATCGTTTGGGCCTTAAAGTTTTCCTGACATTTGTCTTGCAGGCGAGGAAATACCCCGATAAAAACCTCACCCAGAAAAACTGCCCCGACCGGGGATCAAACCCGGGTCCGCTGCGTGACAAGGCAGCACGCTCCCTCGAGACCACAGCGGTGGACAGGTTTATCTAATAGCCTAAATTTAAAAATTACTCCAGCGGCCACCTTTTTTTCTCACAAGGAAACCAATTGAGTTACATACGATTTATTTAACAAAAGAAATTGGACCATACATTCGATTTACTAAGGAATTTCCTTAGTTAACGCAATTTCTGACACACGTTTAATACTATATCTGTAGAGAGTTAGGCCTGTTTGTCTAAAAATGCAAAGTATATATTAAAGCTCTCAATAAGAGAGTGTTGTGTAACAGGCTTACATGCATTTTCAATTTATCGTAGCGTTCATCATTTCCTCTGGATTGTCTGATAGGAATTTGAGGATGGAATAGAATGAATTAGAGATTTTTGTGGTTTGGGTCAAGGCGGATGAGAGACAGTGTAGATGGCAGTGGCGTGCTGTTGTCACAGTGACGTATGACCTGTCAATCAATACGTAATTGCCAAATGCTGTAGTGGATTCCCTCCCTTTCTCCACACTCTTAGTGAGGGAAATCAATTAATTGCAGACTCAAAGGAGACGAAGAGTAACTCATTCACTCACTGAGAGGCGGGGAGTGGGGGGGGGGGTTAAATCAAACACACTCCTTTTATCCAGCACCATACCCCAGTCTCTTTCAACCCAACTTAAATTACCCTACAAAATATATATATGCCTATATAATGAATTGCCGTAGCTACGTACAAATTAATACAATTGGCCTAGGTGTCTAGTGATAATATACCATGCCTCTAGTCTCGAGGGTCGCGGGTTCAAACCTGGTAGGGGATTTTTTTTAGGATGACAGTTCCGGATTTAACATATTGCAGCGAGTCGTGGACAATAAGCAGTGGTATATTACGATACGAGGTTCGGAAGTGGTTTTACAGAATCGAGGAAAATGTTTAAAAACCGAGCGATAGCGAGGTTTTTAATTTCCGAGATTCTGTAAAACACTTCACAATCGTCCGTTCTACATTATTTTTTGCGCGATGGTGTTTTCAAAATAATAAATAATAGTAAGATAATAACATCTTTGTTGGAAATATTTGCGTTCATTATAAACAATTGACAACGTTAACAGTGTGGGCAATGTTTATTAGTTGAAACTACAGGAGGCCGTGAGACCAATTTAGTGATAAAATGGCGGCAAGTAGGCCTTACGTATATATTGTTTTATATTGTTTCAAATAATGTTCAGTTCATTTAAAATGCAATGATTTGTTTCGTTTAATGTATAGGCTATTAACACTACCTTTTGCATATTTTTTGTGTATACGGATATATTGTATGTAGTATATTATACATAGAGGGCAGTGGTTTTACTTCCCACACGCATGTTTATAATATGTAATATTACAGTATAGTTATTTAGGTTGGCAACCCCGAAATATAGGAAGCTGAACTTTCGATCATGGTCGCCATTGCTTGTAGGTACGACAAAACGCACTCTCGTGCAAAAAATATATTATAGACGATTTCAGGGGTCCGAAATTAGATTTTTTAGATTATTGAGATATACAAATTTGGTAAGGTTTAAGACAGGGATGTGGACTATCTCCATTACTGTTTATTTTATATCTAAATAAAATTGTCCAGGAGTGGAAAAAAACTAAACCCCCCAGGAGTAAAAATATGTAGAGGAAATAAAATACAAACAATAATCTTCGCAGATGATCAAGTACTTCTAGCGGATAATGAAGATGATTTGCAGAGATCAGTGTTTAAATTGCAGAATACCCTGGAAAAATACAACATGAAAATATCTGAAAATAAAACCAAATCCATGGCAATCACTGGAAAGGGACTTTCGAGAGTAAAAATAATAATAAATAATAAACCAATGGAACAAGTAACACACTTTAATTATTTAGGTAATAATATATCACAGTTTCATAATCAAAAATACGTGGAAACAAATTTAGAAAAATATAACAGATTAAATGGTATAATTAGGAGAAATTTTGGAAAACAAATGAGGAAAGAAATCCAATTGAGATTTCATAATGCCATAGTCAAACCTGCTCTACTATACGGAAGTGAATGCTGGACACTTCGAGCAAAAGATAAATCCCGCATTAAT
Source organism: Diploptera punctata (assembly GCA_030220185.1). Taxonomy (NCBI): domain Eukaryota; kingdom Metazoa; phylum Arthropoda; class Insecta; order Blattodea; family Blaberidae; genus Diploptera; species Diploptera punctata. Next base: position 1,427,911 of record JASPKZ010003855.1, read on the forward strand.
AGTTCACAAATGAGATTCCTCCGATCACTAACTGGAGTAACATTAAGGGATAGAATGAAAAGTGATGAGATAAGGATGCAGTGGAATAGTAGGGAAATGGTTGAACATATACAAAATTATCAGATTAAATGGTTCCAACACGTCCAGAGAATGTCAAATTCCCGTTTACCAAAGATGATTTACCACCTCAACCCTAAAGGCAAAAGAGACCTCGGAAGACCCTTCAACCGATGGAAAGATCAGTTTTTGTAGTCGCAGAACGGGCATCATCACCCAATACTGCATTCGGAAGAAGAAGAAGAGAAATTTGGTTTAAAAAATAAGTAAATTAGAAATGAATTAAATAGATTTTTGGACGCGTTCAACTGGAATTTCTAGAAGGCATAAAAAAGAAACAGAGTAATTAAACAAAATATGAATGTTCAATATTCAATTGTGGATTTCATAGAAAACTAACAATTAAAATGGAATAGTCATGTAAAATAAATGACGGAAGATAAAAGTTTTAGGTTTTCAGTTTAACATTTTTTTCAGAGAAGATTAACTGGAATAGGTGCCACCTGATAACATAGAATGAGTGTGTATTGCAGCATAATATTATGGCGACTAAACGCTCAGTGTAGCTGAAAACCTGTAGGCCTATGTACAAATTTTCGTGAAGATGTGTTGAGAGATTATTATTATGTATTATTATTATTATTATATTATTATTATTATTATTATTACTATTATTTTAATTATTATTCATCATCATCATCATCATCCAGGAATTAAGCCTGTTGGCTCGTTCCGGTTTCATGAAAGCTAGAATTGTTAAAATTGTTCTGACCATCTTCTGTGTGGGCGTCCAACATTTTTCCTTCCGTGCGGTTTATAATTTAGCAGTAATTTTGAAAATCTTCCTTCTGGAATAATTATTATTAGCTATTATTATTATTTTAATTATTAGGCTTAGGCCTAAATAATTATTATTTCAATTATTATTATTATTATTATTATTATTATTATTATTATTATTATTATTATTATCGGCCGCGGTGGACTACTGCTTATGCTCCTTGCCTCTAGTCCCGAGGGTTGCGGGTTCAAACCCGGCCGAGGTCGATGGATTTTTTTAGGATGGAAAAATCCAAGGAGCAAGTCCTCCAGGAGGGACTTTTAACCGTGGGTCCCGAGATGAAAAGACCTCTAAGCAAAGTTTACCGAATTTTCCCGTCCAAGTACTACCTTGGTTTCCTAGATGTCAATATGAGGCGGAACGCTGACCACGGACCACTCAAATGACATCTATACGAAAACAAGTGTAACTAAATTAGTATGGTTCAAATTCTTCCCTGTAGGGGGAGAGCGCCTAAATCTCTGTTAAGGGAAACATGGGCTTACAAGTTACAAGACAAGATTATTATTATTATTAAGCGTATTATTATTGCTATTTTTATTTATTTATTATTATTATTATTATTATTATTATTATTGTTATTCAGTCCACCGCTGTGGTCTCGAGGTAGCGTGCTGTCTTGTAACGCAGCGGGCCCGGGTTCGATTCCCGGTCGGGACAGTCTCCTGGGTGAGGTTTATTTTCGGGGTTTATCCTCACCTGTAAGACAAATATGAGGAAGCTTAGGGCCCAACGGTTTCCAAAAATCGTCTGGTCATCATCATCATCATCCTTCACCAGTGTGGGAATCAAGGGGAAGCTATCACTTATTATTCCTTAGTAAAGCTGCAAAGTATAGCATAAATATGCTATGTTTGCAATGAAAGACTGCCCTCGGGCAGAATTAGTATAGAATAGATTATTATTCAAGATTGGAAAATTTTTGGGCCAAAGAAGGATGAATAGACATGCGAATGGAGAAGAGTGCACAAACAGACTGAATTTATATATAAGCCTATAGCCTATAAAGAAGATTTTATTATAGGCCTATAAATAATTACAAGCCTAATTTTATTATTAAAACTAATGTGGAACTAGTTAGGCTCAGAAATAACATGAGAAAATTTCTTTGCCCGTTCGGACTTTATTCTCAAACACTCGCAAGCCTTTCGGCGATGGGCAGGACATGTGGTACGAAGATGAAATTAAAGAGGGACATGGAAAAAATTACCCAGAAAAATATTGGAATTATGTCCAACTGGATGAAGAAATACCTCGAAACTCACGGATACGTGAAATGAGAACAGGAGGACATGGAGTGGGTGGATAGGGACGAGTAGAGAAGGAAAATAAAACTTTAGACACAGAAATATAAATATGTTAACATTGAAAATCTGTATATAAATAAAATATATTATTATTATTATTATTATTATTATTATTAGTAGTATTAGTAGTAGTAGTAGTAGTAGTAGTAGTATCATTATTACTTACTTACTTACTTACTCACTGGCACTATCGAACCCGTAGGTTCATGGCCGCGCGGACATACGCTCTCCATACATCCCTATCCTGAGCTAAGGTTTTCCAATCATTCCCTGTATAATCTACTTCCCTCAAATCATAGGTAATGTTATTCTCCCACCTCATTCTTGGTCTAGCAACTGGGCGTTTTCCCTTTGGCTTTCCTACAAGAAGCTTCCATGCAAGTCTTTCATTCCCCATACGTGCAACATGTCCTGTCCAACGCAGTCTACGAGACTTAACTGTTCTTATTATATCTGGCTTCCTATAAAGACCATGTAGTTCATTGTTTTGAAGTCTTCTCCATTCACCTGTCTGTTCATCTCTCTTTGGTCCAAAAATTTTGTTAAGTACTTTATTCTCAAATACTTGTAATCTCCTTTCCTCCCTTAAAGTAAGAGTCCATGTTTCGCATCCATATAATATAACTGGTATAATAATAGTTTTATATATTTTCAGTTTAACGTTTTTTGAAAGGAGTTGGGACATCAAGAGTCTCTGCAATGCATAATAACACGCATTTCCAGAATTGAGCCTATGTTTAATTTCTTTGTGCATCTCATTCCTATTTGTGATCATTGTTCCTAGGTATTTGAATTCAGCCACTTCCTCAAAATTTCCCTCATTTGTCATTAGCTGTCCATTTCCATTATATAATGTATTTCTACGTGTGACCATATATTTAATTTTACTGATATTTATTTCCAGTCCTAAGTTCTTAGTGTTACTCAATAGTGTGTGCGTGTTGGCCTTTAGTATCCCCTCGCTATCGGCCAATAGTACTACATCATCAGCATAAACTAACAGCTTATTAATACCATTGAGTTGTAAGCCTTCCTCATTCTCTAAAGATTTAATGGCATGCTCTAGTACAAAATTACATAGTAGAGGAGATAGTGTTATTATTATTATTATTATTATTATTATTATTATTATTATTATTATTATTATTAGAGATGTTATTGTTGCTATCATCAGCATTATTAGCCTATAATTATTATCATTATGCTTGTAATTATCATTAAGTCTATAATTATCATTCTATTAAGTTTATTACTCTGGTACAGTTTATAATTACAGTATATTATAACGAACACTTTTAGATGCATCAAACGACATCTAATGGCTATAATTTAAAATACGTAAACTTGGGCTTAATCGCAAAATTGTATCACTAATTGCACTTGCCTGACTCGTACATAATATGTTCATCAAACTAATTATGTCCGTTTAAATAATTACCAGCCTCGTGGCCTAGTGGTTACATCTTCTCACTATTTACAGTCCATGGGAGCCCGGATTAAATTCCCGGTCACACCACAGCCACTTTTTCTTAAAGGGAACTAATTATTCCTGAGGTCGCCCATATTTAAACTACATTTAGCTTTAAGCACTTTCCTGGAGCTTCATTAATCATTAACTTATATCATCTGGGTAATGTAGGCTGAAGTTGAAAAAAAGAAGAATTTCTTATAGGCCTATCAAGAATTATAATGTGCAACTATTTAAGTCAAACGATAGCCTGTGAGAATCATATTCAGGAGGTCCCGGGGTTAAAATACTGGGTCAATTTGCAGCTATCTTCAATTTACAAGCCATATTCCCGTTATATTTCTTTATTCATTTAATTTTTTAATAAATTAGAATTAATATACAATGAATGAATTTAGATAGAATAGCAGGGGTAATGTTAACAGAAGAACAAAGTGGATTCAGACCAGGGCGTTCATGTATGGATAATATATTTACGATAGAAGAATTTATAAACAAAAGAAGAGAATATAACAAGGAAACACACATAGCTTTTATTGATTTTGTCAAGGCATTTGATAAAGTAGACAGAGGAAAACTCTGGACAATTTTAAAAGAAAAAGGAATTCCGAAACACTTAATAGCAGCTATAAAGAGTTTGTATTGGAACACAAATTTTGTTATAAAAACTAGAAATGAAGTAAGTAAAAATAAAATTCATACTAATCAAGGAGTTAAACAAAGGATGCAGTATCTCTCCAGTTTTGTTTAACCTATACATCAATAATATAATAGAAAAATGGAACGAAGAAAAACAAATACAGGAATAAAATTAGATAAAACCACACTACTTGAAAACATTATTATATGCTGATGACCAGGTAATAATACCAAATACGGAAGACGAACTTCAAAGGAATATTTTTAAATTACATAATATATGTGAACAATATAATCTCAAAATATCCATAGAAAAAAAACTAAGGTAATGGCATTCCATGGGAAAAATCAAACCAGATCGAAAATAGTAATAGGAAATAAAATCATAGAACAGGTGAATCATCTCAATTATCTAGGATGTGACATTTCATTTAATTATGATAATGATATAACTAATAAAATAGCAAAATTCCAGGGAATGTGTGGTACGATAAAACGATCACTAAATAATAAAACAACAAGAGAGACCCAATTGAAATGTTATAAAACATTGGCAGTACCGGTACTGCTCTATGGATCAGAAGCCTGGATACATAAAAAACAAGATCTAAGTAGAATAACGGCGGCAGAAATGAAATTTTTGAGATCTGTTAAAGGGTGCACTAAGGAAGACAGAATCAAGAACACAGAAATAAGACAGGAACTTGAAATATTTGCAATAACTGATAAAATAGATACATATAGACAAAAATGGAAGCAACACATAGACAGAATGAATGAAGATAGATATCCAAAACAAATAACAAAATACAAACCTAAAGGCACCCGAGATGTGGGCAGACCTAGAAAGAGATGGGCTGAAGTCGGAACGGGTCAACAGACCTAATCCATGAATGCAGATGATGATGATGAATTTTCAGAAGACGCAAGACTGCATACAACAATAGACAAAGCCTACCCATCAATCAATGTACACAATAATAGACATAGCCTACTGATGTTGTACAAATATCCTAGAAGTGATACAACCACGTATTTATAATAATATTACATTATATTCCTCAAGTCCACCGCTGTGGTCTCGAGGTAGCGTGCTGCTTTGTCACGCAGCGGGCCCGGGTTCGATCCCCGGTCGGGGCAGTTTTTCTGGGTGAGGTTTTTATCGGGGTTTTTCCTCACTTGTAAGACAAATGTCAGGAAAAGTTTAAGGCCCAAATGGTCCCCGAAATCATATGGCCATCATCATTATCATCATCATCATCATCATCCTTCACCGGTGTGGAAAGCAACGGGAAGCTACCACACCTACAATTCCCTAGTAAAGCTGCGAGTGTAGCATGAAAATGCTATGATTGCAGTGAAGGACCTGCCTTCGAGCAGAATTACTATGGATGGATACTATGGATATTCCTCAATTGAAATTGTATATATTTTTTAAAGTTTTTCTCAAAACTGGATCCCTGTTATTTTTTTAAATAATCTATTAAACTATTTTTATATTATCCATCCATCCATCCATCCATAGTAATTCTGCCCGAAGGCAGGTCCTTCACTGCAATCATAGCATTTCCATGCTACGTTTTGCAGCTTTACTAGGGAATTGTGTAGGTGTGGTAGCTTCCCGTTGCTTTCCACACCGGTGAAGGATGATGGTGATGATGATAATGATAAGGATGATGATGATGGCCATATGATTTCGGGGGACCTTTTGGGCCTTAAAGTTTTCCTGACATTTATCGTACAGGTGAGGAAAAACCCCGATAAAAACCTCACCCAGAAAAACTGCCCCTACCGGGGATCGAACCCGGGCCCGCTGCGTGACAAGGCAGCACAACGGTGGACCCTCTATACCATAATGAAATTATCTTAATATATGCTATCAATTATTCATGATCATTTTCGTCTATGTATCATTAACCATATTCATTTAAATTAGCAATTTTAAGCTACTGCTTTAGACATTTTCAACAACCTTTAAAATTGTAATAATAACATGGAGATTAATGTTGGTATTGCAATCACTTTCACTGATGTTAATGTTCTCACTCGACCGGTGGTGAGAAGATGAGTTCAGCGCTTTCTAGTGGGCGGTGGCGGAACTACTAGATAGGGGGTGCACTTCCCTGTTTGTTGTGTCGGTAACTTCATTTCTACAAATAATCAGCCTGATTTGTTATGCGAAAATTCTTAAAATATTTATTGTATTTGATAAATTCTGATTAAACCAAAGCAGGTGTTAAAAAATAAATTCATGCCGCGAGAGGTCTATAAGGACCATGGTCTAAAATCCGACTGCTGACCTCACATTCACATAGGTAGATGATAATTCAGCTAGTATTGGGGAGATATGTGGTCAGAATATCGAGTCCCCCAGCCGTTATAGATGGTTATCTGAACCTGGATCCGCTAGTTATTGTAGCTATCCAAATTTTTCACGATGTATGCACAGGTTCTATATTAACCGATATTGTACGAGAAAATTTCTTCTCTTTGAGGACCATGTCTATGTAGCTCACTGTTATATAATCTGATGTATCCTGTTATTATTTATACTTACTTACTTACTTACTTACTGGCACTATCGAATCCGTAGGTTCATGGCCGCGCGGACATAAGCTCTCCATTATATCTATCCTGAGCCAATGTTTTCCAATCATCCCCTGTATAATCTACTTCCCTCAAATCATACTTAATGTTATTCTCCCACCTCATTCTTGGTCTACCAACTGGGCGTTTTCCCTCTGGTTTTCCTAGAAGAAGCTTCCATGCACGTCTTTCATTCCCCATTCGTGCCACATGTCCTGCCCATCGCAGTCTACGAGACTTAACTGTTCTCATTATATCTGGTTTCCTTTAAAGACCATGCAATTCACTGTTATGCAGTCTTCTCCATTCACCTGTCTGTTCATCTCTCTTTGGTCCAAAAATTTTCCTAAGAACTTTATTCTCAAATACTCGTAATCTCCATTCCTCCCTTAAAGTAAGAGTCCATGTTTCGCACCCATATAATATAACTGGTAGAATAATCGTTTTATATATTTTCAGTTTAACGTTTTTTTAAAGGAGTTGGGAAGACATAAGTCTCTGCAATGCATAGGCCTAATAAAACACGCATTTCCAGAATTGAGCTTATGTTTAATTTCTTTGTGTGTCTCATTCCTGTTTGTGATTATTGTTCCTAGGTACACTGCTCAAAACAATTAGAGGAACACTTGTAATAAATTGAATAAGTAATTGTTTTTTAAAGCTGTGATGCTGAAAGTTGGACAATATGTAAATTGAATTATTAATTTTATCATTGGATACAAATTTTAAAGATCCATGGCCTAAATACAGAGACATTACCTCGAATAACAAATATAGAGACATTTTTTTTTATTTTGGAAGGCACTGGCCACTTCTAATTGGTAAGGTTCCTGATGTTGCTGTATTGACGAATGTTGATTATTGCCTTGTTTATTGAAGTCTCTGACAAAATGAGGCATTTAAATGAGTTTGAAGTGTATCATGCTCTACATCTTTTACGACAAGGTCAATATCTGCGACAAGTGGCTAGAGAGCTTGTGGGGTTTCTCCTTCCGTGGTGTCCAGGTTACGCAACAGGCACAGAGAGACAGGCCAGTGTTGTAGAAGACGTGACCAGGGCCGTAAATTTAAAACAAGCCCCCACGATGACAGATACGTTGTTCTTTCTGCTCTTCGACAGCGTACAAAAACTGCAAAAGGCCTGCAGAATGACCTTCATATGGCTTCCGGGTTTCAGACCAAACCATAAGGAACAGATTAAGGAAAGAGAATATTCGTCCAAAAAGGCCCGTTAAAAAATCACCCTTAACAAAAGTACATAAGGCTGCAAGACGTACGTATGCTGAAAACCATGGTGATTGGAACCTGAACCTGTGGGAGTCTGTGCTCTTCTCGGACGAATCCAGGTATCGTCTTACGCGTTGTGATGGTCGGGGTGTGGGGACGGCCAGGAGAAAGATTTTCTGCAGAGGCTGTACAGGAAATTGATAGATTCGGAGGAGGTTCCATAATGGTGTGGGCCGGAGTTATGTACAACAATCGTACGTACCTTGTACTTGTTCCCCAGCAACTGAATGCTGTCCGGTGTATCGAACACGTTCTGGAAGAGCATGTAGTACCTGCTGCCATTGGAGTAGGCCCTGGATTTCTGTTTATACAGGATAATGCCAGGGCACATTCTGCGGCTGTCAGCAGGGATTTCCTGAGGAGGAATGAAATTGAGGTAATGGAGTGGCCAGCGGTCTGTCCAGACCTCAACCCTATTGAACACTTGTGGGATCTTCTAGACAGGAAGGTCGGGAACCGACATCAAGCTCCATAAACTGTGCAGCAACTTGGAGATGCTCTGAAGGAGGAATGGGAGAATATCCCGCAAGAGAAAATCCAGAATCTTATTGGGAGCATGCCACGAAGGTGCCAAAGTGTCATCGAATGTCGTGGAGGCCAAACACGATACTAACTCTATATAACAAGTGTTTACCTTTGAAAAATAAGCACAAGATTCAATTGCTTACGTAGCGGAATTATTTGAAAAGTTAATTGTCAGCGTTATTCATTTGTTTTTACTGACATGAACCATAAATAAATAAATAAATAACCACAAATAATGTACTTTATTAATTTCATGTTTGTACCTTTATCCAATGAAAAATATTTGCATATTTCATAGTGTTCCTCTAATTGTTTTGAGCAGTGTATTTGAATTCTGCCACTTCCTCAAAATTTCCCTCATTTTTGTGTATCTGTCCATTCCCATTATATAATGTATTTTTAAGTGTGACCATCCTGTTATTATTTATTAATTCTTAAATCTGAAATTATTGTGGCCATATGTTAGATATTACTAATTGATTTATGTCATGTTGACTGAAAAAAAATGAAGCTAATAACATGAATAGAAAACAAAAGTATTGCTACAATGACAAGTTCAGAATTTTCTCATAATTTTACATTCCAAAGTTCCTCATCTGGCAGATATTTCTGCTCATTAAACCCCAAGTTGTTCCCTATCCTTTACCACAAATAATGTTGATGGATTGGTTAGTTCTTCAGAATAGAAATTCCTCCAGAAGGAGTGAAGTAAGAAAGACTGGCTGTTATTTTGAACAAACTAAAGTTTTGCTTGCATATCTAACATTATAATTTTGATGATGGAAAGCTTCACCAGTTACTAACGATAGAAGATGTTAAGACATTTGTTTCAAGACCCGAATCCTTCTTCCTTGCATTACAGGGAAATAATAAGACCGAGAGAAAGATATTACTTAAAAGTTGAGTTCTCATTCTGATAATGGCAATGACAATTACCCCCTCATTTTAAGATGGGGGAGCTTTTGTGGAAGAATGAATAGGATCGTGATGGCACAGTGAGGTAAGAAAGGGAGTTTGATGAAAAGAGAAAGATGTTTAATATCTCCAGTGTAATTGTTTTAAATTCATCACCAAGCATTTGATTCAACATTCTCAAATATAATTAGAGACTACAACCTTTTACTGTGATTTTTTTCACATTGTAGAGCGTAAAAAATGTAATAAAACTACAATATATCCGAGAAAATATATTATATTGTAAGAGTAAATAAATGGAATCTTAATACACTGCTTTAAAAAAAAACGTTAAACTGAAAATATTTGAAACTATTATTCTACCAGTTATGTTATTTGGATGCGAAACATTCATTCATAGTGTTCTGCTCAAGAGCAGGTCTTTCACTGCAAACTCTGCATTCTCCACTCTTTCCTTAACTCAGCTTTCCTTTTTGTATCTGCATACAATCCATTTATTTTAATATTGTCTATCATCTGATGTCTTTTTCTGCCTCTAACTTTCTTTCCGTTGACCATTCCTTCTAGAGCATCCTTCAGCAGGCAGTTTCTTCTTAGACAATGACCAAGCCATTGCGAAACATAATATACCATATAGCCTACATATATGTAATATATAGCATTTTAACGAGAGTACTTACTTTATAGGGGGGCACGCCGTAGCGTAGTGGTTAAGGCACTGAGCTACAAGCCGGAGGGTCGAGGGTTCAAGTCACGTTGGGGTCAGGATTTTTAAACTGACCCAATCCCTCTGGCGGCACTATGGCCCTAGGATCGACTCAGCCTCTAACGGATGAGTACCAGACGCTTGTTCTGGGGATAAAGGCGGCCGTCACGCAGGGCTGACAACCCGGCTGACATAAAGGGCCGATTGTCTAGAAAAAGTGGTAGCCTTAACCTCCTACTACCCCAAGGGCCTCCGGGCCTGTTGTGGGATCACTTTACTTTGCTTACTTTATAGGGGCACGCCGTAGCGTAGTGGTTAAGGCACTGCGCTACAAGCCGGAAGGTCTCGGGTTCGAGTCCCAATGGGGTCAGGATTTTTAAACTGATCCAAACCTTCTGGCGGCACTATGGCCCTGGGGTCGACTCAGCCTCTAACTGAAATGAGTACCAGACGCTTGTTCTGGGGTAAAGGCAGTCGTCACGCAGGGCTGACAACCCGGCTGACATCAAGTGCCGATTGTCAAGAAAAGTGGGAGCCTTAACCTCCTACTACCCCAAGGGCCTCCTGAGGCCTGTAGTGGGATCACTTTACTTTACTTTTTATTTACTTACTTTATAGCTGTAACGCTTTTTTTTTATTTAGATGTTATGATTGAGGAATTGAATGGAATATGGACATAACTCATGTTTTACCCTTTTTCCTTTGAATACATTTTTGGACTCGCCATTTTGTAGTTGGTCAGCCTGAAAAGTTTGGTTTCGATATCTCGATTACAGCAGGTTTAGCAGCTGATTGTATCAATTAAAATAAACAACAATGTTATGCATTTAGTTATATAAAATTGCTAATAACTCAAAACGTATATTTTTTAATCGTGTCCATATTCCATTCAACTTCTCAATTACATTTTGACTTTTAGAAATGAAACCTAAATATAACATGAAGAAGAGAAATCGGTATCAGTCTAACGTGTAGAGTTCGGAATTCCGAGTTCAAATCCCGGTTCAGGAGTTATTTTTTCTTTTCAATTTATATGAATGTATGTGGAAAAGATTTGTCACTTTTTTTTTCAATGACGCTATTCCCCAGTTTGCAAAAGCTATCCATTTAATAGTTACTTAGAGTAGATGGGTAATATGTAATACAAATTAATTAATCGTTAACATAATCATAGTAACTACTATTTTCAGTTTGATACTAATATATCATTTCAAATACCGGTACTTCATAGAATTATTTGTTTCTATATGAAACGTGAAAAGGTATGTATACCGTGGCTACAAATATAGTATCATACTTTAATCTACTAATACAACGAATTACTGAAGTAACACTAGCAGAAGAACAAAACGGGTTCCGAAAAGGAAGATCTTGTACCGATGGAGTAATTGCCCTGAATCAGATAATAAACAAAAGACAAGAAAAAAACCTAGAAACACGTTTGTTATTTAAGACTTAGATAAAGCATTTGATCGAGTAAACAGGGAAATATTGTGGAATATCCTAAAAGAAAAACGGCCTCCCTATTCAGATTATAGAAACTGTTAAGAGCTTGTACTATGGAACAAATATTTGTATTGACCCTCAGTTGACTAAAAATAAGACATTTTTTTCAAATAAACCAAGGAGTACGACAAGGGTGTTCACTCTCACCTATATTATTTAATATTTATATCGACGATATCCTAAAAGAATGGAAGAATGTTTTAACTAATGAAGGAATATTAATTGATAATAAAGATAAAATAAATGTTTTATTATTCGCTGACGATGTTGTACTTTTAGCAGAATCTGAAAATGAGCTCCAAATGTTAGCATATAAATTTAAATTAATAGCCAATAGATATAATTGTAAAATATCAATAAATAAGACAAAAGTAATGGCATTTATTGGTAAATATGGAATTAGATCAAAAATTGTACTGGATAACAAAATAATAGAACAAATATCACATTTCCAATATTTAGGATGTGATATAACTTATAGAGAAAATAAAGATATAGAAAATAAAGTAAATAAATTTCAGGCCAGCGCCATATCTCTATTTTAACTGTAGGCAAGTAATAACATCTGAATTGGTAGATTGGATAACCCTTACTACCTGCATTATGCGCCGCGTCCCGCTTCACTTCATTCATCTCTTACTCAAGCAGGGAGACCATCTGCTCCATACAGTTGGTTGACATAGCTGGATTCTGGCATCGATTTATGTGCCTTGGAGTTAAAAACAGCAGATTTTTTTTGGACACAGCTTTGGTACATCACATCGCTTCTTTGGGAGACAATTCAAGACAGGTTTCGGCGTGCAATGGTTAACAGTTCCCTTGTAAGTAAATTTCTCAATAATCTACGGTTGTTGATTAAGGTGAGACGGTAGGCCCTATCCCATCAATGTTAAAACATGTGAATTTGAGATCCATTACCATTACCTTTATTATTATTATTATTATTATTATTATTATTATTATTATTATTATTATTATTATTATTATTATTATTATTATTATTATTATTATTATTATTAAAATCATCATCGTCATCGTTATTGTTATTATTATTATTGTTATTATTATTATTATTATTATTATTATTATTTGATATGTAATTCATGATAAAAAGGTTGAAAAACACATATGAATCATGGGGTCTCACAGTAAATTCACAAAAAAACAGAATATCTGGCAATAAATAGCAATGAACGAGAAAATTTAATATTGGAGGAAGGAATCCAAATAAAACAAGTGAAACAAACTAAATATTTGGGAATTATTATGGATAACATTGAAGGTATAGGCAAAGAGAATATAAAACATAGAATTGGATAGAGTAGCAAAATAATATCATCGTTAAATTCCATATGGTGGGATAAGCATATTGGGAAAAATACAAAAAAAAATATATTGGTAAAACATTGGTGGAATCTGTTGCAATGTATGGAAGTGAGGTATGGACAATCAATAAGTACTACAAGAATAGACTAATAGCTCTAGAAATGGATTATTTACGCAGAAGTGCCAGAAAGTCAAAATTAGAACATGTCACAAATAAGGAAATTAGAAACATAATGGAAGCAAAAGAAAGCATAATTGAAAGAATTGAGGAGAAGGAATTAAAGTAGTTAGGACATGTTTTAGGAATGGAAGATGAGCGATGGCCAAAGCAACTATATCAATGGCATCCGACCAGAAGGAGGAATAGAGGGAGACCGAAGTTAACATGGAAGGAAAACATGAAGACATTAATGCAAGCAAGAGGGCTAAGCATTGAAAATGCCCAAGATCGTAGGCTTTGGAGTTTTGGCACGGGAAGACGGCAGCAGCTGTAAAACACGAAGATAGAGATTATTATTATTGTTATTATTATTATTATTATTATTATTATTATTATTAATATTATCATCATCATCAAGCCAACCCAGCTCTTATCAGTAGAAATGTATTTTTGGAGGCGATCGACAAGAATTTAAAGAAGGGATAAAGTCAGAAACAGGACAAGAATGGAAATTAGGCGAGTTGAAAATAACACATTTTAGAAAAAAATAGAAGAATAAAGTTTGAAATGTTATGGACACCTCATAAGAATGGAGGATGATAGAATACCAAAGAATATCCTTGATTGGAAAGCTAATGGAAGAAGTGGAGGAAGCAGACCTAGAGAACGTTGGATAAGATTTAGTGAAGAGAAGTATGGAAGCTAGAGTTTTGAGGGAAGAAGATGTTTTAGACAAGTTACATACGAAGAAGAAAAATATTTTAGTCAAAAAATTATACAATTTAACAGAGTGACAGGAATTATAAGTAATAATTTCAAGCCAAACAGAGTACAGCAACACACACGAACTAGAATTTACAAAACACTGGCCAGACCCATATTGTGTTACGGCAGTGAGGCCTGTAGAATTCGCGGTGTAGATGAACAAAGACTAACTGCGGCAGAAATGAAATTTATGAGACGTACTGCAGGATACTCAAGAACAGACCATAAAAGGAATTCTGAGATTCTCAAGGAATTACAAACAGAATCAGTCATGGAATATGTACAAAAATACAGAAACAACTGGAAATCTCACGTAAGAAGAATGAGCAGAACAAGAATACCACGTCAGATCTTAAATTACCAGCCACCAGGCAAGAGATCTTTGGGCAGACCCTTCAAACGTGGATTGAAACCGTAACAGACCACTAGGACTGTCACATGAAAGGAAGAAGAAGAAGAACCTATGGCGACAAATCACTTTGGGTTAAAGGAAAAACACTGTATTGTAGAATATTCCTAATAAAAATATATTATTATACTATTATTATTATTATTATTATTATTATTATTATTATTATTATTATTATTGACATTTCAAGGTGTAGATCCTGTCAGAAGTAAAATTGTACTGAACAATAGAATTTTGGAGCAGGTGAATAATTTTGTATATCTAGGATGCAATATCTCATATGAAGTAGAAAAGGATGTAAATGCAAAAATATCTAAATTTTAAAGAATTTTAGGGTTAATAAATTCTATCTTCAAGCCACAGTTAGTCCAAAAACATTCTAGACTAAAAGTGTATAAAACACTAGCTTCCAACTCTTTTATATGGTAGCGACGTATGGATGTTGAAACAGAAGGATATACAGAGGCTTAGATCTGCTGAAATGAGATATCTTCGGAGGACTGCAGGATACACACTACTAGATCACAAAAAAAATGAAGACATCTTAGAAGAATTACACATGGAACCTTTAGAAAACAAAATTTCTGATTACAAGTCAAGATGGATACAACAGGTTCATCGAATGTAAGATCACAGGACGTCCACTCAAAAGACTTCTGGATGGTGTTTCTCTTGAGGCCGAAACAGGTCAACAAATGGCCTAAATTCGTGAATGTACTATGATGATGATGATCATCATCCGGTATCATGGCAGCTGCCGCCATCTTCCGGAAACCAAACGCCATTCCTCTCTGTCCATCCATTGATCTTCCTCCATTCCTCTGATATTCATAACTGCTTGTACCCCTTCTATCCAAGTTCTTCGGTCTTCCTCTCTTCCTCTTTTCCATTGGGATCCATTCCATAACAATTTTTGGCAATCTTTGCTCTGGCATTCGTTTGACATGACCATACCACTGCAATCTTTTCTTTTCTATGATGTCTATGATGTCCGGCTCCTCTTGTACACCCATAATTTCCCTTATTTCTCTATTTCGTATTCTATCCATTCTAGATTTTCCAGCTGATCTTCTTAAAACATCCATTTCAGTACTTAAAATTCTTTTCATTTCCCTGGTAGGAATTTGCCAGACTTCAGCACCATTTGTTAAAATGCTCTGAATTATGGTTTGATATATTTGTGATTTTCTATTTTTTGTAATATTTTTGCTCCACCAAACAGAGTTTAAAGCATTTATTGCTTGTTTTGTTTGTGCGATTCTATTTTTAATTTCCACTGTGTTATCGCTGAATGGTCTAATTTTGTTCCTAAATAAGTGCATTCAATACTAGGTTTTAGTTCTATAATCAATTGAGTTGGTGTTTACTTGATGAAAATCCATATTTATTAATTAAATAAAAATAAAACGTAGTTTTATTTGATTTTCATATTTATTATATAATTCAGTGACAGCTGTTTCGCTACACTGTACCTTCTTCAGACATGTTAACAAATTATGAATTGTGTTCCAACTGATCTAAGCAACAATACAACAATATTTATTTAAATTTTTTAATTTAACAAAGGAGATTCATTCAAATCAAGTTGAGAATTTAACAGTTTTTACTACTTTTAAATTTATTAATTTCTACAGCCTCCAAAAGATCTAACTTCTTACCCTTATCACAAATATGTAAAATTTCAAAATTTGGATCGAAACACTGATTAAATTGGAATAGGTGGTTAGCATATTTTGAATTTTCTAAATTTCTGTTATATGCTCTCATGTGTTCCATTATCCGAGAGATGAAAGGTCTACCAGTTTGTCCTATATAGACATTGTCACATGTGCCACACTTCAATTTACATACACCTGATAATTTTTCTTTTTTTGTTTTGGTTTTATTGTTTTTTATTATATTTTGTAAAGTTTTATTAGTTTTAAATGCCACATTAATGTTCAACTTTTTAAAGTGTTTAGATATTTTATTTGATAGTGGGCCTATGTAAGACATTACGACATATTTCTTTATGTTTTCTTTGGGTAAAGGAAAAACTTTGTTAATTGCTTTTTTGTAATGAACCTTCTTAATTAAACATTCTATAATTTCAGGGTCGTAGCCACTATTAACAGCCAATTGTTTAATAATATTCAATTCATTATTATATTCCAAGGGTGAAAGAGGGATATTTAAAAGTCTATGAATGTAACTATTAAAGGCTGCCATCTTATGAGTATATGGGTGAAGAGAAGAACTATGGATAGTGGTATCAGTATGAGATGGTTTGTGAAAGATACCAAACACAAACTTATTATCAATGTGTTTTATTGATAAATCCAAGAAATTTATACTATTATTTGTTTTAGTTCTTCTCCATTGTTGAAATTTGATATTATTATTATTATTATTATTATTGTACTATTATTATTACTGTTATTATTATTATTATTATTATTATTATTATTATTATTATTGTTACTATTAATCACATTAAGTCGGTATAATACAATTAGAAGGATGCGCAGAGGAGAATGGGGAAAATGACACTAGTCTGTATTATTAAGTTAATGTTGTGGGTAGCAGAGTTAGAAGTCTGTCATTATCTTAAGCATGAGTGTCTTAGTTTTAATGGTCGCGATATGACATCTTCTCTAATTCCAAACTTTAAATACATACGTTCTTGTAACGACATGAGAGACGTCTTCGTAAATCTCCCTGCAGTCGTTTGTCTAAGTGCTTTCTCGAGGCATTGCATGCACAACTTGCCAAACTCCCATTTTATAAACTCAAATATGCACCATTTTTACCATTTCACAAGTTACACTAGTTGAAATGCTTATATCATGTTTTGAACTTTCTCTTCTGTAAAGTTTAGGCATACGAATGTGTAGGCCTAATTTGAGAATGAGGAAATGGAAAAAGTGTTCCATGCCATTAATGCAGTATATAACCTCTCACCTTATATGTATATCCATCCATCCATCCATAGTAATTCTGCCCGAGGGCATTTTCATGCTATGCTTTGCAGCTTTACTAGCAAAATGTAGGTGTGGTAGCTTCCCGTTGCTTTCCACACCGGTGAAGGATGATGATGATGATGATGGCCATATGATTTCGGGGACCGTTTGGGCCTTAAAGTTTTCCTGACGTTTGTCTTACAGGTGAGGAAAACCCCGATAAAAACCTCGTCCAGAAAAACTGCCCCGACTGGGGATCGAACCCAGTCCCGATGCGTGACATGGCAGCACGCTTCCTCGAGACCACAGAGGTGGACTATATGTATATTTATTTATTTCTATTTATTTATCCTGGTGGAGTTAAAGGCATGTGACCTCTTCCACTCACCAGGACAAACATATATTACATTAGAATATAGCAATCATTAGGGCTCGGAAGTGAAGAAAAGTACATTTTTTCATTTTATGTCTGAAGACGAGGCCCAACTCAATATAGGTCTATAGGACTATACATTTTGATTCATTGTAGGCCAGATAATGGTGGGTTTTATTTGTTCTTTTTTGCGTTTTTCGATGTTATTTGGCTTATTGGTCCTTTTTTAGCCTTTTTTTAGGTCTTAATGACTTTTTTTGGAACTTTACCTTCTTTGGCTACATTTATACCATTTGTATAATTCAAGAACCCACAAAGTATAGTCTCAATTCCAACTTCTTTTAAAAACACTATCTATAAGTCCAGCCGCCGAGACTCCGACTCTGACATTTTCACGAGTGTTGCCGATATGGATATTCAGTGGGAGGAGCCGCTTCATGTACCACTGAAGCCACGCAATTGATAGAAATACAGCCGACAACATCGCAGCAATTTCAAACCTTACTAGCGGCGTCAAGAGCAGTGATTGACTGTGGCAGTGTGCACTGGCAATTCAACTATTTCCTTATTGGCAGTAGAGGGCGAGTTTCTCCCTTGATCCCCCTTACAACCAAAACATCAGGGCCGGAGACTTGGCGACAGGACTATAGTTTTACTATCTAAAGACTTTTCACATTGCAAACTCTTTCGTTCTGTGAGAAACTATGGAACCCTCACAAAACATCCTGTTATTTTTAACCAGCCTACTGACAGCCTGATATCCATTGCGGGATCGCTGAATTTATTCTAGATGGGAAAATCGTTCATTATAAATTCTCCAAGAACTTTCTTTTTAATGAACACAAAATTATTTTTTCAAACTATGTTGAATTAAAAATCATAAATAAAGTATGAAAGAAGATGTATTTTCATTCATCAATTTTTTAATAATTGTATTGTATTGTAAGCCTATGTTTTCCCTTTACAGAGATTTAGGCACTTTCCCCCTACAGGGAAGAATTTGAACCATACTAATTTTGTTACACTTGTTTTCGTATAGATGCCATTTTGAGTGGTCCGTGGGCAGCGTTCCGCCTCTAGGAAACCAATGTAGTACTAGGACGGGAAAATTCGGTAAATTTTGCGTAGAGGCCTTTTCATTCAGGCTTAAGGATTTTTTACGAGCCTGAAAATCTTCAGACTCGGGACCCACGGCTTAAAGTCCCACCCGGAGGACTTGCTACTTGGATTTTTCCGTCCTAAAAAATCCATCGACCGCTGGCCGGGTTTGAACCTGCGACCCTCGAGACGAGAGGCAAGGAGCATAACCACTAGTCCAATAATAATAATAATAATAATAATAATAATAATAATAATAATAATAATAATAATAATAATAATAATAATAATAATAAATAGCTTTATTTTACCTGGCAGAGTTAAGGGCTTAAGGCATTGTCTGCCACTCAATCAGGTTTTAAAAAATACAAAAAAAAAATAGTTTTACATCTAAATTACAATATACATAAACGATTACGTGTTATAAATACAATAAAATTAATATTTATAATATATTTTGATTTACTCTAGATTTAACGAATGATATATATAATATGTACAAGATATATAAAAGAACGAGAAAAAATTATTAATGATATAGTATAAATTTAAATAAATTGAAAAAAATTAATTATTAGATAACAGCTTCTCATAAATGGGTTCTACTTTTATAATGAAACTGTCTACGTGTCTGCCGATTTTAATTTTATTAGTAAATTATAAGACAGGCCAATTATTATCTAATATTTACAAATGAATGTTTGTTTGTTTGTAGGTTTGTTTGTTCGTTCGTACTTTATGCGTGGCCATACCGTTGATCCGATTGTCATTGGGCTTTTTGCAAAATGTTCAGGAGATTCCCGGGATGAACATAGGCTATAAAAGAGTTGTGATACTCAACTCCTACACCCTTAAAATTCGCCCTTTGTAGTGGAAAACGTGCAAAATGTAGTTCTTTGGACGCTTAAAAGGCTTACGCTGTCTAAACCATAACAAATACACAACATTAATGTACACAGAATTGAATATCTAAAAAAGCTCTACAAAAAATTCCCTGACAGCATATGTTTATCTCGTACGGATAACTCACAATAACCATTTTTGTCTTTCATTGATGCCAAGAAGATCGAGACAAGTACATAGATTCCTGTGCGAGCATAATAGCATATAACGATTTTTGTCTCTTAGCTCATTTATGCCAAGATCATCGAGATAAGTAGATTCCCGGACAACACCGGGTAATCTTAAAATAATTACGATATACATTTATAATTATTTTTCATCTTACTTACATTAATTTTCGTCTTTCAGCTCATTTATGTCAAGAAGATCGGGAAAATTACTATATTAATTTTTCCTCTTACTTATTTAACTATAAGTTACACAAGAGACATACATTTTCGTATTTCGCTCATTATGTCGAGAAGATCGGGATAAGTAGATTCCCGGGCAACGCCGAGCTGAGTATCTAAAAAAATATAAATTTATAATTATTTCTCCTTTAACTTATTCAACTAAACATAAAAGCGCATTAATTTTCATTTATTTAGGCGTAGCAGCGCACGCCGGGCATTAGCTAGTATAAATAATAATTTATTATTTTAATATGCTGAAATATTATGTTAACATACCAAGTCAAGCCCCTGTTTCATATATCTTGATTCATAAGCACATACAAAATTCACTATATTTTCACAGTTGTTTGAAATAATCCAAAATTATTTTCATGCACCATGTTTTGATGATTTACCCTCTGTGATTGCAGTACACAGAAAGCAGAAGATACTTTTTGTTAAATGATAATACAATTTAGAAGAATTATTTCTTTTGAATGTCTTGTCTTTTTGAAAAACAATCTGAATCTAACAATGCTAATTATAACAAAAGAACAACAATGGCGCACATTTAGAAATCATGACTGACAACACGTTAAAAATTGCAATCACACTGGTAATCAGGGTATGTTTTACAATGCCCATCGACGGATTTTAAATTCCCATGTGGAATTTAACAGGGCTCCCTGAATGAGAGATCAGCTCAATGTTAGGACCTCCCCCGAAACAACACAACATTAAGACGAAACACACCGTTCACTCACACATTCAGACTAAACATGGCTAATGATATAATGAAGATTATGATGGCCAGATGATGTTAGGGGACTAATAGAAAAATATAATTTTTAAAAAATCTGCAGTAGCTGCTAACACTTGGTCAGAAAAGCACAGCATTGAAATAAAATAAAAATAATTAATGAAACGGAGACATCTAAAGAACTTACAGTTTCGTGGAAGATCTAACTAACTAACTCACTGGCACTATCGAACCCGTAGGTTCATGGCCGCGCGGACATAAGCTCTCCATATATCCCTATCCTGAGCCTATATTTTCCAAACATCCTCTGTATAATCTACTTCCCTCAAATCATAGTTAATGTTATTCTCCCACCTCATTCTTGGTCAACCAACTGGGCGTTTTCCCTCTGGTTTTCCTACAAGAAGCTTCCATGCACGCCTTTCATTCCCCATTCGTGCCACATGTCCTGCCCATCGCAGTCTACGAGACTTAACTGTTCTCATTATATCTGGCTTCCTATAAAGACCATGTAATTCATTGTTATGCAGTCTTCTCCATTCACCTGTCTGTTCATCTCTCTTTGGTCCAAAAATTTTCCTAAGAACTTTATTCTCAAATACTCGTAATCCCCTTTCCTCCCTTAAAGTAAGAGTCCATGTTTCGCACCCATATAATATAACTGGTAGAATAAGTTTTGCCCTCCATGGTATCTTTACCTTGTCGTGGTGGAGTGGCTTGCGTGCTTAAATGATCCTGAGAGCTATGCCGGCGGTAGCATTGCTGCCGATAGGGTTACCTATGCCGGGCTGGTCGAAGGTGATAAGCCAGACGAAAAAAGTACCTTGGGCGAAAGAGTGACGATCTTTCACCGTAAAAATACAACCGTCAAGAAATGCGGACATGGGTTCATCTGGGGTAAAATTTTCCGGAGGTCAAATAGTCCCCCATTCGGTTCTCCGGGTGGGGACTACTTCAGGGAACCCATGCCAAAAGCATTAGCTCAGGATAGGGATGTATGGAGAGCTTATGTCCGTGCGGCCATGAACCTACGGGTTCGATAGTGCCAGTGAGTAAGTAAGAATAAGTTTTATATATTTTCGGTTTAAAGTTTTTTGAAAGGAATTGGGAAGTCAAGAGTCTGTGTAATGCATAATAGCACGCATTTCCAGAATTGAGCCTATGTTTAATTTCTTTGTGGATCTCATTCCTATTTGTGATTATTGTTCCTAGGTATTTGAATTCAGCCACTTCCTCAAAATTTCCCTCATTTGTCATTAGCTGTCCATTTTCTTCATATAGGCCTAATGTATTTTTATGTGTGACCATATATTTAGTTTTATAGATATTTTCTTCCAATCCCAATTTCTTAGTGTTTCTCTGTAGTGTGTGCGTGTTGGCCTTTAGTATCTCGGCATCTCATTCCTGTTTGTAATTGTTGTTCCTAGGTAGGCCTATTTGAATAGAACCTTCTTCTTCTTCTTAAACTTAATTTGTAGGATTTTCATCCTGTTTATTTCCAAAATGACTCCTCGGAGAAAGACGTACTGGATGTACATTCACTGTCTATCCATCTCTTGGCAGGTCTTCCTCTTGTTCTTCTCCCGTCCATTGGTCTATCTTCTTTAGTTCTTTTTGCAAGCCGGTTTTCTTCCATTCTTTCTATATGACCCTTCCAATATTTTCGTCTAGCGTTTGTCGTATTTTGTTTCCGTCTTTGATCCGAGGCTTGATCCTTGGGACTGCGAGCAATGTATAAGATACACCTTGATGTGGGTTGCTAGCCCGTTTTCATGGCGGGTTTATTATTCGGGGTTTCCTCCCTAGGCTGATCGCCTTCACCCAGCTCCAGAGCTCAGCCTGCCCCGTTTTATTTCGGAGTTGTCTCTCCTAGATGGGTTGTCTTGCAGGACTAACGAACCCCATCTGCCCGTTTGTCAATCTACAAGGCAGTAGATGTAGAGTTGCCTCTTCCGTCAGGTACACCGTACCGAAGGACTCCTTCTTCGCTGTATCTGCCATTGAGGTCTTCACCGTAACCCTGGCAAGGGGCCCTCACAAGGTACTATCAGCTGGGCAAGCTGACCCAAGGTTTTTTTACGAGGTGTTACTCCTCCCTCTCACCCTTTTTCAACCTGGCTTGGGACAGGCTATGGCGGGTTTGAACCACCATAGAATAGAACCACTTCTTCAAAATTTCCCTCTTTTGTAATTAACTGTCCATTTCCATTATATGTGTTTCTATGTGTGAATATATATTCAGTTTTATTGATGTTTACTTTAATATCCATTTAGATGAGTAAATATAATATATAATGAACTTGTTTACTGTTTTGATACAGTTTGATACAGTTTTCATTTTCTTTGATCTTTACTGAATTCTAATATTTGATAAGTTTCTGGAAGAAACTTGTGTAGTTTATGTTCAAGACATTGCTTTGTTCAGTTAATGTGTTTGCTAATTAAGAAGAAAATACCTCAAAAGTGGATGAAAGGAAACATCAGTTTCCTAGAAGTTGGATTATTTATTTAAAAACGAACTAATGACCTCGGTTTTTCAGAAATTAGGAAGATCGTAATGACTTTAAGTTTTCTTTTGTTTTCAGAAAACAGTAGAAATAATTACGACTGGCATAAAAACTTGGAGTACATTAGTTAGACTATTTGAACTTGGTATAAGTCAATGTTTCTTAAGTTTTATTGTTAAATAACTCACTGGCAGTATCGAACCCATAGGTTCATGGCCGCGCACATATAATCTCCCCACACATCTCTAACCCAAGTCAGTGTTTTCCAATCATCCTCATAAGTAATGCCACGAGTGATTTCCAAATTATGGATAAATTCACGACTCACGACATGAGGAGTTTCGTGAGTCGTGAAATTATCTAGAGAATTTGGAAATCAAGAGTGGCATTTGTTAGGACTATTTAACGAATAAAATGAAGTTGTTTACTCACAAATCATTATTTAACTATAGTTATTTTAAAATATATATAGCCTATATTTAATGTAAACGACGATGTTTGAAAACAAATGAGAAACGATTGGTACGCTTCATTTGCTTCTTTTGTTCATCACTGCAACCAGATCATAATATTATTTATTGCCAAAGGATCGCAATATTGTAAGAATGTACCCTAGTGGAGAAATTTTTAACCAACGTTATAGGTATTAATTAATTTGATGTCCTATGTTGTAAATATGTCAGTTATATTTTTCTGCAACGTCATTTCCTGGAAAATAATTCGTCTAAGAAAATGCAAACAGTGATTTTTTTTGTGGTATAATCATCAATTTCACAAATGTGTTTATATTATCTATCGCATGCGCTTTCAGTTGACATTCATGCACTATACATACAAGCTGGTAGCAGTATTTCTTGGAGGGTCAGTCACTGCAAAATAATGATATGACCTATTCAGAGTGTTAAAAGAAGAATACGCTTCTTTATTATGATAAACTTTAGTTCGTAAATTTTAGGCGAAACACGACTGTGATTGGTTGTAAATGAAAAATCATTGAAATGTGATTGGTCATTTATTCCCATTTGGGGCATGAGTTAATTAGTCTGTATAATTTACTTCCATCAAATCATGGTAAATGTTATTCTCCCACCTCATTATTTGCTTATCTACTGGGCACTTTGCATCTGGTTTTCTTATACAGTTTCCATGCCCTTATTTCATTCCCCATTTGTTCCACATGTCCTGCCAATTCCAGTCTTCGATACTTAACTGTTCTTATTACATCTAGTTTCCTATAAAGATGATATAATATAGCTCACTGTTATGTAGTCTTCTCTATTCGTCTATTTGTTCAACTCTCTTTGGCAAAAAAAAAGTCCTAAGAACTTTATTCTCAAATATCCTACTGGTAATATTTTCTCCACCCTTCAAGTAAGAGTCTATGTTTCGCATCCATATAACTGTCCACCGCTGTGTCAGTTTGAGCTAAAAGGCAGTTAGCGGAAGCATTTAAATATATTCAGGAAAAAAATTGTAGTAAACGAAGCAGCCATACTTGTTGCTTTCTCAGAAAATTATACCTACAAAGAACAAAATGAGATCCAGTCAGTTCATTGGAAAAATTAGCATAGGGCCTATCTCAATATTAACTGCTGCTGCTTAGTTTAGATGGAAGGCGGCAATTAACAGACGGATTTCCCAAAGCCATGCTTCGTTATTGTCCAACAAGGTAGAGATCTCTTGGCCGTCCAAGGAAACGCTGGATACAAAATACATCAGCGAGATCGTACCAGACCTCTAAGCCTAAGACTTGTATAGAAGAAAAAGAAGAAAAATAAATATATACATATATATCTTCTTCTTCTACTACAAGGTTTAGGCTATGCAGCCTGTTCCGGCGAAGTTAAAAGTGGAGTCCATCTTCTACGTGGTCGGCCAACATCTCTTGTTCCTCTGGGATTATACAGGAAGGTTCTTTTTGGTATTCTTTCGTTGTTCATTCTCATTAAGTGTTCTGTCCATTTCTTATTATTTTCGCTGATTTTATCTTCAATTTTATATATATTTAATTCTTCTCGTATAGTTTCATTCCTTATTCTATCCGCTCTTGTGCATCCTTTCACATTACGTAAAAACAGCATTTCCGCAGTCTGTATCCTGCTTTTATCCCTTGTTTTCATTATCCAATTTTCACTTCCATACAACAACAATGGAACAGCCATTGTTTTATATAATTTAAGTTTCGTATCTTTCCTTATTTTCCGACCTAAGGTTCTTTTTATGGTTCCACAAATAGCCTGAGATTTATTTACTTTATTTTCTATATCTTTATTTTCTCTATAAGTTATATCACATCCTAAATATTGGAAATGTGATACTTGATCTATTATTTTGTTATCCAGTACAATTTTTGATCTAATTCCATATTTACCCATAAATGCCATTACTTTTGACTTATTTATTGATATTTTACAATTATATCTATTGGCTATTGATTTAAATTTATATGCTAACATTTGGAGCTCATTTTCAGATTCTGCTAAAAGTACAACATCGTCAGCGAATAATAAAGCATTTATTTTATCTTTATTATCAATTAATATTCCTTCATTAGTTAAAACCTTCTTCCATTCTTTTAGGATATCGTCCATATAAATATTAAATAATATAGGTGAGAGTGAACACCCTTGTCGTACTCCTTGGTTTATTTGAGAAAATGTCTTATTTTTAGTCAACTGAGGGTCAATACAAATATTTGTTCCATAGTACAAGCTCTTAACAGTTTCTATAATCTGAATAGGGAGGCCTTTTTCTTTTAGGATATTCCACAATATTTCCCTGTTTACTCGATCAAATGCTTTATCTAAGTCTATAAATAACAAACGTGTTTCTAGGTTTTTGCTTGTCTTTTGTTTATTATCTGATTCAGGGCAAATACTCCATCGGTATGCATATATATATATATATATATAATAGCACAAATTCGATAAGTTATGCTGAATAATTCGCTTAGTTTTCAAAATTTCTGCATGTCTTAATGATTTGATCGAGTTCATCTGCAAAGATTTTCAATTGAGAAATATTTGTTATGCACGCAGCATAAAGCAAAGCCATGCTCCCATATATCTCTATCATATTACATGTTTTGCATATTATGTATTTGTTCCGTCCTCTGTACATTTGTTAACGTCATCATACCGGCGGTATTCCAGCCTTTGATCACTGGAATATTTATACTCTTAACTCTTTTTTTTTATTTGCTTGATACGCAGTTTTTAGAGTTTCATTCCTTTTGTTTCTTTAGCTTCCAAACAGCATGAATTCTCTCATTTATTTTAATTCTTTGTTCTGTCTTGAATTTCATCTTGTATTTCTTCTTTTTTCGCTTTTTTTTCGGAACTCGCTCTATCCTCCCCTCTTTTTTACACAGTGCTCATAACCCATCCTTCATTTATCTTACGTGTTTTTTTATGTGTGTACACTCCATTACCTCTCCATCTTATTTCACATCTCTGTTCTTATGAATGCCAGAGATGAAATGCCCAAACTCTTTTACATAAGTACCAATTAATTAATCCTCTTGTATTACGTTGACTTTACATCATTATGCACTCACAGATATCTACTGTAATTTTTATCTTTCCATTCGCAGAGATTCTTTAAATATTAATACATTTTTCTGTATGAAGATATAATAATAATAATAATAATAATAATAATAATAATAATAATAATAGCTTTATTTTACCTGGCAGAGTTAAGGCCTTAAGGCCTTGTCTACCACTCACTACTTTTCAAGCTTCTGAATTCCTACATCCCTACTTACCTGGCGTCCAGATTTGAGAAGTTATCCTCTTACCACAATATTGACACTAGATCACAAGATAGCAGTCTGCTAACAATTCCTCTTCATAGCACTTCCTCCTATTCTACTTCCTTCACAGTAGCCTCTGCCCGCTCCTGGAATCTCCTTCCTCAAGATATCAGGGGTTGCCGCACACTTGGCACCTTTAAGTCACGCTTATACAGTTACCTGTTGTCTAATAATTAATTTTTCTCTATTTATTTAATTTTATACTATGTCATTAATCTTTTCCAGTTTTTTATATATATTGTAGGCCTACATATTATATATTTAATTCGTTAAATTTAGAGTAAATCAAAATACATTATAAATATTAATTGTATTGTATTCATAACTTGTAATCGTTTATATATATATATATATATATATATATATATATATATATATATATTGTAATTTAGATTTAAGACTATTTTTTTGTTTGTATTTTTTTAAACCTGGTTGAGTGGTAGACAAGGCCTTAAGGCCTTAACTCTGCCAGGTAAAATAAAGCTATTATTATTATTATTATTATTACCACTCAACCAGGTTTAAAAAAATACAAACAAAAAAATAGTCTTAAATCTAAATTACAATATATATATAAATATATATATATATATATATATATATATATAAACGATTACAAGTTATGAATACAATACAATTAATATTTATAATGTATTTTGATTTACTCTAAAT
The DNA here is from genome assembly GCA_030220185.1 of Diploptera punctata. Taxonomy (NCBI): domain Eukaryota; kingdom Metazoa; phylum Arthropoda; class Insecta; order Blattodea; family Blaberidae; genus Diploptera; species Diploptera punctata. The sequence continues at coordinate 1,455,845 of JASPKZ010003855.1, forward strand.
TTAACGAATTAAATATATAATATGTACAATATATATAAAAAAACTGGAAAAGATTAATGGCATAGTATAAAATTAAATAAATAGAGAAAAATTAATTATTAGACAACAGGTAACTGTATAGGCCTAAGCGTGACTTAAAGGTACCAAGTGTGCGGCAACCCCTGATATCTTGAGGAAGGAGATTCCAGGAGCGGGCAGAGGCTACTGTGAAGGAAGTAGAATAGGAGGAAGTGCTATGAAGAGGAATTGTTAGCAGACTGCTATCTTGTGATCTAGTGTCAATATTGTGGTAAGAGGATATATTCATGTGGAATAATATATCAATGCTAACTTACCTGAATTCATCATCATCATCATCATTCGTCACGAATTAGGCCTTTGTATATCTCTTTCGACCCCATCTAGCAGTATTTTAAGAGATCTTCCTGGTCGACGATGTCCTTTGGGCTTACATGGATAATAATTCACCTTTACAGAAAACCAGATATAGGCCTAGCCTAATCTTCTTGTAAGCCCATGTTTCTCTTAATAGAGATTTAGGCGCTCTCCCCCTACAGGGAAGAATTTGAACCATACTAATTTAGTTACACTTGTTTTCGTATAGGTGTCATTTGAGTGGTCCGTGGTCAGCGTTCCGCCTCATACTGACATCTAGGAAACCAAGGTAGTAGGCCTACTAGGACGGGAAAATTCGGTAAACTTTGCTTAGAGGCACGCCGTAGCGTAGTGGTTAAGGCACTGAGCTACAAGCCGGAGGGTCGAGGGTTCAAGTCCCGTTGGGGTCAGGATTTTTAAACTGACCCAAACCCTCTGGCGGCACTATGGCCCTGGGGTCGACTCAGCCTCTAACTGAAATGAGTACCAGACGCTTGTTCTGGGGTAAAGGCGGCCGTCACGCAGGGCTGACAACCCGGCTGACACCAAGTGCCGATTGTCTAGAATAAGTAGGGAGCCTTAACCTCCTACTACCCCAAGGGCCTCCTGAGGCCTGTTGTGGGATCACTTTTACCTTTACTTTTTTGCTTAGATGCCTTTTCATTCAGGTTTAAGGATCTTTTACCGAGCCTGAAAATCTTCAGACTCGGGACCCACGGCTTAAAGTCTCTCCCGGAGGACTTGCTCCTTGGATTTTTCCATCCTAAAAAAAAAAATCCATGACCCCAGCCGAGTTTGAACCCGCGACCCTCGGGACCAGAGGCAAGGAGCTTAACCACTAGTCCACCGCTGCCTAATAAGAAAAGTTAAGTTTTGTAGACTGCGATGAGCAGGGCATGTACACGAATAGGGAATGAAAGAAGGGCACCGAGGCTTCTTATAAGAAAACCAGAGGAACAATGCCCAGTTGGCAAATCAAGAATGAGGTGGAAGAATAATATTAACCATGATTTGAGGGAAGTAGATTACACAGGGGATGGTAGGAAAACATTAGCCCAGGATAGAAATGTGTGGAGAACTTACGTTCGTGCGGCCATGAACCTAGGGGTTCGATAGTGTCAGTGAGTTAGCTATACAGTCCGCCGTGTTGGCTCTGGTAGTAGCATGCCTGATTGTGACTAGCGCGCCAGGGTTCGATACCCGGCGGAATTGAAAACTTTAATTGTTAGATCAGTTTAATTAAATTCGTTTAACTGCAAAATTTTCAATCTCGGAGCCAGGAGAGGTGGTGGTGCACAATTTTTAATTGCTAGATTGTGCACCAGATTTGTGCATTAAATTACAAACATCTCCGCAGTACATATGTTGAGAAGATATGTGAAACCATCCCTTGTACAAAAAAAAAAAAACTCCAGATTACGTATATATATCACTTTGGCTAGACCAGTGTTGACCTATGGGCACTAAAAAGACAACATGAAAGCAGAATAACGGCTTGTGAAATGAGATTCATGCGCAGAACAGCGGGTTACACCAGATGGGATCGGAAAAGGAACACCGATATCTTAAAAGAATTGAAGACTACGCCAATTTTGGAATAGCCTATATTAAACAGTACCAACTAAATTGGAAACACCATCTACAAAGAATGAGTTCAAATCGGATCCCCAAAGCTGTTTATAATTATATACCAAGAGGACGAAGATCTCCGGGCCGTCCTATGAAACGCTGGAGGGAAAATTTTGTGTAGGATTGTAACAGGCCTTGGCCTAATACTTGGAAGGAAGAAGAAGATATGTGATGCTGTTGATTCGTCCGAGGGTTTGGGGACGTTAAGTCTGGAGGCCCCCTTGGTGCTTTACTATACGTGCCGACACGGGATTTCACTTTCTCCCGTTTCTGCATTATCACGCCTGGTACAACACACTTTACATGTTTATGTATTTCGTCTAAATTTAGGTTTAAGGACTCTCCTGTTGATTCATTATTATTCAACACTTGTCATATCGAGGCGTCCCAACTTAAGAAATGGGTTAAAATTTTGGGCTGCTTGGAGAGAATACCAAATAAATGTATAGACAACCTGGTGGCACTGATAAAAACAAATGGCCTATTACTATTATTATTTCCAGAAATAAGACAACAATTAAAAGTAGAGGAATTAGACACAACAATAGAAAAATACAGAACAAACTGGAAAGAACAGCCATAAATGAACAGAAAATATAGGTATTTTTACCAAAAATGCAAGAATTATTCTTAGATAGAAAAAGTATCTAACTAATCCACTTAGCAAAGATGACTGAGAATAGAATACCAAAAGCAGCATACAGCTATTCACCACGAGGAAGAAGAAGTTTGGGAAGAACAAAGAAAATATGGAAAGAGCAGCAATTTGGAGCCGGAACAGGCTAGCAAATATGCCTAAACCGTGAAGAAGAAGAAGAAGAATATTATTATTTTCTATTGTTACTACGTCCAACGTGGGTACGGGTGCTCCCTAGGGGAGTTTCTTAACCAGGCTAATTTAGTTACGCTTATTTACCTGCATATGTTAACGAGTTATTTGTGGTTAGCACATCGACTCAATGAGGCATCTAGTAGGCAACCATGGTAGTACTTGAATGGATCAAGGTCGGTTAAATTTTGCACCGAGACATTTTTATTCAGTCTTGCGGTTCTTTTACTAGCCTGAAAATCTTCAGATTCGTCACCCACAGCTTAATGAGTTTTTTTCGGGAGACTTGTTCCTTGAATTTTTCCATCTTAAAAATCCATCGACCTCGACCAGGTTTGAACCCGCGACCCTCGGAGACTAGAGGCACAGAACATTCCCACTAAAAAAACCGCGACCGACGTTACTTAATACGAGCCTACTATTAATATTACTATATTGTCGTTATTATTACTTACTTACTTACTCACTGGCAATATCGAACCCGTAGGTTCATGGCCGCGCGGACATAAGCTCTCCATACATCCCTATCCTGAGCTAATGCTTTCCAATCATTCCCGTATAATCTACTTCCCTCAAATCATAAAGTAAAGTGACCCACAACAGGCCGGAAGGCCCTTGGGGTAGTAGGAGGTTAATGCTCTCACTTTTCTAGACAATCAGCACTTTATGTCAGCCGGGTTGTCAGCCCTGCGTGACGGCCGCCTTTACCCCCAGAACAAGCGTCTTGTACTCATTTCCGTTAGAGGTTGAGTCGACCCCAGGGCCATAGTGCCGCCAGAGGGTTTGGGTCAGTTTAAAAATCCTGACCCCGACGGGATTTGAACCCTCGACCCTCCGGCTTGTAGCTCAGTGCCTTATGCACTACGCTACGGCGTGCCCCTAGTAAAGTGATCCCACAACAGGCCCGGAGGCCCTTGGGGTACTAGGAGGTTAAGGCTCCCACTTTTTTCTAGACAATCAGCACTTTGTCAGCCGGGTTGTCAGCCCTGCGTGACGGCCGCCTTTACCCCAGAACAAGCGTCTGGTACTCATTTCCGTTAGAGGCTGAGTCGACCCCAGGGCCATAGTGCAATTATTATTATTATTATTATTATTATTATTATTATTATTATTATTATTATTATTATTATTATTATTATTATTATTATTATTATTATTATTATTATTGTGCTGTGACCTTTGTAGAAAGTATTATGTTATACGGATCACAGACATGGACTATTAAAAGGTGCCAAGCTAACAAGTTATTAGTAACAGAGATGGATTACTGGAAAAGATCATGGCTGAAGTACTGATTAGAAAAAATAAATAGAAACGTTGAAATAAAAAAAAAATATGAAAGTTGTAGAAATGTATTATAGGCAATCGAAGGAAGACAGTTAGGAAGGACACCTTAAAAGGATATCTGATAGAATCCCTAGAAGATCTTGGAGAGGAAAATAGGTACGAAAAGAAGACAGGAAAGTCCTAAAGAAGGTTGGGTGGACGGTGTGAGAAGAAGTATGAGTGAACTGTGACTTACAGATGAGGATGTTCAGAACCACTACAACTGGTAAAGACAAATTTCTTAAGGGGGACGGAAAACAACTGTATTGTGCATAAATTCCGAAAAAAAGTAATATTATTATTATTATTATTATTATTATTCTAAAAGGGTAAATTACACTTTATATGCAACCAGATATAATAAGAACATTTTTGTCTCGTAGACTACGATGGGCAGGACATGTGTCACGAATAGGTAATGAAAGACGTTCATGGAAGTTTCTTGTAGCAGAGGGAAAACGCCCAATCGGTAGACCAGAATGAGGTGATGAAAAATAATTAACCATGATTTGAGGGAATTATATTATACAGGGAATGATTGGAAAACATTAGCTCAGGATAGGAATATAAGGAGAGCTATGTCCGCGCAACCTAGGGGTTCGATTAGTGCCATTGAGTTAGTTATTATTAGTATTATTATTATTATTATTATTATTATCATTATTATATTATGATAATTAAACGTGTTGAAGAATTTAGATATCTTAGATCTATAATAGATAAATCTGGTACTTGTGAAAAATATATTATTAACAGAATAAATTGTGCAAGGAAGGCGATTAGATCCCTCAATGGTATTTTATGGAATAGAAATTTGACCAGGAAAACAAAAAACGAGATTATACAGACAATAATAAAAGTATAGGCCTACTTACATATGGATCAGAAAGCTGGACAATAAAAGAAAGGATGCAGAAAAGTATCTTGGCGACAGAAATGGATGGATCCAGGCTACAACATATTCGAAATACATATATCAGACAAGAAATGGATGCACAAGAAACTGTTATCGATAGGATAACAAAGAGAGCTCTACAGTGGTATGGACATGTACAACGGATGTCGGAAGACCAGTGGCCTAAACAGGTGTTAGATTGAATGGTACCAGGCAGAAGGAAGAAGGGGAGAAGTAGAAGAACATTGTATGAGGGAATATATGATGCCATGACGAAGAGGGGTATGGAAGAAGGACAATGGGAAGATAGGAATCTCTGGAAAGCAGGAATCAAGGGCAAACTGCTGTAAAGTGGAAAGCCTGTATTAAATTAAAAAAAATATTATTATTATTATTATTATTATTATTATTATTATTACTATTATTATTATTATTGAGTTATTTCTCAACATTATAAAAACTCAACTTTTATAAGATTCATGATGTGTTCCGTTGAGGTTTATTCAAAATTAATATAAAATTATAGAATATTCACCTGAAAGGTCCGTCTCCTCAACTTAATTATCATTTAACTGTAGCGCTTTCGGGACTTGTCCCATCATCGGCAGGATTCAAAACTGGTGTTTCACTGAAGATCTGGTAGAGGGGATTGCATGTATTTGGTTCGTTTTCGTTTATCAGGCTGTCGTTGTGAGCTGCTTTCATGATTTCCATCTCTTCGAGTACGAGAGAAAATAATCCAGCGAAGATAAACGTACTCGAAGAGATGGAAATCATGAAAGCAGCTCACAACGACAGCCTGATAAACGAAAACGAACCAAATACATGCAACCCCCTCTACCAGATCTTCAGTGAAACACCACTTTTGAATCCTGCCGATGATGGGACAAGTCCCGAAAGCGCTACAGTTAAATGATAATTAAGTTGAGGAGACGGACCTTTCAGGTGAATATTCTATAATTTTATATTAATTATAAAAACTACTTGCAAATTAGGATGATATAGGCCTATTAAGACTTCATTTTTTAAAATGAATGCCTTGATAATAAGTGACATAAATAAGCTGGCGATTTTAAAAAGGAAACACATTAATTGACCAGTATTCAAAAGAATTCCAAATTGAAAATATTTTAAAACAAAATGGCCAAACGTTTGCCTTGTTACTCTAAAAGGAATGTTATTTTTTGTAGCTTGGTCCATTATTTAACGAATTATTTGATATTATATGAGACACCATGAAGTAAGACGTATCAATCCACCTTGAACAAGTGGTATGTTAATTAAAAATGAAGCATTTTAGTGAAATGGTGTTCTCTTGGAATGTCTAAACAAGCACGTTTAGGTATTTCCTGTGTCTAACAGTGTTAACATATTTAGTGTAGTTAGCTATATAGTAACCCTAGATAGCAAATTATTTCCTATTAGGGTCTAACTGTTGTTGTGTGTTGGAAGTCGTTAGCCCAGAAAGTTGTTTTTGTGTTATAATTAGGGTCCTTATTTTATATTCAGACAATTAACATTCTACCCTAGTGCTGACGACCCGAAAGATACGAGTCCCATCCCATAGCTATGCCGCGTTCTAGATTATCTTAGGACTATTCATAGAAAAAATCTTAATTATCATAAGTAATGCCACGAGTGATTTCCAAATTATCGATAAATTCACGATTCACAAAGTGAGGAGTGAATTTATCTAGAGAATTTGGAAATCAAGAGTGGCATTTCTTAGGACTATTTAACGAATAAAATTTAGGCTGTTTACTCACAAATCATTAATTAAATACAGTTATTTTAAAATATTTATATATTTAATTTAAACGGCGATGTTTGAAAACAAATGAGAAACGATAGGTACGCTTCATCTGCTTCTTTCGTTCGTCACTGCAACCAGATCATACTATTTATTGCCAAAGGAACGCAATATTATAAGAATGCTCTCTAGTGGAGAAAAAATGAAACATCAAACTGTATATTAATTCATTTCCGATGTCGTATGATGTAAATATGACAATTATATTTTTCTGGATTGTTACCTGGGAAAAAATTCATTTAAGAAAGTGCAAACAGTGGTTTCTTTTTTTGGTGGTATAATCAATTGCTACAAATGTTTTTATATTAACTCCCACATGCGGCATGTGTTGACATTCATGCACTATATATACAATCTGGTAGCCGTATTTCTCACAGGCTCAATCACTGCAAAATAATGGTCAGACCTGTTCAGAATATTAAAAAGGAGGAGCCTTCTTTAATATGCTAATTATAACACTGAAAAATATTTCGTGAAAAACGACTCTGATTGGTTGTAAAACAGAAATCATTGAAACGTGATTGGTCATTGACTCCCATTTGGGGCATGAGTAAAATTGCCATAAGTAATGCCACGAGTGATTTCCAAATTATCGATAAATTCACGACTCACGAAATGAGGAGTGAATTTATCTAGAGAATATGGAAATCAAGAGTGGCATTTGTTAGGACTATTTAAGAAATAAAATTAAGCTGTTTACTCACAAATCATTATTTAACTATAGTTATTTTGAAATATAAACAGATTTCTCTTACTTAGGAAGTGTATTTGCAGAGTATAAGAGTGACATTGATTCAAAATTACAAAAATATAATAAAATGAATGGGGTAATACGAAGACATTTTGGTAAACAGATGAGGACAGAGACAAACTAAGATTACATAACGTCACATCAAAAAGCTTGCTCTAAAATACGGAAGTGAAATTTGGATTTTAAATAAAAGAAACTCTCATAAACTTCAAGTAAGCCAAATGCGCTTCTTACGATCATTGTTAGGAGTTAATAGACTGGATCACCAAAGGAACACTACTATCAGAGGAAAACTTGGAGTAGCAAGTTTAAATGAAGATATCCAAAGATACCAACAAGAATGGAAAAATCATCTGAGAAGAATGGCAAGAAATAGACTTCCAAAATTGGCATTCCAATATACCCCAACTGGACATAGGGACCAAGGAAGACCAAAACATCGGTGGAAAGATCAAGACCATCTTCGCTAGGTTTACCGTACAGGCCACATGGCCTAAAACAAATTTGTTCATGATGATGATGATTTTGAAATATTTATATATTTAATGTAAACGGCGATGTTTGAAAACAAATGAGAAACGATTGGTACGCTCCATTTGCTTATGTTCATCACTGCAACCAGATCAAAATATTATTTATTGCCAAAAGATCGCAATGTTGTAAAAATGCACCCTAGTGGAGAAATTTATAACCAACATTATATATATTTATTAGTTTGATGTCCTATGATGTAAATATGTCAATTCTATTTTTCTGCAACGTAATTTCCTGGAAAATAATACGTTTAAGATAATGCAAACAGTGGTTTATTTTTTGTGATATAATCAATTGTTACAAATGTTTTATATTATCTCTCGCATGCGCTTTCTGCTGACATTCATGCACTATATATACAATCTGGTAGCCGTATTTCTTCGGGGGTCAGTCACTGCAAAATAATGCTATGACCTATTCAAGAATGCCTTTCTTTATTACGACAAACTTTAGTTGGTAAATTTTAGGCGAAACACGACTGTGATTGGTTGTAAATAAAAAATGATTGATATGTGATTGGTCATTGACTCCCATTTGGGGCATGAGTTAAATAGTCAATTAAATTTAACATATTAAAGAAAGTTCTTCCTTTTTAATATCCTGAAAAGCCATAGCATTATTTTACAGTGACTGACTCTAAGAAACAGGCCTACGTTAAATATAGCAATTTATATATTAAGATATAAGAATCATAGAATGCATGTAGCTCCCAGATAGTATAGCCTATATGGAGCAGGAATGTAACCAGATAACGATTGCGAGATATAATAGAAAAAAATTGAAGCAATTGATTATACCACAATGGAAATAAACTAACTGTTTGCAGTTTCTTAATCATAGTATTTTCCAGGTATTTACTTGCAGAATAATATACTTGACATATTTACATCTTAGGACATCAGAAATTTATTAGTAACCTATAATGTTGGTTAAAAACAGTTTGATGTGTTCCAGTTTTTCTCCACTAGGGTGGATTCTTACAATATTGCGATGGTATTTGGAAATAAATAATATGAACTGGTTGCAGTGATGAAAAAATGAAACATAACAAACGTTTCTCATTTGTTTTCAAACATCGCCGTTTACATTAAATATATAAATATTTTAAAATACTATATTTAATTAATGATTTGTGAGTAAACAGCCTAAATTTTATTTGTTGAATAGTCCTAACAAATGCCACTCTTGATTTCCAAATTCTCTAGATAAATTGGAAATCACTCGTGGCATTGCTTATGACTATTTAACTCATGCCCCAAATGGGAATCACATTTCAATGATTTTTTATTTACAACCAATCACAGTCGTGTTTCGCCTATCATAATAAAGAAAGCACCTACTTTTAAACATTCTGAATAGGTCATAGCATTATTTTGCAGTGACTGACTTTCTAAGAAATACGGCTAGAATATTGTATATATAGTGCATGAATGTCAACAGAAAGTGCATACGAGAGATAATGTAAAAACATTTGTAACAATTGATTATGCCACAATAAAAAAAAAAAGAAACCGCTGTTTGCACTTTCTTAAACAAATTATTTTCCATATTTACATCATAGGACATCAGAAATTAATTAATACAATAGATTTTGATACTCTGAATCGTTCATTCATTTGAACGATTCAGATTGAACTAAAAACAGCCTAAGGTAGCATTATTCAGTTTATCCCAGAGTGTATGTCCGCGAGGCCATGAACCTTCCAGTTCTATAGCACCAATCAGTTAGTTAATGCGGAAGGCATACAAATTTACATATTTTTTTTATCTTTAGCACTTTCGTTGTCAAATTTTCACCTTGGTAGTGACAGATTCATTCAAGTATGAAGTAGTTCTTTTAAATTACAGCAATTATTTATGCCATATGACTATGTTTAATGCATCCAAAAAGGACAGAGTAAAAAGGTTTTTAGGAGAGAGTCTTTTTACTTATTTTTTTCGCACGAGTAAACAAGGAAAGGTTAACATTAACATATGATTATTCCTTAATTTACACACCACGTAATAAATGGCCACGTGTATATTTATCTCTAATGCATTGAGACTTTATTTTCTTACCTAGCGAATCCTGTACGCGGACCATTATTCATTTGTCTAGGTATTTGGATCACGTGACCTATGTGGAGTCTTGTTATTAACCAACCAACGAACCGGTCACATTCATCTCGCTTGTAATTCTTCATTTGTTTCGGTTCCTCCCATCCTGTATCTACGCCCAACTACCTCCCACATCTTAAAGCGCATCCATCTTGCTTCAACATGATAATAGACTATATTTCGAAACACTTGATATTCTATTGGGATAGTTGGTTCGCTTTATCTTATCGACGTAAATTGTTTGAAATCGTTAATTTAACCCTTAAACTTGTTAGATACTTTTTTCCCATTCAATCACAACAATATACTTGGATATTACGACGGAATGAGGAAAAGGGACTGGAAGCTTTTGAGATGTGGATATGGAGAATCATCTTCTTCTTCTTCTTCTTCTTCACGGTTTAGGCTTATTTACTAGCCTATTCCGGCTCCAAATTGCTGCTCTTTCCATCTTTTCCTTGGTCTTCCCAAACTTCTTCTTCCTCGTGGTGAATAGTTGTATGCTGCTTTTGGTATTCTATTCTCAGTCATCCTTGCCAAGTGTTCTTTCCAGTTTGTTCTGTATTTCACTATTGTTGTGTTTAATTCCTCTACTTTTAGTTGTCTTATTTCTGTGTTATGTATTCTGTCTGTTCTTTGATATCCTGCTATTGGTCTGAGGAATCATTTCAGCAGCTTGTATTCTGGCAGATTGTTGTGTTGTCACTGTCCATGTTTCGGACCCATAAGTAATAATATGAACTGCCATTGTCTTGCATAATTTCATTATTGGATCTTTCCTGGCTTTATTTTTCAAAGTTCTTTTTAGTGTTCCTGTTATATAATTAAACTTATTTAGAAGCATAGAGCATAGCCTATAAAACGGACAGACAAAATAAAAATAAAGATGTGCTGCATGCTATTATGCATTACAGGGACTCTTGTCGTCCCAACTTCTTTCAAAAACGTCTAACTGAAAATATATAAAACTGTTTTTCTCCCAGTTATGTTATATGGGTTGGAAATGTGGACTCTTACTTTAAGGAAGGGAAGGAGATTACGAGTATTTGAGAACAAAGTTCTTAGGATAATTTTTTGACCAAAGAGAGATGAACAGACAGGTGAAGGGAGAAGAGTACATAACAGTGAACTACATGGTCTTTATAGGAAGCTAGATATAATAAGAACAGTTAAGTCTCGTAGACTGCAATGGGCAGGACATGTAGCACGAATTGGGAATGAAAGACGTGCATGGAAGCTTCTAGTAGGAAAACCAGTGGGAAAACACCCAGTTGGTAGACAAGAATGAGGTGGGAGAATAAGATTAACTATGATTTGAGGGAAGTAGATTATACAGGGAATGATTGGAAAACATCAACTAAGGATAGGGGTGTATGGAGAGCTTATGTCCGCGCTGCCATGAACCTACTGGTTCGATAGTGTCTATGAGTTAGTTTTAGTTAATTTTAGTGAAAAGATGGATAGAACAACTGTGAGGCGGAACAGGCAATTTGCATACCCCGTGAAGTGAAGAAGAAGAAGAAGAAAAAGAAGAAGAAGAAGAATGAGAACTGTTCTTATTATAGGCCTGTCTGGTTTCCTATAATTTAGTAATTTATTCTTCTTCATTCCTCTGTGTGTTCATCTCTCTTTGGTCAATAATTTTTCCTAAGAACGTTACTCTCAAATGATTGCATTATTTTCTCCTTTCTTAAAGTAAGAGGCAAGGAACATAATCGCTAGGTCACCGCAGACTACACTCAATCAATAGGCCCATTATATTATGACAGAATATTGAATAATAATTCCTAAAACGAGTGTATTATGTTGTTACATTAATATATATGGAAGTAAGGCTTAATGGTGTTTGAATGGAGTATTACGTAAGACATAAGCAAATACACTTCGTTATTTTCCCAGTGTATTAATATTTGATAAAACATTATACAGAGTTGAAAAATAGACGCGTTAGTATCATGTACGGGGTGAATCATATATATCGCTATATGTTTGATCGCGTTGTGTGATGAAAATATTACCATTACAGGAAATATGAAATTACCGTTGGAAAGGCTTACACTTTACTTTTGAGGGTCTCTCCACTTTTCAGCGGTTACCCTGTATTCCCATTCGCCATTCTTGCCGATCACGCCATTCATCCTCCTCCAGACCTCGGTCGTTCATCAGTCTATGGATCTCTCCTCTCCAAGTTGTTCTTGGCCTGCCCCGTTTCCATCTACCAGAAGGTGACCATTCCAAAAGAGTTTTGGGCCACCTATCATCCTCCATTCTCCAGACATGGCCATACCACTGAAGAGCTCGTCTTTCGATCCTTTCCACCACTGTCTCCTCCATATCCATCATCTGCCTCACTTCTTCATTTCTTCTTCTTTCCAACCTGGACACCCTGGCACTACGTCTTATTCCATCCATCTCCACTGCCAAGATCTTAGTTTTTTGTCCCTCTACCAAAGTCCATCCCTCAGCACCATAAGTCATTATGCTTTCCACAACAGACTTCAAAATCCTCTTCTTCGTGTGGTTTGACATGGTCCTACTCCACAGTACTCCATTCAACATTTTTATGGCTCTTCGTGCTTGTACTAACCTGCTATCTACTTCAGCTTTACAACTCCCTGATTCATCAATAAGTGATCCCAAATATTTAAATTTTTTAACAGCTCTAATAATTCCTTGGGATAGGGATATATCTCGTCCACTTCCTCCTACTACAAGATATTCAGTTTTTTCCATGTTTACTCTTAATCCTCCTATTTCAAAAGCATTTAGAAGTTTTCTCATCATGTATTTCACATCCTCACGACTCTGAGCTATCAACACTTGATCGTCTGCAAATAATAAGGAATGTATTGTGCCACCTTGGACTGGTACTCCCATGCCTCCACAATATCGATTCCACTGCTCCAATATATGCTGGATGTAGCCTATATTTTGAACAGAGTAGGGGACATACTACAGCCCTGTCGCAGGCCTTTAGTAGTTCTGAATGGAGAGGATATCATCTTACCCACTTTAACCGAAGCCTGACACTGCTGGTACAACCGTCGGACAAGTGAAATCGTTGGTAAATCAATACCAACATCAACCATTGCATCCCAAAGTTGGTTGATTGGCACTGAGTCATAGGCCTTTTCTAAATCAACAAATATCAAATGAATTTCCTGGCCCTTAGCATGTGATTTTTCTGTTATCTGTCTCAGACTAAAAATGTGATCCATGCATGATTTTCCTCTGGTAAAACCTGCTTGGTCTTCCAACATTTTTCCTTCGATAGTGTGTTCAAGTCTGTTTGTGATGATACTGCTAAAAATTCTACTCATGGATGACATCACACTGATTCCTCTGTAATTTCCAGGGTCTTTACGATTTCCCTTTTTATGAATTATTCAAATGATAACAATGAAATAAAACAAAACAGTGTAGAACTTACGTCATTAGTCAAAATGGCGTTGAATATGCAACAGCAAATTACAATTGCTGCATGGGCAATAATGTATGCTAATGATCGTGAGGCCGCAAGATGGGCAAGACGTGAGTTTAACGTAACATTGCAGCCGTCGACTGTGGGGAAGTGGAGAAAACGACTGCTGGAAACGGGAAGGATGCAGAAAATCAAACCTCCTGGAAGGCCTCGCATTAGCACGGATGCAGAAACAACGAAGAGAACCGTGGAGGCGTTCGACTAGCCCACAAAAATCAACCCGCCAAGCTGTACGTGAGCAGTGATTTGTTTTGTTTTGTTCTATTGTTGTAATTTGAAGGATTCCCTTTCCAATGATAGCATCATATTTCCTTTACTTACTTACTTACTTACTTACTCACTGGCACTATCGAACCCGTAGGTTCATGGCCGCGCGGACATAAGCTCTCCATACATCCCTATCCTGAGTTAATGCTTTCCAATCATTCCCTGTATAATCTACTTCCCTCAAATCATAGTTAATGTTGTTCTCCAACCTCATTCTTGGTCTACCAACTGGGCGTTTTCCCTCTGGCATTCCTACAAGAAGCTTCCATGCACGTCTTTCATTCCCCATACGTGCAACATGTCCTGCCCATCGCAGTCTACGAGACTTAACTGTTCTCATTATATCTGGCTTCCTATAAAGACCATGTAGTTCATTGTTATGTAGTCTTCTCCATTCACATGTCTGTTCATCTCTCTTTGGTCCAAAAAATTTCCTAACAACTTTATTCTCAAATACTCGTAATCTCCTTTCCTCCCTTAAAGTAAGAGATTGAGCCTTTGGCATGGGTTCCCTGAAGTAGTCCCCGCCCGGAGAACCGAATGGGGGACTATTTGACCTCCGGAAAATTTTACCCCAGTAGAACCCATGTCCGCATTTCTTGACGGTTGTATTTTTACGGTGAAAGATCTCAATCTTTCGACCAAGGTACTTATTTCGTCTGGCTTATCACCTTCGACCAGTCCGGCATGGGTAACTCTATCGGCAGCAATGCTACCACCGGCATAGCTCTCAGGATCATTTAAGCATGCAAGCCACTCCACCACGACAAGGTAAAGATACCATGGAGGGATCATATTTCCTTTAATAATAATATTTTCGTCACAAAATGCGATCGAACGTATAGCCATATTTCTGAATAACTCTGTACATAACATTCATAGAGTTCCTAGGCTTATTGATGCTTCTATTTGCATCCCATATATTTCGCGCACTCTATTCTGGCGAGTGGATAACCTTCATTATTTGTCGTCTTACAGCCTAAGGCCTACCTCTCACTATACATTCCAACTCCTAGTATAGATATGAGATATAAATATGAGAAATGTTAACAATAATGTGAGAAGGTTAGTTTAAAGTAACCTAAAATCACCATATTTGCAATATAAAATATGTATTAACCTATTCGCCTCAAAAGACGAGGTACACTCGCTTAACTCTGCTGTTTGCAATATGTTGTACTTCTCTTGGCAGGACAATATGCTGTTAACATATATGAATATTAGATGAATGTGTTTTTTTCCTTCACCCTTATTATGTTCTCAAGTACCGTTATCTTTTGTTTGTTTTAAATGCCTGAAAGATACAATATAATTTACGGTAACTTAAATCCCATTTCTGGGAAAATGCATTGAGCATTTAAACCTCAAGCAAATGGGCTAATCATGGCTCAGACAGTGTAGCCAACTTATCACAAAAAACCCGCTAATAAACAAGTGAACGCTAACTAATCTGGTGTATTAACTGGCCCATTTTCTCACCCTAACTTGAAATGAAATTTTTAAGATCTGTAAAAGGATGTACACAATGAATCAATAAGAAATGAACTGGAGATATTTTCAATAGTTGATAAACTAGAAGAGCACAAATACCAATGGTAAGAACATTTAGACAGAATGGACAATATAAGATTGGTATTAAAAGATTCCGGGCTATGTGGCCGTGGTCTATAACGGGCGTTTCTTCCAGACGTTTCTCCCTCAACTTCGGAGGGCATCTTCAGTGGCGAGCGCTTCCAGCTGTTGCTTCCCTGTCGTAGACTCGCAGTCGACAGGGAAACAACCGCTGGAAGCGCTCGCCACTGAAGATGCCCTCCGCAGTTGAGGGAGAAACGTCTGGAAGAAACGCTAGTTATAGACCACGGCCACATAGCCCGGAATCTTTTAATACCATGATTACCGGCCGTGAAAGCCTGCATTCCACAATATAAGATTACCCAAAAAGATCAACACCTACAAACCACATGGGAAAATATCTTTGGGACGGCCAAGGAAACGATGGAGTTGAGACCGGAACAGGTCACATTGACCTAATCCTGGAAAGGAAGAAGAAGAAGAAGAAGAACTTGCCCACTAATGCAGGCGGACTCCTGGGATAGAATCCCCTTATATGTCAGTAAACATGTTGGCAATTGACCCTAGTGGGAACATATGTTATCACATTGCCCAAAAGTACGCTAGTAATCGCTTGTTCTCCGATCGAAAATTCACAGGTGGCAGCTGGTATACAACATCCATCGTTTTTATTAAGGTGGAAATCTAAATTATGATAAATTGTTTACAATGTTAAGCAGTTGATTCATTAAGGAAAAATGGCTTGTAATGAGTTTGATTATAAGTTGGTAGTAGTGGATTTAGTCTGCATAATTAATAGCAAGGAGCCTTTATTTAGAATATTATGAGGCGAGTGTACTACAGAAGTTGTAGAGGGCGTTAGACGGCCGGCGGGGTTTTATCCCTGCAAGTAAGCAAACCTAATAAGTAAAGGCGAGGAGGTTGGGGGGTAGGAAAAAGAAATATGGCGCCTTATCCATCAATGTTCTGCTACGAAGCAAATGTTGTTTCGACCAGGCGCCTTCATTCCACCACAAATATAACCTACCTTTCGTTTCAATTATTGTAAATTCATGTTAATGCCAACCTGTAGGCTAAATAAATATAATAATAATAATAAATAATAATAATAATAATAATAATATAATAATAGTTTTATTTTACCTGGCAGAGTTAAGGACTTAAGGCCTTGTCTGCCACTCAACCAGGTTTTAAAAAATACACAAAAAATAGTCTTACATCTAAATTACAATATACATAAACAATTACATGTTATAAATACAATACAATTAATATTTATAATGTATTTTGATTTACTCTAGATTTAACGAATTAAATATATAATATGTACAAGATATATAACAAAACGAGGAAAAGGTTATTAATGACATAGTATAAAATTAAATAAATAGAGAATGATTAATTATTAGACAACAGGTAACTGTATAAGCGTGACTTAAAGGTACCAAGTTTGCGGCAACCCCTGATATCTTGAGGAAGGAGATTCCAGGAGTGGGCAGAGGCTACTGTGAAGGAAGTAGAATAAGAGGAAGTGCTATGAAGAGGAATTGTTAGCAGACTGCTATCTTGTGACCTAGTGTCAATATTGTGGTAGGAGGATAACTTCTCAAATCTGGACGCCAGGTAAGTAGGAATGTAGGAATTCAGAAGCTTGAAAAGTAGTGAAAGAGAGTGCAATTTACGTCTGTCAGTAAGACGGAGCGAAGAGAGGTTATTAAAGTGTTCGGAAATATGGTCATAACGGCGGATATTGAAAATGAATCGAACGCAAGCATTATGAACACGCTGCAGTCTCTGCGACAAAGGCCTATAGCCTAGAAAATGGGCTTATTGATGCTCCATTAGTGTGAGGATATTAGATTGTCTGTAATTTACCTCTAGGCCTAATTAAATTTAATTTATCGGCGGCTCCGTGACGCAAGTTACACTCTCCCCTCTCGCCGCTGGGGTTCTGAGATCGAGTCTCGGTCACTCTATGTGGGTTTCGTGTGGTAGACGAAACGGAGCTTGGGCAGGTTTTCCTCTCGGGGTGTCTTCCGTTTTTCCCTGCCATAATTTAATTCCAACCACTTTCTCCATGCTCATCTAATCTATTTCATTTCATTTCGTTCATCTGCCCCTGTGATGGTGCGTCAGGCGTAGTCGGCCGGCACCCTTGTCATTCACAGACCTCTATATAGGCCTATAACTAACTAAATAACTCACTCGTATTATCGAACCCGTAGGTTCATGGCCCCGCGGACATAAACTCTCCATACATCCCTATCCTCAACTAATGTTTTCCAATCATTCTCTGTATAATCTATTTCCCTCAAATCATAGTTAAAGTTATTCTCCCAGTCCCGCGCCGTAGTCGAGTGGTTAAGGCAGGAAGCCTTGGCGCAGAGCTACGGGACTTGCGCTGGTTCGAGTCTCCATGGGGAAAGAATTTTTCTCATGGTATTTCAGCCAGTATGGGACGGTGCCCACCTAGCATCGTGAGGCATTTGGGCAGCTACAATAAGTAGCGGCTCCAGGTTGAGAAAACCAGCTACAACGGCTGAGGGACTCGACATGCTGACCACGTCACCCCTATATTGGCAATGATCATCTACCTCTGTGATTGATAGTGGATGTGAGGCCAGCACCCGTATAATATACCTGTCAGGAGTTATTCTCCCACCTCATTCTCGGTGTACCAACTGGGAATTTTCCCTCTGGATTTTTCTACAAGAAGGCCTATAGGGGTTAATTTCATCTCATCCCTCGACCCGACCCTGAGTTGGACAAGAATTAAGGATATTTATTTTAAATTTTATTAAATTTAATTTATTAGGGGCCTATGTGCTTTTATTCTCCAAGTCTGGGAAATCATGAACTCTTACTTTAAGGAAGGGGAATAAGGATCATAGGATTTGTTTTTGGAGCAAGGATAAGTTAGATGAACAGACAGGTGCATGGAGAAGACTACATAACAGTAAGCTGCATGATCTTTATAGGACATCAGATATAAAAAGAGCAATGAGAGTCATAGACTAGGAATGACTGGGCATGTGACTTGAATGGGGATTGGAAGAAGGGCATGAATACTTTTTGTAGGAAAACCAGAGGGAAAATTCGCAGTTGGTAGGTCTATGCCAAGAATGAGGTGGGAGAATAACATTAAGTATTATTTGAGGGACATAGATTTTACAGGGAATGATTGCAAAACGATGGCTAATAATAGTGAAGCATAGAGAGCTTATGTCCGCGCGATAATGAACCTACGGGTTCGATAGTATCAGTGAGTGAGTTAGTTAGATTATGATGGGAAGGACATGTGGCACGAACGGGAAATGCAAGAGCTTGGAAACTCCTAGAAAAACCAGAAGTAAAGGATCAGTAGGTCAGACAAGAATGAGAGATGAGAATAATATAAACTATGATTTGAGGGAGGTTATTTATACAGGGATGACTGGAAAACCTTAGATCAAGATAAGGATTAATATTGTCGTTTCCTATGAAGATCATGTAGCTCAGTATTATGTAGTCTTCTCCATTTTCCTGTCTGTTCAACTATCTTTGATCCAAAAGTTGTCCTACGAACTTTATTTCCATATAGGCCTACCTGTAACTAATATTTTCTTCTCCCTTAAAGTAAGGGTCCTTGTTTCACACCCGTATAATATACCTGGGAGAATAACAGTTATATATATATATATATATATATATATATATATATATATATATATATATATATATATATATATATAACTTATATATATATGCTATGTTCAGTTTAATGTTTTTTTGAGAGGACATGAGACGACAAGAGTCCTCTAATTCATAGCCTAATATCATAGATTTCCAAAATTGAGCCAATGTTAAATTTGTTGTGCATCTCATTCCAATTGTAAACATTGTTTCTAGGTAGGCCTATTTGAAATCAGCATCTTCTTCAAAACATACATAATTTATCATTATCTGTCCATTTCCATTATGCTATAGCCTATATAATTATTTCTATGTTTCAACATATATTTAGTTTTATTGATGTTTACTTCCAGTTCAAATAGACCCACTTAATGATACTCAATAGATTGTGCGTGTTGGCCCTTAGTATCTCTTCGCTGTCGCCTAATAAAGCTACATCATCATAAGTAATGCCACGAGTGAATTTATCTAGAAAATTTGTAAATCAAGAGTGGCATTTGTTAGGACTATTTAACAAATAAAATTAAGCTGTTTACTCACAAATCATTGTTTAACTATAGTTATTTTAAAATATTTATATATGGTATTTAATGTAAACGGCGATGTTTGAAAACAAATCAGAAATGTGAGGTTATGTTCATTCACTGCTGCTTGATCATATTATTTATTGCCAAATAAGATCGCAATATTGTAAGAGTGCACCCAAGTGGAGAAATAATGAGACACACCAAACTACATATCATAATCAACATTACGGGTTATTCATTTATTTTTTTAGTAAACAACTCAGTAAAATCAAGGAATCTTTTCATTATTTGCTATATTCAATGTATTTGTTGGAGAAAAATAATGCTTTGACCTGTTCAGAACATTAAAAAGGAGGAGCTTTCTTTATCACAGAAGCAGGAGCTGATAAAGAGAAATCGATAAAGAGCTAGTTGAAACACGACTGTCATTGGTTGTAAAACAACATTCATTGAAACCTGATTGGTCATTGACTAGCATTTGTGTCATGAGTTAAATAGTCTGCATAAACTAACAGATTATTAATACCATAATTGTACGCCTTCTTCATCCTCTATAAAGATTTTCTGGCATGCTCTAGTAATCTTATAAAATTGAATAGTCAAGGAGATGGTGCATCTACTTGCTTTGGAACTGAGGTGGAAAAATTATCGCCGAGACTAATTAACATACTCATTGATATTATTATTACCAGACATTATTAGCTGAGCAGATGAAAGCCATCCATACATCCCTGTCCTCATCTAATGTTTTCTATATCCCCTGTATAGATTACATCCCTCAAATCATATTTAATATTATTCTCCCGCCTCATTCTTAGCCTACCTATTGGGCGCTGTCCCTCTGGTTTTCCTAGGATTCTTTAAGCCCTCTTTCATCCCCTATTCGCGCCACGTGTTCTGCCCATCGCAGTTTATGAAACTTAACTGTTGGTTTATAAACCTAACTGGTTTTCCATAAAGATCATGTACCTCACTGTTGTGTAGTCTTCCCATTAAGTCTATTGGTTTGTGTTTGCTCCGAAAATATTCTTAATTTACTTGTAATAGGCTATTTGCTCCTCCCATAAATTTAATCACCATGTTTCGCATTCATGTAAATTAACATAGTTGGAAGAATAACAGTTTTATATATTTTTAATTTTAGTTTATTGAGAGTATTCCACAGAAGAAATTTTAATAAATCAAGGACTTCGACAAGGGTATAGCCTATATTATCACCTACATTGTTTAATATATATTTTGACGATATTATACGAAAATACAAAAAATCAAGTCCAATAGGAATACAAATTAATATGGAATTGTGTATGAATATTTTAATGTATGCAGACGATCTGGTAATTATACAGAAGTCAGATGATGATTTACAAAGAGCCATTTACATGTTGAATCAATTAGGACTCTATTATAATCTCAAAGTCTCAACTTCAAAAACTAAAATTATGGCTTTTCAGGGCAAAGTGCCAGTCAGAGCAAAAATAGCGATCAATAATGAAATAATAGAACAGATAGCACACTTTAACTATCTTGGTTGAGATATAACATATAGCTGTGATTGGGATATACATAATAAATTAAACCGATATCAAATGATGTGTGGTACCATAAGAAGAACCCTCCTATAGACTCGCAGAGAAACTCAGCTCAGGTTTTATAAAATTATGGCTGTTCCTGTTCTTTTATATGGATCTGAATCTTGGGTACTTACAAAAAAAAATATCTCACACATTCAAGCAACTGAAATGAAATTTTTAAGATCTGTAAAAGGATGTACACGCATGGATAGATTACACAATAAATCAATAAGAAATGAACTGGAGATATTTTCTATACTCGATAAACTAGACGAGTACAAATACCAATGGAAAGAACATTTAGACAGAATGGACAATACAGGATTACCCAAAAATATCAACACCTACAAACCACATGGAAAAATATCTTTGGGACGGTCAAGGAAACGATGGACTTGAGACCGGAACAGGTCGCGTTGACGTAATCATGGAAAGAAAGAAGAAGAGAGTAGTTGCGACAAGCTTCCCTGTAACGAATAATAGCGTGTGTTTCTAGGGTTGGGGTAATTTCTAATTTATTTCTGCATCTCATTCTTAAATACCTAGGAACAATAATTACAAATGAAAAAAAAAAAATGAAAAAAATATAAAACTGTTATTTTCCCAGATAGGCTAGGCTATATTATCTTCTTCACTTCAAGGGCTAGGCAAAAATTGCCTGTTCCGCCTCACAATTATTCTGTTCATCTTTTCACTGGTCTTCCTACTTTCCTTGAACCTCTTGGCTTGTAGTTGATTGCTTCTCTTGGTAGGCTATATGATGAGGATACGAAACATGGACTCATAGTTTAAGGGAGGAAAGGAGAATACGAGTATTTGAAAGTAAAATTGTTAAGAAAATTTTTGAACCAAAGAGAGATGAAGAGACAGGTGATTGGAGAAGACAACATAACAATGAGCTACATGGTCTTTATAGGAAGTCAGATAGGTGTACAATAAGAACACTTAAGTATCGTAGACTGCGATGGACAGGACATGTAGCACGAATTGGGAATGAAAAAGGGGCATGGAAGGTTCTTGTGAGAAAACCAGAGTGGGACATCCTGTTGGTAGATCAAGAATGAAGTGGAAGAATAAGATTAATCATGATTTGAAAAATAAAGCCAGGAAAGACTCTATAATGAAATTATACAAGACAATGGCAGTGCCTATTATTACTTACAGATCCGAAACATGGACAGTGACAACACAACAATCTGCCAGAATACAAGCTGCTGAAATGAAATTCCTCAGACCAATAGCAGGATATCAAAGAACAGACAAAAAACATAACACAGAAATAAGACAACAACTAAAAGTAGAGGAATTAAACACAACAATAGAGAAATACAGAGTGAGTGAGTGATCCCACAACAGGCCTCAGGAGGCCTTTGGGGTAGTAGGAGGTTAAGGCTCCCACTTTTTCTAGACAATCGGCACTTGATGTCGGCCGGGTTGTCAGCCCTGCGTGACGGCCGCCTTTACCCCAGAACAAGCGTCTGGTACTCATTTCCGTTAGAGGCTGAGTCGACCCCAGGGACATAGTGCCGCCAGAGGGTGTGGGTCAGTTTAAAAATCCTGACCCCAACGGGACTTGAACCCTCGACCCTCCGGCTTGTAGCTCAGTGCCTTAACCACTACGCTACGGCGTGCCCCCAGAGAAATACAGAACAAACTGGAAATACCACTTGGCAAGGATGACTGAGAATAGAATACCAAAAGCAGCATACAACTATTCACCACGAGGAAGAAGAAGTTTGGGAAGACCAAGGAAAAGATGGAAAGAGCAGCAATTTGGAGCCGGAACAGGCTAGTAAATAATCCTAAACCGTGAAGAAGAAGATGATGATTTGAGGGAAGTAAATAGGCTAATACAGGGATGATTGGAAAACAGTAGCTCAGATCTGGAGTGTGTTGAGCGCTTATGTCCGCGCGGCCATGAACCTACGGGTTCGATAGTGCCAGTGAGTTAGTTGTTTACTCCTTCCTTAAAATAATGATCATCCACATAATATAGTTGGAAGAATAACAGTTTTATATATTCCTATTTTAGTTTTTTGAGAGAAATTTGGATGACAAGACTCCCTGTAGTAGTAGTAGGACTTTATTAGACAAAAAGTAAGATATTTACAATATTATTTACAAATATGGGTCGCACGGGCAGTAAGCCGTACGTGCTGTTGACAGTCCGTTACAATAAAGTAATAATTGGTACTAGTGTAAAGAAAAATAAACAACAAAAAAAAGCAATAACATTACAATTACATAAAGAAAACACAATAATATTACAATTAAATAATAACACAATAGCGTTATACACTAATTAATTTATATATAATTGTTAAGAATTAATGGTATTGCATTTTGATAACATATATTTATTCATGAATGAGTGTTGTCCTTATTTTCCGCGTTTTGTCCAGAAATTTACCGAGGTTTATCCAATTTTCTGGATTTACCAATAACTCGTAGCATGCCAATCTTTCCCGATTTGAATTTAGAAATCTTTCCGGTAATAACTGACGTCTCCAATATTCTAAATCATTACATTTTCCTAATATATGTATCTCATCTTCAAAGTTCCCGCACATTGGACATATTCGCATATCGTGATGGTCGCTAATTTGACTCCCTGTAATGAATAACAGACCTAGCATGCGTTTCTAGAATTGAGGCTCTTTTTAATTTATTTTTGCGCCTCATTAAATTAGTAATTATATAGGCTAGTTAACGAAAGTGACAAATAATAGTTTGGACTGATATCAGTGCAGTTTGATAGTGCGGTATGCACATCACCAACTCTGCGTGACGCAGTTTTTGTGTCAGGCTGCCAGGTATGTTTGTTACACTCACTATTTTCGTGATTTTAGTTATTCTTTTTTTCCTTTCTCTTAATGATCTCTGGGAGTGGCTAGACATCACTCAAACTGACCAATCCCAGCCATGAGAATGTTTCTCATTTGTCAAACTCAGAATGGAAACTCCACCATGTCTTGTTTTACTTCTTATGCTTACGTGAAACTAGCTCCAGCATCCGAGAGATTAAACCAGATTCAGAAAAAGGTATTATTGTGAAAAGGAAGAAAAACAAAGACATGATAAAATAACTTGAAATCGTCCAGACTGCTTTTTCTTGATTCTTTGGATTGATTAGAGGCATAAAACCTTGAAATTCTTGCAGACATATTTTTCTTTCTCTCAATTAGCATAATGCGAAGGTTTGACGTTTTTCTTTTTCAGATATTGTCGATGTAAAGTCTGTGTAATAGGCCTATATAGTTTATTTTTATGTGTACAACTCATTAGAATTTATCAATTTCAAAATGACAACAGGGGTGCCAACTTTAAACAATTACTTTTAATCCTAAATGCTAAAATCTTAATGTGTACACTTATAATTTGCTTAATTACGAGTAATAATTTCTGTTAAACTGTAAATATATAAAAATGTCACTCTCCCATTATTTGGATGCGAAATATGGACCCTTATTTTAAGGGAGGATAAAATGTTACAAAGAGGCTATCTCAGAATAAAGTTCTTAGGAAGATTTTTGGATTTGAGAGAGTTGAACAAACAGGCGAAAGGAAAAGACTTACTAACTAACTAACTAACTAACTAGCACTATCGAACTCGTAGGTTCATGGTCGCGCGGACATAAGCTCTCCATGCATCCCTATCCTGTGCTAATGATTTCCAATCATTCCCTGTAGAATCTACTTCCCTCAAATCATATTTAATGTTATTCTCTCACCTCATTCTTGGTCTACCAACTGGGCGTTTACCTTCTAGTTTTCCTACTAGAAGCTACCATGCACGTCTTTCATTCCCCATACGTGCAACATGTCCTGCCCATCGCAGTCTACGAGACTTAACTTTTCTTATTATATCTGGCTTCCTATAAACACCATGTAGATCATTGTTATGTAGTCTTCTCCATTCACCTGTCTGGTCATCTCTCTTTGGTCCAAAAATATTCCTAAGTACTTTATTCTCAAATAGGCCTAATTGTAATCTCCTTTCCTCCCTTAAAGTAAGAGTCCATATTTCGCACCCATATAATGTAACTGGTAGAATAATAGTTTTATATATTTTCAGTTCAACGTATTTTGAAAGGAGTTTGGACATCAAAAGTCTCTGTAATGTATAATAGCACGCATTTCCAGAATTGAGCCTATGTTTAATTTCTTTGTGCATCTCATTCCTATTTGTGATTATTGCTCCTAGGGATTTCAGTTCAGCCTCTTCCTCGAGATTTCCCTCAAATGTCATTAGCTTTCCATTTCCATTACATAATGTATTTCTACGTGTGACCATATATTTAGTTTTGTTGATATTTACTTCCAGTCCTAATTTCTTAGTGTCACTCAATAGTGTGTGCGTGTTGTCCTTTAGTACCTCCTCGCTATCAGCCAATAGTACTACATCATCATAAGTAATGCCACGAGTGATTTCCAATTTATCTAGAGAATTTGGAAATCAAGAGTGGCATTTGTTAGGACTATTTAACGAATAAAATTAAGCTGTTTACTCACAAATCATTATTTAACTATAGTTATTTTAAAATATTTATATATTTAATGTAAACGGCGATGTTTGAAAACAAATGAGAAACGATAGGTACGCTTCTACTGCTTCTTTTGTTTATCACTGCAACCAGATCATACTATTTATTGCCAAAGGAACGCAATATTGTAAGGAGGAGCTTTCTTTAATATGGTAATTATAACACTGATAAATATTTGGTGAAACACGACTCTGATTGGTTGTAAAACAGAAATCATTGAAACGTGATTGGTCATTGACTCCCATTTGGGGCATGAGTTAAATAGTTATCATAAACTAACAGCTTATTAAATTATTGTAGGCCTTCTTAGGGCGAAATTCATGAAACCATCTTTACGCAAAGAGCGACTCTTTCTCCCTCTCTATGACGTAGAGAGTAGCCTATTAATAAAACCGATTTTATGAATACTCTCAACGTCATAGAGAGGGGAAAAGAGTTGCTCTTTGCGTAAAGATGGTTTCATGAATTCCGCCCGTAGAGTGCGATGGACAGACAATGTGGCACGCATGGGATATGAAAGAAGGGCTTCGAAACTCCTTGAGGGGAAAACCAGAGGGAAAGCGCCCAGTAGATAGGCCAAGAATGAGGTGGGAGAATTACATTGATCATGATTTGAGGGAAGTAAATTCTACAGGGGATGATTGGAAAACATCACTTCAGTATAGGGACGTTCGCACTTATGCCCGTGCGGCATGAACGTACGGGTTCGATAGTGCTAGAGGGTTAGTTAGTTATAGGCATTTCTATAGGTAGGCCTAAGGATTAGGAGGTCGGCCGCGGTGATCTACAGGTTAGGCTATGTTTATTATCTCTAGTCTTGAGGATCGCGATTCAAATCCAGTTGGAGTAGGTTAAATTGTAACTTACTTACTCACTGGCACTATCGAACCCGTAGGTTCATGGCCGCGCGGACATAAGCTCTTCATACATCCCTATCCTGAGCTAATGCTTTCCAATCATTTCCTCTATAATCTAGGCCTACTTCCCACAAATCATATTCTCCCATCTCATTCTTGGTCTACCATCTGGGCGTTTACCCTCTGATTTTCCTACAAGAAGCTACCGTGCACGTCTTTCATTCCCCATACGTGCAACATGTCCTGCCCATCGCAGTCTACGAGACTTAACTTTTCTTATTATATCTGGCTTCCTATAAAGACCATGTAGTTCATTGTTAAGTAGTCTTCTCCATTCACCTGTCTGTTCATCTCTCTTTGGTCCAAAATTTGTCCTAAGAACTTTATTCTCAAAAACTCGTAATCTCATTTCCTCCCTTAAAGTAAGAATCAATGTTTGACACACATATCCATGTTCCTAGGAACATGTCCCTCTGTTTGAGCCTTTGGCATGGGTTCCCTGAAGTAGTCCCCGCCCGTATAACCGAATGGGGGACTATTTGACCTCCGGAAATTTTTACCCCAGTTGAACCCATGTCCGCATTTCTTGACGGTTGTGTTTTTACGGCGAAAGATCGTCACTCCTTCGACCAAGTTACTTTTTTCGTCTGGCTTATCACCTTCGACCAGTCCGGCATGGGTAACCCTATCGGCAGCAATGCTACCGCCGGCATAGCTCTCGGGATCACGCAAGCCACTCCACGACGACAAGGTAAAGATACCATGGAGGGAGGTTAAATTGTTAGGATGGAAAATTGAAGGAAGGAGGAAAGGTGCTTTAAGCCGTGGGTCTCGAGTCTTATAATATTCGGGCTGGTAAAAGAACCTGAAGTCTGGTAAATAATTCCTTTGAGCAAAATTTTCCGGTCTTCCAAACATCTATGTACTGATATCTAAGTTGCCTTCTAGATTTAATACACAAGTGATCTTCTTGGTGATAAAATATTAAAATATATATGCAGTCAATATGCCCATTTCACCAAAATGTTTTAAAATGGTTAACAAGTTTCTACAGCCAAGCTGTCATTCTCAAGACCAGATATCAGTCAATATTGACTGCATATATATTTTAAGCCTTCTAGATATTACTGACTAATCTGAGAAATGATCTCTCTGACAGACTGCAGCGTGCTCAGTAAGCGTACATTCAATTTGTATTCAATCTCGGTCGTTATGACCACGTGTCTCCTTCATTTCAGGCCTTATCATGGCTACGCCTAAATGACTGAAGAACTCTATATTCACATGTTTTGTTATTTCAAATTCTGCACACATATTTACCAACTTATTAACAACGCTTTTTCAAAATGTGTTAGGTCATCACAATCACAAGACACCTCTCGACTTTCTATACCACAGCACAGGGCATGTCTATACTCTGAATCTTACACAATATCTATGACTAGAGCTTGGCCGATAGCGAGGAGATACTAAAGGACAACGCGCACATACTATTGAGTAACACTACGAAATTAGGACTGGAAGTAAATATCAGTAAAACTAAATATATGGTCACACATAGAAATACATTATTTAATGGAAATGGACAGCTAATGACAAATGAGGGAAATTTTGAGGAAGTGGCTGAATTCAAATACCTAGGAACAATAATCAAAAATAGGAATGAGATGCACAAGGAAATTAAACATAGGCTCAATTCTGGAAATGCGTGCTATTATGCATTACAGAGACTCTTGACTTCCCAACTCGTTTCGAAAAACGTTAAACTGAAAATATATAAAACTATTATTCTACCAGTTATATTATATGGATGCGAAACATGGGCTCATACTTTAAGGAAGGAAAGGAGATTACGAGTACCGGTATTTGAGAATAAAGTACTTAGCAATTTTTTTTGACCAAAGAGAGATGAACAGACATGTGAATGGAGAAGACTACATAACAATAAACTACATGGTCTTTATAGGAAGCCATATATAATAAGCACAGTTAAGTCTCGTAGACTGCGATGGGCAGGACATGTGGCATGTATGGGGAATGAAAGAGGTGCATGGAAGCTTCTTGTAGGAAAACCAGAGGAAAAACGCCCAGTTGGTAGACCAAGAATGAGGTGGGAGGACAACATTAACTATGATTTGAGGGAAGTAAATTATACAGGGAATGATTGGAAAGCATTAGCTCAGCATAGGGATGTATGGTGAGCTAATGTCCGCGCGGCCATGAACCTACGGGTTCGATAATGCCAGTGAGTAAGTAAGTAAGTAATTAAGAGCTTGGAACTCACTTCCCATCATTATCATTCTTTAAATACAAATTAACTGATAGCTTAAGTCCCACACAATGAAAATACTATCCATATAACAACTAGGGCCTATATTCAGCATTTTTTATTTACCCATAAAATTCATCTAGGATGATTATCTTACTTCATTTGTTTTGTTAGCGTTAGCTAATATTAGACCACATCCACTTTAGTCTATATCTTAATAATATTTTTAAATTGTCATAAGTATTTATTTTGTATATGATTTTATTTTTCGATGGTTGATTGGAAGAGAAGGCCTTAAGGACTTAAATCTGCCAGCTTTTATTATTATTATTATTATTATTATTATTATTAACATAAGTCCTCACAACAGGTTACTGGCCTGAAGTGAGCAAGTCCAGTGGTGGGGTTGCCACCTTAGGCCTCTGGACAGAAGAAGAATGAGCAGAACATGTCAAATCTTAAATTATCAGCCATCAGAACAAGAGATCTTTGGACAGACCCTTGAAAAGTTGGATTGAGTCAGAAACAGACCACTAGTTCTATCACATGAAAGGAATAAGAAGAAGAAATATTATTATTAATATATTTTTTGTTATTTCCTTGTCTTCTCTATATTGTGTAGCCTGTGTCTATTATGTAAATATTAATCAACGTGTAGATAATTCATAATTGTTAATCATCATCATCATCATCATCCGGTCTCATGGCAGCTACCGCCGTCTTCCGGAAACCAAACGCCATTCCTCTCTGTCCATCCATTGATCTTTCTCCATTCCTCTGATATTCATAGCTGCTTGTACTCATTCTATCCAAGTTTTCTTCGGTCTTCCTCTCTTCCGCCTTTCCATGACAATTTTAGGCAATCTTTGCTCTGGCATTCTTTTGACATGGCCGTACCACTGTAATCTTTTCTTTTCTATAATGTCTGTGATGTCCGGCTCCTCTTGTACACCCATAATTTCCCTTATTTCATTATTTCGTATTCTATCCATTCTAGATTTTCCAGCTGATCTTATTAAAACGTCCATTTCTGTACTAAAAATTCTTTTCATTTCGCTAGTAGGAATTTGCCAGACTTCAGCACCATATGTTAAAATGCTCTGAATTATGGTTTGATATATTTGTAATTTTATATTTTTTGTAATATTTTTGTTCCACCAAATAGAGTTTAAAGCATTTATTGCTTGTTTTGTTTGTGTGATTCTATTTTTAATTTCCACTCTGTTATCGCCTGAATGGTCTAATTTTGTTCCTAAATAAGTGCATTCAATACTAGGTTTTAGTTCTTCTCCATTGTTGAAATTTATATTTTCCATTTCTTCTCCTATACACAGATATTTAGTTTTCTCAATGTTTATATAAAGTCCTCATTTTTCTTTTAGTTTTTTTTGCCATATATTCTATGTCATCGTGCTATTAATACCTATTAATAATTGTTAATATCTGTATAATTTAACCTGGTGAAATAGAAGAGGTAATGCCCAAGTCCTGGACTCTATTTCCTAATTACACTCAAGACCCACCAAAGGACGAGACATAACAGCTAAGGAAAGGGTAATTCCTGATGTTAATACGAATATTCACTCAATACTCTGCATTGACATCCCTTGAATTGAAAACTCATTAAAACAACTTGTACCAAACAGTAGAGTATAAATTGCACATTTGTATCGGTTGATGTATTTCGATCGGTTCGTTTCATTAATCAAACAAATACATCTCATTAATTTCTCGAAACCCTCGCAAATCTTTGCCAAATACAGAAGACGTTTTTTCTTTGTCCTTCTCTCTTTTCTGCTTTTCCAACTGCTATTTGTTCAAAGCAGTCTTCTTTTTTTTTTCCATTTGTTTTTGTTTTTCGTCTCATCATGTTTAGAATTCTTTCAGAACATTTCTTATTTTTTTTATTTATTTTCTCTCTTCGCCTGTTTGTGCTCCATCGCTCTACACAGTGTGCGCTATTTTTTCTCTCTACAGCATCGCTCGGTATGTTTGACTGCTGCAATTATTCACCGTCTTCATCAAAACATGTTTTAATCAAATAATCTACCGAACACCCAAATGCTTAAAGGTAAATGGAATTTGGTGTCAGAAAGAGCTTTTTTAATTATTTGCGTAAATTCAGTATCTAATGATAATAATGATGATGATGATAATAATAATAATAAT
This sequence comes from Diploptera punctata, assembly GCA_030220185.1. Taxonomy (NCBI): domain Eukaryota; kingdom Metazoa; phylum Arthropoda; class Insecta; order Blattodea; family Blaberidae; genus Diploptera; species Diploptera punctata. The sequence continues at coordinate 1,487,023 of JASPKZ010003855.1, forward strand.
ATTAATCCATCCATCCATAGTGATTCTCCCCGAAGGTAGGTCCTTCACTGCAATCATAGCATTATCATGCTACGTTTGCAGCTTTACTAGGGAATTGTAGGTGTGGTAGCTTCCCGTTGCTTTCCACACCGGTGAAGGATGATGATGATGATAATGATAAGGATGATGATGATGGCCATATGATTTCGGGGACCGCTTGGGCCTTGAAGTTTTCCTGACATTTGTCTCACAGGCGAGGAGAAACCCCGATAAAAACCTCACCCAAAAAACTGCCCCGACCGGGGATCGAACCCGGGCCCGCTACGTGATAAGGCGGCACGCTACTTCGAGACCACAGCGGTGGACAGAATAATAATAATGATAATAATAATAACGATGATGATAATAATGATAATAATAACGATGATGATGATAATAATAATAATAATAATAATAATAATAGTAATAATATCCACAAGTCATAGGTGAAACATTTAGACTCAGAAATAAAAAGGAAATAAAAATATATACAGACATTCATAGTGATATTAGAAAACGAAGGTTAAAATTTTATGGTCATATTAAACGAATGAACTCAAATAGGCTTACAAAACAGATAAAGGAATTCTACGAAAACAGAAGTAAAGCTCCAGTGGATACTATGAAGTGGATTGATGAAGTCAAAAAGGACTTAAAATTGGCAGGAATTACTAAAGAAGATATCCCAAACATAGATATATTTAGAATTAAGGTGAATAAGTGGCAAGTTGACCAAGAGGACAAACCGAAGAAAAAAACTGGAACAACTTGGACAGATGATGGAAAACAAGCTCATAGCAAATGAATGAAAGAAACGCCTCTAAGTACTTTCCGTAGTCCTAGATGGGCTCATCCGCAATAAAAAAAAATAGTTGTAAAAGGGAAGATGCTAAGAGAAAGGACAACCTCTAATTGTTTTAAATTCTAAGACTTAGAGGAACCGACCTGCACATCTTCCCACCTTCACGTGGTGCAGCTGTTAGTAACCATATAACGTATAACTTATGTGGTGAACGGACGGGATGGGCTACTGGTCAACATGGTGAGATATTGACCGATATGGTGTTACTTCCTCTTCCATACCACATCTCTTTTTTATCTTTCCTATCCAGTCTCTCTGGACTGAACACTTGTTGTTTTCCGACCCCCGATGGTATTAGAGTATTCGAGGCCGAGGGGATCATTTCATCTCATGTTTTCTGTCAAATTCTTCCTAAAGGACAGATCAGGCTCTTAGCTGTAGTGAAAGCAACTGATCTAGTCCTCCAGGTTGGGGGTTGATGCAGTAGGCCAGCTCCCTTCTATCAGAAAAAAATTGCAATGCTAAAAAACCTAATAGAGATAAGCCGGTGAGAAAAACATCTACAACCAGGAGATTGGATGAACCGACAAAATTGGCTATTAGGAATCGGACGATGTCAAAGACATTAATCAACCGATGATCTATCCAATAATAATAATAATAATAATAATAATAATAATAATAATAATAGATAATACTGGAGTAACATTAAGGGATAGAATGAAAAGTGATGAGATAAGGATACAGTGGAATAGTAGGGAAATGGTTGAACATATACAAAATTATCAGATTAAATGGTTCCAACACGTCCAGAGAATGTCAAATTCCCGTTTACCAAAGATGATTTACCACCTCAACCCTAAAGTCAAAAGAGACCTCGGAAGACCCTTCAACCGATGGAAAGATCAGTTTTTGTAGTCGCAGAACGGGCATCATCACCCAATACTGCATTCGGAAGAAGAAGAAGAATAATGATAATGATAATGATAATGACAATGACAGTGATAATGATAATGACAATGATAATAAAAATAATAATAATAATAATGATAATAATTTCAATATCAGGTTGCCATGTAACATTTCTGGCCATGATAAATATATTTACAACCAAACTTATGTTCACAATTGAGGAGTTGAATGGAATAACTAACTCAACTAACTAACTAACTAACTCACTGGCACTATCGAACCCGTAGGTTCATGGCCGCGCGGACATAAGCTCTCCATACATCCCTATCCTGAGCCAATCCTTTCCAATCATTCCCTGTATAATCTACCTCCCTCAAATCATAGTTAATATTATTCTCCCACCTCATTCTTGGTCTACCAACTGGGCGTTTTCCCTCTGGATTTCCTCAAGAAGATTCCATGCAAGTCTTTCATTCCCCATACGTGCAACATGTCCTGCCCATCGCAGTCTACGAGACTTAACTGTTCTTATTATATCTGGCTTCCTATAAAGACCATATAGTTCATTGTTATGTAGTCTTCTCCATTCACCTGTCTGTTCATCTCTCTTTGGTCCAAAAATTTTCCTAAGAACTTTGTTCTCAAATACCCGTAATCTCCTTTCCTCCCTTAAGGTAAGAGTCCATGTTTCGCACCCATATAATATAACTGGTAGAATAATACTTTTATATATTTCCAGTTTAACGTTTTTTGAAAGGAGTTGGGACGACAAGAGTCTCTGTAATGCATAATAGCACGCATTTACAGAATTGAGCCTATGTTTAATTTCTTTGTGCATCTCATTAGGAATTTGTGATTATTGTTCCTAGGTATTTGAATTCAGCCACTTCTCAAAATTTTCCTCATTTGTCATTAGCTGTCCATTTCCATTATATAATGTATTTCTACGTGTGACCATATATTTAGTTTTATTGATATTTATTTCCAGTCCTAATTTCTTAGTGTTTTAGTCCATTTCCATTATATAATGTATTTCTACGTGTGACCATATATTTAGTTTTATTGATATTTTTTTCCAGTCCTTATTTCTTAGTGTTACTCAATAGTGTGTGCGTGTTGTCCTTTAGTATCTCCTCGCTATCGGCCAATAGTACTACATCATCAGCATAAACTAACAGCTTATTAACACCATTCAGTTGTAAGCCTTCCTCATCCTCTAAAGATTTAATGCCATGCTCTAGTACAAAATTAAATAGTAGAGGATATAGTGCATCTCCATGCTTCAACCCATTGTGGATTTCAAAAGTATCCGAAAACTATTTGCCTACACGCACCCCACTCTTTGTGCCATTTAGACACATTGAATGAAATATGAGCAAAATTAAAAATTATACGTTTAGAGATGTTAGCAAATTGATATATAACTAAATGCATATATCTCTCAAATAAAATCTCATGAAGTAGGCCTATAGACTAGTACTAATAGATTTATAGTCTATGTTTCAATATGAAACATATTAAGGCAGGTATGACACATAGTGACTCCAATTGAAGTAAAATTTTTCCCCGGTGCACTCTATGTAGAGGTTATGTCCGCGCGTCATGTACCTACTGGATCGAAACTGCCAGTGAGTTAGTCACATTTTCTGATAAATCAGGATCAAGTGTTTTTAATCTTGGTGTAAAAATAAACAGGTAGCTTGTTGAATATGCAGATGTTCACCTGGATGTTTGAAATTGTAACTATAAATAGATTGAAAACAGATTGTTTGATTTAATTAATGCATGAATAATAAAATCAGAGATTAGATAGAATGAATTTAAATGCTGATGGACAGGAGAAGGATAGTCAGTAGATGGAAAGCAGGAACGCTAATTATAAACATAATCTGTTCCAATCAAATCTTTGTGTACGTGCAGAGGACAGAAAATTAACATAGAACTCTGTGTATATCTTAAACTCATAGCGGTCACAGCGTGGGGTAAACTCACCAATCAATCACAGCCCAAGCAAAACGTCTCAATCGCTGCGTCTGTCGTCAGGTGGTGCTGCTTGTACCAAAACATTCATTATGTTTAGGTTTTTATTTGTTGTTTTACTTTGTGACGCAGAATAATATTTCACTTACCAGCCGCTGCGCTGTGGCTAACATGCCTCCTGTGTTCGAATCCTGGAGCGTTAATACTTAAATTAGCAAAACATTAATTTCTCGTATTAGCTATTTAAATGTTGCGACCGCACTGAAAACGAAATCGTGCATAACCGCTATTACTAAGTTTTTTTTTTTTTTTTGCTCGATAGAACAATGGTCGGCCGGGGTCGATGGATATTTTAGGACGGAAAAATCCAAGGAGCAAGTCCTCCGGGAGGGACATTAAGCCGTGGGTTCCGAGTCGGAAGATTTTCAGGCTAGTAAAATATCCTGAAGCCTGAATGAAAAGGCCTCTAAGCAAAATTTACCGAATTTTTCCGTCCTAGTACTATCTTGGTTTCCTAGATCTCAGTATGAGGCGGAACGCTGACCACGGACCACTCAAAAAATGATATCTATACGAAAACAAGTGTAACTAAATTAGTGTGGTTCAAATTCTTCCCTGTAAGGGGAGAGCCCCTAAATCTCTGTTAAGGGAAAAATGCGCTTACAAGAAGAAGAAGAAGAAGAAGAAGAAAGAAGATAATTTCTCGTATTAGCTATTAAAATGTTCCGACCGCACTGAAAACGAAATCGTGCATAACTGTAGTTACTTTTTTTTTATTTTTTTGCGCGCGATGGTGCGATTTCTCGTACTTACAGCAATGGTAACCAATGATTGAAATTTCAACTTCCTACATTCGGGGTTGCCAACCTAAATAACTATAGACTACCATAATAAAATAACTATACTTACTTACTTACTCACTGGCACTATCGAACCCGTAGCTTCATGGCCGCGCGGACATAAGCTCTCCATACATCCCTATCCTGAGCTAATGCTTTCCAATCATTCCCTGTATAATCTACTTCCCTCAAATCATAGTTAATGTTAGTCTTCCACCTCATTCTTGGTCTACCAACTGGGCGTTTTCCTTCTGGCTTTCCTACAAGAAGCTTCCATGCAAGTCTTTCATTCCCCATACGTGCAACATGTCCTGCCCATCGCAGTCTACGAGACTTAACTGTTCTTATTATATCTGGCTTCCTATAAAGACCATGTAGTTCATTGTTATGTAATCTTCTCCATTCACCTGTCTGTTCATCTCTCTTTGGTCCAAAAAAATTCCTAAGTACTTTATCCTCAAATACTCGTAATCTCTTTTCCTCTCTTAAAGTGAGAGTCCATGTTTCGCACCCATATAATATAACTGGTAGAATAATAGTTTTATATATTTTCAGTTTAACGTTTTTTGAAAGGAGTTGGGACATCAAGAGTCTCTGCAATGCATAATAGCACGCATTTCCAGAATTGAGCCTATGTTTAATTTCTTTGTGATTATTGTTCCTAGGTATTTGAATTCAGTCACTTCCTCAAAATTTCCCTCATTTGTCATTAGCTGCCCATTTCCATTATATAATGTATTTCTATGTGTTACCATATATTTACTTTTATTGATACTGTAATATTAAATATTAGAAAACGCGTGTGGGAAGTAAAACACTGCCCTCTATGTATACTATATAGGCCTACAATGTATAGGCCTATTCAAAAACATATCCAAAAGGTAGTGATGATATAAAGTACAGTAATCCACTACAGGCCTCAGGTGACCCTTGGGGTAGTAGGAGGTTAAGGCTCCCACTTTTTCTAGACAATCGGCACTTGATGTCAGCCGGGTTGTCAGCCCTGCGTGACGGCCGCCTTTACCCCAGAACAAGCGTCCGGTGCTCATTTTAGTTAGAGGCTGATTAGACCCCAGGACCATGGTGCCACCAGACCCTGAGTTAGGCACGAGTTGAAGATTTATTTATATACAGATTTTCAATGTTTACACAAGTTTCTGTGCCTAAAGTTTTATTTTCCTTCTCTACTCGTTTCTATCCATCCTCTCCATTTCCTCCAGTCCTCTTGTTCTCATTCCAGTTTTTTTTCTTGCATCCACGTGTTTCGAGGTCTTGCTTTTCCTCGTCTTCCAGGTGGACACCATTTCAATGTTTTTCTGGGTAATCTTTCTTCTTGTATTCGTCGTTCATACCCATAACAATTTAATCGCTCGTATCTTATAGGCCTAGGCCCTATATATATATATAATCTACTATTGAATAGCCTATTTATTTATTTTATTTATATAGGTCTATCCCATACGTGGGGACACTGGAGTTCACTAGCGGGAGTTTCTTAACTAACTAACTAACTCAATGGCACTATCGAACGCGTAGGTTCATGGCCGCGCGGACATAAGCTCTCCATATATCCCTATCCTGAGCCAATGGTTTCCAATCATCCCCTGTATAATCTATTTCCTCAAATCATAGTTAATATTAGTCTCCCACCTCATTCTTGGTCTACCAACTGGGTGTTTTTCCTCTGGTTTTCCTACAAGAAGCTTTCATGCAAGTCTTTCATTCCCCATTCGTGCTACATATCCTGCCCATCGCAGTCTACGAGACTTAACTGTTCTTATTATATCTGGCTTCCTATAAAGACCATATAATTCACTGTTAAGTGGTCTTCTCCATTCACCTGTCTGTTTATCTCTCTTTGGTCCAAAAATTTTTCCTAAGAACTTTTTTCTCAAATACTCGTAATATCCTTTCCTCCCTTAAAGTAAGGGTTTCTTATTCAACCTAATTTAGTTACGCGTATTTACCCCGTAATTCCGTACTTTAGCGCTCCTAAGTTATAACTTGGAAAGCTTACCTATGCACCTTAACTAATGTATGGTATAAAGTGATCCCACAACAGACCCGGAGGTCCTTGGGGTAGTAGGAGGTTAAGGCTCCCACTTTTTCTAGACAATCGGCACTTGATGTCAGCCGGGTTGTCAGCCCTGCGTGACGGCCGCCTTTACCCCCAGAACAAGCGTCTGGTACTCATTTCCGTTAGAGGCTGAGTCGACCCCAGGGCCATAGTGCCGCCAGAGGGTTTGGGTCAGTTTAAAAATCCTGACCCCAACGGGACTTGAACCCTCGACCCTCCGGCTTGTAGCTCAGTGCCTTAACCACTACGCTACGGCGTGCCCCCATGTATGGTATAATAACAGTCAAATTTATAATATACGCCTATATTTAGATTTATTTAGTCTGGTGGAGTTAAGGCCACATGACCTTCTCTTACACTCACCAGGACAACATATGTCACATTTAAGTACAACAAAATTACAATAATAATACATTACCAAACAATTAATTACACTGAGCAACAAAAAAGAAACTTTTTTTTGTCTCAGAAAGAAAAATATGTGATTCAGATAGTATTTTTTCTCTTGAATTCAAATATGATATTGGGTTTACTCCATCACGCAAGGTTTCCGAGAAACAGGAATTTATAACTTCAAACACTTTAATATTTTCTACATTCGTAACTACACAATATTCGAACATTCGGACTCACCTAGAAAGTAAGAAATGACGATTTTCTGCTATATTTCGCCTGTGGAGCATCCCTCTTGATGATCCAAAAGTAATCGGCCAGCATAAAAGATTCCATTTGCATTGATATCTCTTTTCCATAGCTGAAATCTCCCGAGTTAGCTCATTTGGTTTTATTTTACAATGGACAAATGGACGAAAATTGTTTATTAAAAATAATTATTTAAATCCATTAATTGAAATTGAAATTAAAAAAAAAACTGTGAGCGATGGAGAAATTCGGAATACGTATTTGAAAACACGACAAAAAACTGCATTAAGTACAACTATTGGTACTCATGAGACAAAAATCATGTTGACCTGTGTCATCTGGTCAAACTGAACAATAATAAAACCAATGCCTAATAATACAATCAATTTAAATACATCAAAATTAAACTAATGGAAGAATGTAGCCTATACTAAAGGGAATAACAGCTCGAATCTACTATAGTTCTACATGAAAAGAAAAAATATTCGTAAGTAATGCCACGAGTGATTTCCAAATTATCGATAAATTCACGACTCACGAAGTCAAGAGTGGCATTTGTTAGGACTATTTAACGAATAAAATTAAGCTGTTTACTCACAAATCATTATTTAAATATAGTTATTTTAAAATATTTATGTATTTAATGTAAACGGCGATGTTTGAAAATAAAATGAGAAACGATTGGTACGCTTCATTTGCTTCTTTTGTTTGTCACTGCAACCAGATCACATTATTTATTGCCAAAGGAACGCAATATTGTAAGAATGCACTTTAGTGGAGAAAAGATGAAACACATCAAACTGTATATTAATTAATTTCTGATGTCGTATGATGTAAATATGTCAATTATATTTTTCTGGAATGTTATTACCTGGGAAAAAATACATTTAAGAAAGTGCAAACAGTGGTTTCTTTGTTTGGTGGTATAATCAATTGCTTCAAATGTTTTTATATTAACTCCCGCATGCGCTATGTGTTGACATTCATGCACTATATATACAATCTGGTAGCCGTATTTCTTGGAGAATCAGTCACTGCAAAATAATGCTATGACCTATTCAGAATGTTAAAAAGGAGGTGCTTTCTATATTATGATAAACTTTAGTTGGTAAATTCTAGGCGAAACACGACTGTGACTGGTTGTAAATAAAAAATCATTGAAACGTGATTGGTCATTGACTCCCATTTGATGCATGAGTTAAATAGTCAAAGAAAATAATAAACTGTAACGAATTAATCTATCGCTTATATATAAGACATTAGGTAAATATATTGACAAATATTAATACTATTTTTAATAAATAATGAAAATACAAATTATTAATTTATTAATTGTTAAAAAGTAGTATTAGTGGGATGTTTCTGTTAATAATTTTATTTTCAAATTGTTTCTGAAAGATGGTAAAGTTTGGCAGTCTCTGACATGGGCCCTATGTAGTAGTCTGATTGTCAATTGTTAGCTGTTAGTTGTTAGGTCTTTACTTAGCTTCTGTTATATTACATTATAAAATTATGATTGAAATTTTGGTTAGGACAAGTAACTGAACTATGAACCATCAAGTTGAGAAATAATTCTTGTTGAATTTGTTCATTAGGTTGGCGAGGCGGACCACACTGGAAGAGAGGGGGACCGAGAAGGAAGGAGGGTCCTGGTGAGTTATTGACGTTAATTCTTGCATAGATAATGACACAGTAGTTGCAATTTAAAAGTTCAGTTGTGCTACTTCATTCGTGCAGCTTTCTCTTTATAGCTGCTATTTATTTTCACTCCCCACATATTATCTTTCCTAAATAAGTGGATCCCATATGTAAAACATATCATCAAATTCCATACTGTAGCCTATATACATATAATGTAACCCAATATTGTCTATTCCGACTCAGATATCATGAGAATCATTTTATGGATTCTTTTTTCAAATTAGGATATAAAACTGATATTTGGGGGTTTGTAAGAGTATTTTTTTTGGGGGGGTTATGAGACTTATAAATATTCTTTTGGTATAGGGCCTAATATACAGAGTGTCCCAAATTTATGTATAGGCCTACACTCTTTGAAACGTTATTTCTCAGGAATGGAATGAGACGGAAATACAATTTTTGTTGTGTATGATCCACAAGGCACTGGGAAAGCATAGCAACACGTTCATTGATCTTCACGTTTTTATAAACAACAATGGCGGCGAGATTATCATTCGATGAACGTAAGTGAATACTGAAGTGTTATTGGAAAGTGGAGAATGTGTTGAAGTGCAACGACGTTGGGTGGTTGAATTTGGGACACCACCACCAGCAAAGGTAACAATAACAAGAATCCGAGACAAGTTTGAAGACGATGGAATGGTGCAAGATGTCTTTGAAAGGTCGGTGTGGAAGAAAGAGACATTCGACTGATAACGGGTGTACTGTTGCAGTCATGCTCAGAGAATGAAAGTAACAAGATTTCTCAATATAGCATTTCATTTTTAAACCAAAAGAATTAAGGGATGTAGAAAGACCTAGGAACAGGCGAATCGTCTGAACCTTGAAGTGAAGAAGAAGAAACATCCAAGCAGTATGTCCTCCGGGAGGGACTTTAAACCGTGGGTCCCGAGTCTGAAGATTTTCAGGCTCGTGAAAGTGCCGTAAGTCTGAATAAAAAAGCCTCTAAGGAAAATTTTCCGAATATTCCTATCCTAGTACTACCTCGGTTTCCTAAATGTCACTACGACGCGGAACGCTGACCCGGACCACTCAGTGGCATATATCCGAAAGCAAATATAACTAAATTAGTAAGGTTGAATTTCTCTCTTGTAGGGAGAGAGCGCTTAAGTTTCGTTGAGAGAAACAAGAGCTTACAAGAACAATTATATAGTATATTGCGATACAAGTGAGGTAAGCACTTGTTACTGATCGAGAAAAAGTTTGAAAAAAACGAGGCGCTTACGCCGAATTTTTTTCAATTTTTGATCTGTTACGTGCTTACCTCATGTGTATTGCATACTATTTTTTGGTCGATGTGACTAATTTTTATTAAATATAGTAATAAATGAATTAAAATATTGGTTGGATGTAAATGACTTCTATGAGAGAAACATTTGGTGATCGTTGCTATGTAGCTTTTCATTTGTTTTATTATAAGCAAGGATTGTTGGCTGTGGAGACATTTTTATATGTAGTACCGTGATTAGAATCTGTTTGATAATTTTATTATGGAAGGAATCGTGGTAGATGATAGAGAAATTGAAGAAGCCTGGAGAGTGGGATATTCTGCATTAATTCCGGAAAAGTCTAAAGAAAGGTACGAGTTAGTGCACAAAACATTCAAGAAATGTTTTATTTTACTTACCGAACGTGTGCTTTTTGAGTCCATATCAGCATTGCGATTTCTTTTGTTTGCATAGCAACCAGGTTAGATGTGGGAACGTTGACTTACTTCCAGTAACAACAATATTGGTAATTAGGCTATAAGAAATTAGTCCAATCGACCTAAAAAATATTATGAGTAATTATTTAGATCTTTATGTAGCTACTAGATGTTTTAAAAACTGTCTTTTGTTTTAGTTTCACATACAAACAGTTGAATAGTATAATGAGAAGTTAGACTTCTGACTGTCTTTTATCTTGATTTCACATACAAACAGCTGAATAATATATTCTAACTCTTCTTATCTCTTCTATGTATTTCATATAAAAAAACGAATGTAGGTCTTTGTCTGTCTGTCTCTCTATTTGTCCTTTATACATTAGTACACCATTCATCCGATTGTGATGGTTTTTTTTTTTCAAAATGTTCACGAGTTTCTAGGGAAGGTTTTAGGCTATAAGAGAGTTGTAATACACAACACATTCACCCTTAAAAATCACCCTTTGTAGGAAAAACGTGTTTTTCGGAACTTTGTGGGCGCTTAAATTACTTACGCTACCTAAACCATAAAATGCACATCAAATTAATGTACACAGAATTGAATTTTTCAAAAAACTTCTACAAAAAAGTCCGCGACAGCATATGTCTATCTGTTATGGATAACTCACAATAAGAATTTTACCTTTTAGCTCATTGATACCGAGAAGATCGGGTTGGCTAGATTCCCGGGCAAGCGTAGCAGCGTACGGCGGGTATTCTTTTACGGATAACTCTCAATAACCATTTTTCTCTTTCAGCTCATATATGCTAAGAAGATCTCTACAAAACCAAGTATGAGAAATAATTTTTAATTATTGAATATTATTAACTATTTTGGCAGATAATTAGGCCTACGATATAATTATTTATAATTATTTTTCTTTTTTGCTTTCTCAACTAAACGTAGAAACACATTTAATGTATTTAGGCGTAGCAGCGCACTCCAGGTATTAGCTAGTAGGCCTATTTGGCCTACATAAAAATCTAGACTCAAGATCCCCGGTCGGGACAGTTTTTCTGGGTGAGGTTTTTATTGGAGTTTTTCCTCACCTGTAAGACAAATGTCAGCAAAACTTTAAGGCCCAAACGGTCCACAAAATCATATGGCCATCGCAATCATCATGATTCATATTCATCTTAGATCAAGCTTAGGTTTAAGGACTCTCCTGGCGCACCACTATCGTCACCATCACTCATCATATCATCGGGGCAACGTAATCCCGCCTTCCAGGCGCCCCAACCTCAGAAGTGGGTTACAAGTACGCCATGCCAGGAGAGAACACCAGGAATGTCGAAAGAGAGCCTGGGACATTTGCAAAAAGAAAAAAAATATAAATTCAATCATAGCGATGTTCAGGCCTATACAGAATAAAAAATCAATTTCTCTTGTATCAAACATGATAAAAAAAAAAGGGATCGAAAACGTTAAGGCCTAACATGTGGAATAGAAGAAGTGCAAGAAGATGTATTCCATATACAATACGCAGAAGACAACGTTATAAACAGCTGTAGGCCTATATTATATTTGAAGTTGATGTAACAGAAAGAGTGACAGAGGTTCCCTACGTAGAGCTCGCTGATTGGCAACCTGCATCACTAGGCACCCTGCTACCAACTAATTTTAATTTGGATTCTTCTTATCTCTTCTTCTTTGTATTCTAATCTTAAATTTATATCCAGCAACATTTTTCATAACTCACACAACAGGTTATTGTCTTGTGTATGACGTGCAACACTGTAAGCAAACTTCTCTCTACTGTAGTAGAGAAGGATTAATTCACTCAAATGTTCTGTAGATATGTAGAGATAAGTGCTAGTATTTGGCAGTGAGAATTTCATGCAAAAAGACATTTTAAAATAACTATATAAAATGCACAAAATTATGCAATTTACGAAAAAATATTGAATTAAATTATTCAATTCGTTGCCAAGAACTCATATTTTAGACCAAAGAGAGATATAAACTCTCTTTTGTTGAAAATTTGGATTTACCAGAGAAAATAGTGAAATTCAACAAATCAATGGGGATCATTAACAGAGTTTTAAAACCTTCATTAGTGCAAAAATCAACTCGTACTGGTCTTTATCAAATAATGGCTCGACCAGTCCTATGTTATGGGAGTGAAGCGTGGACTATAAGGACGAGAGATGAAGGCAGACTAACAACTTGCGAGAAGAAATTTATCCGTACACCAAATGGGATCGAAAGAAAAATGTAGAAATCCTTCAAGAACTTAATGTGTCACCAATACTGGACTACATCTCCAGATATCAGCTAAACTGGAAGGAACATGTCTCAAGAATGGCTAGATCCAGGATCCCCAAGGCAATAATGAACTACTGTCCAAATGGGAAACGGTCACTTGGTCGACCTATGAAAAGATGGCACGAAAATCGCTTTCTCAGGCCGTAACTGTTCTTCTAGGACTAATACCTGGCAGGATGATGATGATGATGATGAGAGATGAACAGACAGGCAAAAAGAATAGACTTGATAACAGTGAGCTACATGATATTTATAGAAAACCAGATATCATCATCATCATCATCATCGTCTTAAGGCACGACAACTTCAAAGATGGAAGTTTTGGCCTTCTCAACAATCCTCCTCCACGTCAATCTGTCTCTTGCCATATTCAAACTAGTCACTTTCATTTTCCTTAGGTCGTTCATTGTGTCATCCTCCCATCTGATCTTCGGTCTTCCAACAGCTCTGCCTCCTATAGGTTTCCATTTGTAAAGTTTTTGACCAGTCTCTGATCATCCATTCTTATCAAATGTCCAAGCCAACCAATTCTGAGAGATCTTATATGGTTTACTATGATTTGATTTTTGATTAATTTGTTTAGTTCGTTATTTGTTTTGATTCTCCAACAGTTATCAGTTCCAGAAAACCAGATATAACAAGGAAAATTACGTCTCATATACTACGATAGTGAGGACATGTGGCAGGAATGGGGAATGAAAGAGGGGCATGGAATCTTGTAGGAAACTAAAGGTTTGATAGTGCCAATAAATTAGTTAGATTTCACAATCATCTAAACTCCAAGTAGGAATAGTTTAGATATTATCATATGCAGAAAACTGACCAGCAATAAAATTGTCACAGCCTACACGAAAAATGTAGACGTCCTTAAAAAAATATCACTTTTATCAGTCTTGTAAATAGAATGAAGTTACCATTAAACACAGCAAACTACAGTAAAGAACATTACATCGAACGTCTCACTATTCTTCATACTTCCTTGTTTCAGCTATTCGACTCTGGAATTCCCTCCTCTTTTATATCAAAGACTGTACGACTGTAGCACAGTTTAAAAAAAAACTCCCTAAATATTTCTTTAGACAGTATAGGTAGTACAAAATCATGCTCTAGGTACCATATTTATATTTTAAAATTCTTTTATTTTAACAATTTTTTTTACCAAGCCAATTATTGAATAATAATAATAATAATAATAATAATAATAATAATAATAATAATAATACTTTATTTATTCTGGCAGAGTTAAGGCCATAAGGCCTTCTCTTCCACTCAACCAGCACAAATACAAATAAATATTCGACAAATATGGATATACACTGTACTAATTATAAACAGTTAAAGATACAATAAATGTAGCAATGTAAATGTCATGTACAAACAACATTTTGTAGGGTAATAACAATAATGATACGATAATAATAATAATAATAATAATAATATAAATATGATACATTATACGGGAAACACCAATTAATATATATATCTTACACTGGATAATAATGAAGTCGAGTTTTAGAGCAAATGTAAATTTAGATTTATTTTAAAAGATAGGTTATTATTATCATTATTATTATTAGCATTATTATTATTATTATTATTATTGTTATTATTATTATTAATATTATTATTATTATTTTTATTATTATTATTATTATTATTATTATTATTATTATTATTATTATTATTATTATTATTATTAGGGCAAGGCATTTAAAGACCTACAAATTGGTAAAAAAATGCAAAATAAAAATGCATTTATGACCTAAAAAATGCAAAAAATGACCAATGAAATAAAAAAAAATGAGAAATGAAGAGTTAAGAATTACCAGTAAAAATACTATTTATTAGATTAAGTACTCACTTGATTACTGTATTACGTAAACATTAACTTAACATCAAAATATTAAAAGAAAAGTATTTAAAAAATACATGTTACAGTACCTTTTATTGCAGAAAATCCATTTCAATTACACAGTGCACTTTTACAGCGATTTTGAATTGCAGTTAACAATCAGAATAAGGGTATAAGCTAGCATAAGCTCGAAAAAAATTGATTAAAATTCCTAGAAGTGGACAAGTTCATTATGCACATGCCTTGAAAAATAGTGGTAATAGTTAGCAAAACAACTACTTAATTCCAAGAAATTGTAATGACAAGGAAAAATACTGAATTATAATACAAATCTTAAATCAAATACAAATAATGTCACAGCCTTCCATAAAAGTGTAAAAAATGCTCAAAATGACCTAAAAATTGCCAAAAAATTACCTATCCCTAGAAAAGTTAAGAAAATGCAAAAAAAAAAATGTCCTAACACAATTGCTTTTATTGAATCCGTTTTTTAAAGCCGTTCATTTTAATATATGCAAGCAATGTTTCAACCCTCATAAGAAGAAGATGCAAAATCATTCATTGCCTTGCCCTAATTATTATTATTATTATTATTATTATTATTATTATTATTATTATTATTATTAATTTTAACATTTTAAACATTTTAACCTAAGCCTATTATTCATCATCGTCCTTTCAAGTGTTAGGCCCAGTGGCCCGTTACGGTCTCCCGCCATCTCCGAAAAGGTTTTGTTTTTTATATACACTAGACAGGGACAATTTAATATGTCTTGCTTGTATACATTTTATTACTAGTTTTAGTCTTAATTTTAACTAATATTAACTGATTGTATTATAGATCGTAATATGTATATTAGATATTATCTTTTGATCAAATTTTTACTTAGTGTTTAATATTAGAGTTAATTAAGATTGTTATATTCTTATGTAATATATGTTTGTCCTGGTGAGTGGAAGAGAAGGCCACATGGCCTTAACTCCACCAGGCTAAATAAATCTTAAATCTTAAATCTTAAAAGGTCGACCCACAGATCTTCTACCTCGAGGAATGTAGTGAAGAATTTGTTTTGGTATTCTGTGACGATCCATGCGCTGAATATGGGCTAGCCAATTGTTTCTATATTCTTGGAGGTATTCAGATATAGGTACGGTGTTTAACTCTCTGGCTATTGTTGAATTTCTTTGGTGGTCTAGAAGGCTATAACCTGCAGTTCGTCGCAGAAATTTCATCTCCGTGGCTGTAATATGACGATCATCCTGAGTTCTGATGGTCCAAGCTTCACTGCCATAACAGATTATGGGTCTAGCGAGAATTTTATAGATTTTCATTCTTGTGTGTCTCTCCACTTTTGATGGTTTAAAAACTTGGTTGATAATTCTTAAAGCTTTATTATAGTTTTGTATTTTAAAGCCTACTATTCAGTAAGTTTATTTACACCAACTGCATTAATGAATAGGAAAGCAGTGCTTAATATGAAACATACGGGCCGAGCCTGAACAAAACGTAAAACAATTAGGACTATATTCGGGAGGGAAAGGCGTAAGGTTAAAAATAATGTTGTTTTGTGTTGAATAGACATAGTGCTCAGCTGACCGAGTGAAGCGATCATATCTAGATAACGTGGTACCGCACATTTAACACTTCACAGATTGTACGCATTTGTCAGTTTCAACAGCGCATGTGCGGCTCTTTTATATTCTTTTTGGTTGATTGAAGAAACGTGTACGCTATCTTGTGCAGGTTTGAGTCTCGTCATGCCTGATAACATGTTCTTTAGCGGGGGTTCATTAACTTGTTGCGAACAATGAATTTGTGGTCAAAACCAAAACAGAAATTAAAAAATCGTTTTAAGTGAAAATACTCTATTGAGTATAACATTGTATTTCCTTTTTTGTAAATATACTATTTTTTTATTTATTTATTTTATTTATTTATTTATTTTACCTGATGTAGTTAAGACCGTAAAGTCTTCTCTTCCACTTCACCAGGTTAAATTATACATACAATAAGAATTACGATTGATAGATAACAGATATAGATTACACAATAAGACATTAGATCGAAAATAAACACTTGAATGGCACTGAGGAAAAAAACAATCGAATGGAGGATGTCTAATGACATGCAATGTAGTAAGAAAACTATTTACATCAGGCCTATTGTTTGTATATACTTTTATCACTTGCGACGCATGTTTTCATACACACGCCCCACAAGACCTGGTGTGTGCTCAATAATTTCTGCTGCCGCCAGAATTCGTGCAAGAAGACCTTCCTCCGACTCGACAGGTGTGCGTAGTACAACCCCTAGAAGTGTGTAATACTTATTCTGAAACACAAGGTACACGATATCAGCCCATTGTGTTTCGATCTTGTAACTTATTTTACAACGAAATGATGCGTTTCCGAACATGAGTTGCTTATCAAAAACTTTATCTTATAAGTCCACTCTACAACTCCTAGAAATCTGTAATACTTATTCTGAAACACAAGACACACGATATCAATAAGCCTACATTGTGTTTGGAACTTCAAACTTATTTTACAACGAAATGGTACGTTTCCGGACATGAGTTGCTTATCAAAAACTTTATCTTCTAAGTCCACTCTACAACTCCTAGAAATCTGTAATACTTATTCTGAAACACAAGACACACGATATCAGCCCATTGTGTTTCGATCTTGTAACTTATTTTACAACGAAATGGTGCGTTTCCGGACATGAGTTCCTTATCAAATCTTTATCTTTTAAGTCCACTCTACAACTCCTAGAAGTCTGTAATACTTATTCTGAAACCCAAGACTCACGATATCAGCCCATTGTGTTTCGATCTTGTAACTTATTTTACAACGAAATGATGCGTTTCCGGACATGAGTTCCTTATCAAATCTTTATCTTTTAAGTCCACTCTACAACTCCTAGAAGTCTGTAATACTTATTCTGAAACACAAGACACGCGATATCAATACATTGTGTTTGGAACTTCAAACTTATTTTACAACGAAATGGTACGTTTCCGGACATGAGTTGCTTATCAAAAACTTTATCTTATAAGTCCACTCTACAACTCCTAGAAATCTGTAATACTTATTCTGAAACACAAGACATCAGTACATTGTGTTTCGATCTTGTAACTTATTTTAGAATGGTACGTTTCCGGACATGAGTTCCTTACCAAAACTTTATCTTTTAAGTCCACTCTACAACTCCTAGAAGTATTATATTTGTTCTAATTGATTGTTTACATTGAAATGTTATTTTTGTTTTGGCGGTGAAAATGTTTATATTATTTTGTTCACAAAACTCGATTAATTTTAAAAGAAGCTGATATTTGTAGAGTAAATTTATTTTTATTTAATAACAGCCTTGACATCAGCAAACAGATATAGGCATATATTTAAAATAATAGAAAACGTATTTTGTAAGCATATTTTAATATTAGACATTTAGGTCATTTGGCTGCCCTTGAGAATTTCTTCCTACTTGTTTGCTTTTCACTTGTCTGATTGATATATTCAAGATAAAGGAACAATTTACATGTGACATGCATGTCAGGCAGGAAGGAATTGGCTAACTTTGCTAATGGCGAGGTGCACTTAAGAAGTACAGATAAGGAATACGTGAGAACATCGCAAGTGTTAACATTATTAATATTGTCCTGTTGTAGGAATATCTTTATTTGCATTAAGATAATGGTGCGCGCACGACCAGGGGCGTGGTACAGTAGAGTGGGCTTCCAAATTTTGAACACACCATGTTATATGTAATTTTCAAGTTTTGTTTGTTTCACAACAAACATCACACTTACATTCACCTGTGAAATATGACTGCAACTTTATGTGACTCTAGTACCGCCATATATAGATTTCCTCTCCCTGCATGTAAGATAAATGTGTCCATTATCCAGCTAAAAGCGTCGGTAAGACTGATTTTCTTAATACAATCTGATATGTGTTGCTAAATTCGTAGATCAGTTACATTGTCTGCTCCTTTGAAATGGAACCGTATCAAGAAATCATATAAAATCATAGAAAATAAGTAGCAGGTATTTATAAATATATGACTAAAGAAACTATTAAGAATAAATGGTCAGAAACAAGGATTATGGGGAAAAAACTGATCAGAAAAATATTAAAAACGACATAAAAAAGGGAAAATGGATCTGGATAGCACATACATTAAGAAAATACGATGATTGGATTGAAATATTTGCATTGGATTGGAACCCTAAAGAATAGAGGGGAATTGACAAACCGAAACAGACATGGAAGAATACCATCCTTGAAGAAATTGCAAAGGAAGGAAAACCTGGAGGGACGTGAAGAAGTTGATTCAGAATAGGATCCGTTGGCGACGCTTTTAGAATGCCCTATGCTCTTGATAGGAGATAAAGGAGATAATGATGATGATATGATATATTTTTGTTTTTATCAAATGGAGAAGACTGCATAACAGTGAGCTACATGATCTTTATAGGAAGCCAGATATAATAGGCTACGATGGGCAGGACATGTGGCACGAATGATGAATAAAAGAGGGAGGATGGAAGCTTCTTGCAGGAAAACCAGAGTGATAACAAGACTAGGAATGAGGTGGGAGAATAACATTAACCATATTTTGAGGGAAGTAATTTATGCAGGGAACGATTTTAGCTCAGGATAGTGATGTATGGAGAGATTGAGTTTGCGCGGCATGAACCTTGGGGTTGAATAGTGAATTAGTTACCGGTAGTTAGTTTAGCAAAATAAAACATTGATTTAAATATTATTTTCAAGTTCTTCTTCTTCTCCTTCACTGCACTTCACTTCACTTCACGGGCTAGGCAAAATGCCTATTCCGCCTCACAGTTGTTCTGTCCATCTTTTCACTGGTCTTCCTACATTCCTTGAACCTCTTGGTTTGTAGTTAAATGCTGCTTTTGGTAATCTTGTTACGTTCATTCTTTCTACATGCCTAAACCATTTTTCTCTATATCCTTTGATTTTATCACTTAATGGATACATATTTAACTCTGTTCTTATATCTTCATTCTTTAACCGATCCATTCTTGTGCAGCCTTTTGTTTTTCTAAAGAAGTTCATTTCTACACTTTGTATTCTACTTTGGTCATTACCCAAGTTGCACTCCCATAAAGTAATGCAGGAACTGCCAATTTTTTTTTCTTATTTTCAAGTTTATTTATGTACTCGTAATTTTCAAACATTAGAGGCTTATTTGACAGTTCTTCTATATTTAAATTATATCACTTTCATTAATATTATTATTAAAATTAATTGGCACCAAAATAAATAAATTTCAGACGGTGTGTGGAACAATACAGAGAACATTCAAAAATAAAATTAGAAATGAAACCAAGATAAAAATGTATAATGTTATGGCGGTTCCCACAATATTGTATGTATGTGAAACTTGGGCTCCAGTGAAAAGACAGAAGGATAGAATACAGACGGCAGAGATGAGGTTCCTAAGACAAGTAAAAGGATGTACAAGACTTGATAGAATAAGAAATGAGGATATAAGAGAAGAATTGAAAGTACAGCCTTTATTGGATAAAGTCACGAATTACAGACAGAAATGGATTGATCACATGGATGGAATGAGTAAGGAGAGATATCCATTGTTAGCAAGAAATTATCAAGCAAGAGGAAGGCGTGATGTTGGAAGACCTAGAAGACGTTGGGCTGATGCATTATGAAGTCGGAACGGGCAATTGCCTAATCCCTGGAGTGATGATGATGATGATGATAATATTATTAATAACTGATTTATATATTTTTAGATTAATATTTTAAGAGAGGTTGGGATGATGAAAATTATGTTAATATTTTTTTTTTCGAATATATCCACAATACAGTGGTTTTCCGTCACCCTCAAGAAATTCGCCTTCTCCAGTTGTATCGGTTCTGAACATCCTCATCTGTAAGTCCCAGTTCACTCATCTTTTCACCGTCCATCCAATCTTCTTTATGTCTTCCCCCTCTACGTTTCCCTTCTGTTTTCCACTTCTTGATCTTCTTAGATATTGTATCATATGTCATCCTCTTGAGCTGTCCGTATTCTCTTAATCATCTTTTTTAATCGTCTGTAACATATTTCTTTCAACTTTCATTATTTTCCTAATTTCAACTGTGTCGAATTTTTTTTCTAATCACGTACGATGAGCTGTGGCACCCAAAAATATAACATACATATTTCCTTACCTGTAGGCTATGCCAAACTTTGGAGGTAAATAGCCATTGCACCCTCCTATACTAATGATGGCATAATTATCATCCTGTTTTTAGGAAGTAAGTTGAATTTACCAGAGAGGCCTTGGTATCCATTGACAACGCCATGTAATTACTTAACTTATTCCCTAGGGAAGAAAAGTCATCATCATCAACAATTAAATTATTAACCCTCATCAAGTAGTTCCAATATGGAGGCCTTTCACAAACAATGTTTCATCTTCTGCATTTTAACTGGCTCTGATATTGTACAAGTTGTACATTGGGTTTAGGTCTGCGGGTGTGTTCTCGTTGACTAGGTCTGTATTCTTTGCTTCTTTTAGAATTTCTGTATCTTCAAGGATGCTATTCTTGTTGTTATACTCTCTGAGTAGTACTGACATAGTATTATCGATTTTGTCGAATTAATGAAACGGGTACTAGAAACGGTCATCAGTTCGACAAAATCGATAATACTATGCCAGTACTACACAGAGAGTATAACAAGGTTAGCATTCTTGAAGATATAGAAATTCTAAAAGAAGCAAATAATACAGGCCTACTCAACGAGAACACACCCGCAGACCTAAACCCGTTGTAGAACTTATACAACAGCATCAGTACCAGTTAAAATGCACAAGATGAAACACTGTTTATGAAAGGCCTCCATATTGGAACTATTTGATGAAGTTTAATAATTTAATTGAGGACGACTGACCTACAAGGTACCAATTTTCTTCTTATTTTTCTTCCTTCCAAGTATTAGGCCAAGGCCTGATTACGATCCCATAGACAATTTTCCCTCCAGCGTTTCATAGGACGGCCCAGAGATCTTCGTCCTCTTGGTATATTATTATAAACAGCTTTGGGGATCCGATTTGAACTCATTCTTTCTAGATTGTGTTTCCAATTTAGTTGGTACTGTTTAATATATTCCAAAATTGGCGTAGTCTTCAATTCTTTTAAGATATCGGTGTTCCTTTTCCGATCCCATCTGGTTAAACCCGCTGTTCTGCTCATGAATCTCATTTCACAAGCCGTTATTCTGCTTTCATGTTATCGTTCTAGTGTCCATGCTTCACTACCATAGGTCAACACTGGTCTAGCCAAAGTGTTATATACGTAATCTAGTGTTTTTTGTACAAGGGATGGTTTCATAACTTGATTAATAATTCCCATAAAGCTATTATTATTATTAATATTATTATTATTATTATTATTATTATTATTATTATTATTATTATTATTATTATTATCTAAAAATATATGAAACTATTATTCTACCAGTTATATTATATGGGTGCGAAAAATGGACTCTTACTTTAAGACAGGAAAGGAGATTACAAGTATTTGAGAATAAAGTTCTTAGGAAAATTTTTGGACCAACGAGAGATGAACAGACAGGTGAATGGAGAAGACTACATAACAATGAACTACATGATCTTTATAGGAAGATAGATATAATAAGAACAGTTACGTCTCGTAGACTGCGATGGGCAGGACATGTTGCACGTATGGGGAATGAAAGACTTGCATGGAAGCTTCTTATAGGAAAGCCAGAGGGAAAACGCCCAGTTGGTAGACCAAGAATGAGGTGGGAGAATCAACATTAACTATGATTTGAGGGAAGTAGATTATACAGGGAATAATTGGAAAGCATTAGCTCAGGATAGGGATGTATGGAGAGTTTATGTCCGTGCGGCCATGAACCTATGGGTTCGATAGTGCCAGTGAGTAAGTAAGTAAGTAAGTAAGTATTATTATTTCAATAGCACTTCTACAATAGAAGTAACTTAGCTGGTTCTTCGTCCGTAACTTTGATGTAACATTGTGAGCAAGACATTTTGGTGTAGGTAGATGAAAGTGACAGTAACACCTAGAGACGTGGGTACAGGCTTCAAAGTGTCAAGTAGTTGACAGAGTGGTGCAAGTTGCTGAGATTGGGCGCGAGAAGTAGATTAATAGTTAAGTTGTTGAGTTGAAGTGGAAGGAAACAGAACGTAGTCATTTATCATTGAAGAACCTCATTAAGGGGAATCCGCCGCGCAATGATCACGTGGGATTATACTTGTGGTGACCTTTCGCGCGCGCTCACAGTGGTTTCTGTATCACTTCGGTGACCGGCCTCGTCCTCTTTCCCCGGGTTGTACTGCACCTGGGCTCTTGTCTACACTGTTTAAAATAGTTCATTACAAATGTAAGTTTCTTCCAATCGAAATGTAAGTTACGTGGAAAATGTGGGTCCACGGCTGTGGTCTCAGTGAAGCGGCCCGGGTTCGATCATCGGTCGGTTTAAGTTTATTGATGAGGTTTTCTTTTTTCTCAGATTTTTTCCTTTGTGTAAGAAATTTTCGGGAAACATTATAGGCCAAAATCGTCCCTCCTCATAGCTGAAGGTTTAGGCATTAGACCTTGGCGCCAAGCTTACGGGACTTGGGCTAATTCGAATCCCCATAGGGGAAGAAATTTTCTCATGGAATTTCGACCAGTATGGGACAGGTACACACGCAAAATCGACAGGGATTTGGGTAGTTTTAATAAGTAGCGGCTCCAGATTAAAGAAAGCTATAATATTAATAATAATAATAATAATAATAACAATAATAATGATAATAATAATAATAACAATAATAATGATGATAATAATAGATAATGATAATAATAATATCAATATTGATAATAACAATAATGATAATAATAATGATAATATTAATAATAATAATGATAATAATAATAAATAATAATGATAATAATATCAATAATGATAATAATAATAACAATAATGATAATAATAATAATAATAATCATAGCTTTATTTTACCTGACAGAGTGAAGGCCTTGTCTACCACTCAACCAGGTTAGAAAAAATACAAAAATTACTGGTACATCTAAATTACAGTAAACAAAATTATTGCATGGAAACTCATATCTGCTATGTGATAAGACTACTTGGACGAAATAATTTCCAGGGTAGACCACGTCGGTGTGAGTCTATTTTGTACCCAAAACTTTCTGTTTTTCTATGATGTTTTATTATTTTTATGTTATTTGTTTACTCATTATTATGGATAAGGACTTCTATCAAGTCCCCTGCGTTTATATAAATAAATTACCACATGGTATATCTACCAAGACAATTATTATTTACAATATATTTTGATTTACTCGAGATCAACCTTATGAAAAATGTAAAGATATAAAAATGAGAATATATACTATCAATGACATACAATAAATTGTCCAAAAATCAGCCACAACTGACCATTAAAAGTGGAGGTTTACCTGAAATTCGATATTAAAAATTTACTCTAGCAACCGTTATATTTGATTCTTCGCAATGTATATCATACAATTTAATTAACCTATATATTATTTTTTTACGTATTCAACTAAAAATAAAAAAAAACTTAGGCGTAACAGCACTTGACAAAATGTTGTTTAAACGCGACATTACTTATAAGACAGTATGTCAAATTAAAAATCAAAATCATTTATTGCTAGAAACAATTTTTTTTATTTAGGATTGTTTCTATTGAGTAACACTAAGAAATTAGGACTGGAAGTAAATATCAGTAAAACTAAATATATGGTCACACGTAGAAATTCAGTATATAATGGAAATGGACAGCTAATGTCAAATGAGGGAAATTTTGAGGAAGTGGCTGAATTCAAATACCTAGGAACAATAATCACAAATAGGAATGAGATGCACAAAGAAATTAAACATAGGCTCAATTCTGGAAATGCGTGCTATTATCCATTACAGAGACTTTTGATTTCCCAACTCCTTTCAAAAAACGTTAAACTGAAAATATATAGGCCTAAAACTATTATTCTACCAGTCATATTATATGGATGTGAAACATGGACTCTTACTTTAAGGGAGGAAAGGAGATTACAAGTATTTGAGAATAAAGTACTTAGGAAAATTTTTGGACCAAAGAGAGATGAACAGACAGGTGAATGGAGAAGACTACATAGCAATGAACTACTTGGACTTTATAGGAAGCCAGATATAATAAGAACAGTTAAGTCTCGTAGACTGCGATAGGCAGGACATGTTGCACGTATGGGGAATGAAATACGTGCATGGAAGCTTCTTGTAGGAAAACCAGAGGGAAAACGCCCAGTTGGTAGACCAAGAATGAGGTGGGAGAATAACATTAACTATGATTTGAGGGAAGTAGATTATACAGGGAATGATTGGAAAGCATTAGCTCAGAATAGGGATGTATGGAGAGCTTATGTCCGTGCATCCATGAACCTACGGGTTCGATAGTGCCAGTGAGTAAGTAAGTAAGTAATACTTTTTTAAACCCATTTACATAATTGATTACAATATCAGTATATTACAATGCGAGATAGGGAAGTGATTTTTACAGAAGTGAGGATATGATTAAAAATCGAGCGATAGCGAGGATTTAATTTCGCACTTCACAATCGTGCGTTTTATATTACCTATTTTTTGCATGATGGTATTTTCAAAATAATAAATAATAGTAAAATAATAGCATCTTTGTTGGAAATACTTGCGTTGATTATAAACAGTTGACAAACGTTTAACAGTCAGGCCAATGATTATACGGCTAATGCCGAAAATAAATTAGTTGAGTCTACAGCAGGCCGTGACATCGATCAGTCATAAAATGGCAGCAAGTACGAATTTATTGTTTTATATTGTTTCAAAAAAGTTCAGTTCATTTAAAAAGCAGTGATTTATTTCGTATAGGCCTGATGTATATTAACACTACCTTTCGGATATATTTTAGTATATAGGACTACATTGTACGTAGTATACATTAAAGAGCAGTGGTTTTACTTCCCGCACGAGGTAGGTAATATGTAATATTACAGTATAGTTGTTTAGGTTGGTAACCCCGAAATTTAGGAAATAGAACTGTGACTCATGGTCGCACTATCGCGCAAAAATATTATTTTTGTGATCCTTACTATTAATTATATAATTTCTATTTGAACAGTAGCTTAAATACAAAGGAAAGAAATGTTGTGAATATAAAAAATGGGGACTGAATATAAATTTACAGAAAATAGAATATATGTGTTTGGGAAAGGATGTGGATGACCTCATACTTGAAACAGGGAAAATAAAAAAATGTGAATTTTTTAAATATCTTGGGCCAATAATTACAAGTTTCGGTACCTGTGAGAGAGATGTACAGGCTAAAATTGCAATGGCAAAAAATGCAACTAAGACATTACATGGAGTAATTTGGACAAAAATATTACAAAGGAAACTGAAATGAAAATTTATAAGAGCATAATACAGAATATTTTGTCATATGGAAGCGAAACTTGGTCTTTGACGGAATTACAAAAGAATAAAATTAGAACAGTTGAATTCGATTATTTTAGAAGAAGCCTCCAAAAAACAAGACAGGTTAAAATAAGAAATGAATTCCTTTGGAGAGAAATGAAGGTCACCACAATCTGTTGTTAAGAGGATTGAAAATCAAACGCTTAAATGGTATGGCCATGTACAAAGAATGGAAAATGAAAGATGGCCAAAAAAATATATACCAATGGTCACCCCCTGGAAGAAATAAACATGGTAGACCAAGATGGAAATGGAAAACCTACGTCAGAACAATAATGGAGGATAGGAATTTGGAAGAGGGAGATTGGAATGATAGAGATAAATGGAAACTGAAGACGGCAAAAAATAAGTGGTGGAAAGCCGAAGAAGAAGAAGAAATGTTGTTCGTCCATCACGTGATGGAAGGACTCAATGTCCT
Organism: Diploptera punctata; assembly: GCA_030220185.1. NCBI lineage: Eukaryota > Metazoa > Arthropoda > Insecta > Blattodea > Blaberidae > Diploptera > Diploptera punctata. The sequence continues at coordinate 1,513,759 of JASPKZ010003855.1, forward strand.
GATGTGTAAATAGGTCCATGTCCTCATTCCAGGAGGCAGAAAAAGAAGCAATTTTTATTGATTTTTAATTTAAAACTTTAATTTTGGTTCTGGATGTCCTTTGATGAAGGAGGTTGCTAATCTGTTGCAAGTCTTAGAGGAGATGATCTTATTAATATGCGTATGGAAATATGGGGAGAAGGGCAGTGATTCAGTGGCTGAGGGCGGAATGCATGACACATTCTACTAACCTCAGTAATTTATGTGTTATGAAATTCATATCATGACTGCATACTCAAGCACTTTGAGCTACCACATGCTATTCTGCCATTTGCTTTTTTTTTTTTTGCTTTGTTTTTTGTTGAATGTTTCTTCATTCATTTCTGCAAGCGAAGATTTATATTCATTGCCAATTATCAGCGAATTGCCAATTATGAACGAAGTGTACTTTTATTTTAAACTTACAATGGAATTATGATGATCTTGACGAAGATTTCCGGGCTGTAGGCCGTGGTCTCGAGGCTTGAAGTTCCCCGACGTTTATTTTATTTTATTTATTTCACCTTTATTTTACCTGGCAGAGTTAAGACCATAAAGCCTTGTCTGTCACTCAACCAGGTTTTAAGAAAATACAAAAAAGTAGTCTTACATCTAAATTACAATAAGCATAAACAATAACATGTTAAAAAATACAATAAAATTAATATTTATAATGTATTTTCATCTACTCTAGATTTAAGGAATTTAATGTAGTATACATACAACCTGCAGGAAGAAGAAGACCAGGACGTCCACTCAAAAGACTTCTGGATGGTGTTTCTCTTGAGGCCGAAACAGGTCAACAAATGGCCTAAATTCGTGAATGTACTATGATGATGATGATGATACATACAAGATATATAAAAAAAACGAGAAAAAAATATGAATGACATAGTATACATTTAAATAAATAGAGAAAAAATAATTATTAGACAACAGGTAACTGTATAAGCGTGACTTAAAAGTGCAAAGTGTGCGGCAAGGAGGATGCCAGACGCAGTCTCTGGCGAAACGTCGGGGAACTACAAGCCTCACGACCACGGCCTACAGCCCGGAAATCTTCTACAAGATCATCATAGCAACTCCGGCCGTGAAAGCCTAAGTCAATTACAATGGAACTGTCAACCATTGCCTGCCGAAATCTACTTTGACATTTCTCCCAGAGAATCCTTATGATCTATCAAGGCCGTGTCCTAAATATTAATTTCTGTTTTTAACTGCAAGGCACATAAATCGAAGCCAAAATGCAGCAATGACAACCCACTGTGCGAAGCAGTATTTGAGAATAAAGGTAAAAGTGAAGGTAAAGTCATCCCACTACAGGCCATAGGAGACCCTTGGGGTAGAATTTTGTTAAGGCTCCCACTTTTTCTAGACAATCGGCACTTGATGTCAGCCGGGTTGTCAGCCCTGCGTCCCGGCCGCCTTTACCCGCAGAACAAGCGTGTGGTAAGCCTACTCATTTTCGTTGGAGGCTGAATCGACACCAGGATCAACTTGTCTTTTTCAGTATCTTTAGTTGACTATTTAACTCATGCCCCAAATGGGAGTCAATGACCAATCACATTACAATGATTTTTTATTTACAACCAACCACACTCGTGTTTCGCCTAGAATTTACGAACTAAAGTTTGTAATAATAAAGAAAGCACCTCCTTTTCAACATTCTGAATAGGTCATAGCATTATTTTGCAGTGACTGACTCACTAAGAAATGCGGCTATGTTCTGTATAAATCTCAGACAATACTCGCCAAAATAACACTGAGCAACAAAAAAAAACTTTTTTTTGTCTCAGAAAGAAAAATAGGCCTATGTGATTCTGATAGTACTTTCTCTCCTGAATTCAAATGTGATATCGGTTTTTCTCCATCACGCAAGGTTTCCGAGAGACAGGAATTTATAATTTCAAACACATTAATATTTTCTACATTCGTAACTACACAATATTCGAACATTCGGACTCACTTAAAAGTAAGAAATTACTATTTTCTGCTATATTTCACCTGTGGAGCATCCATCTTGATGGTCCAACAATAATCGGCCAGCATATTAGGATTCCATTTGCCTTGATATCTCTTTTCCATAGCTGAAATCACCTGAGTTAACTCATTTGGCCTTATTTTACAATGGACAAATGGACGAAAAAATGTTTATTAAAAAATAATTATTTAAATCCATTAATTGATATTGAAATAAAAAAACTGTGGGTGATGGAGAAATTCCGAATATATATTTGAAAACACGATAAAAAACTGCATTAAGTACAGCTTTTGGTACTGATGAGACAAAAATCATGTTGACCAGTGTAATCCCCCCATACATTTCTGTACGAAAATATTTTCCTGAGAAAACTGTACATCTGCGGCCCCAAAACATATAGGCCCTACGATAAAAAATCTGTTTACTTATATTAATTCCACCCTCTATTAATGGGTATATGTATGTAAGACAAATGTCAGGAAGCATAGGACCCAACGGTCCCCGAAAATCATCGGTCATCATCATCATCCTTATCATTTCACCGGTGTGGAAAGCTATAGAAAGCTACCACATCTATAATTTACCTAGTAGCCTATAACTGCAAAACATAGCATGAAAATGCTATGATTGCAGTGAAAGGCTTGGGCAGAGTACTACAGAAATATATAGAATATAACTAACTTACTGGCACTATCGAACCCGGAGGTTCATGACCGCGCGAACATAAGCTCTCCATACATCCCCATCCTGAGCTAATGTTTTCGAATCATCCCCTGTATAATCTACTTCCCTCAAATCATAGTTAACGTTATTCTTCCATCTCATTCTTGGTCTACCAACTGGGCGTTTTCCCTCTGGTTTTCCTACAAGAAGCTTCCATGCACGTCTTTCATTCCCCATTCGTGCCACATGTCTTGCCCATCGCAGTCTACGAGACTCAACTGTTCTCATTATATCTGGCTTCCTATAAAGACCATGTAGTTCATTGTTAGTAATCTTCTCCATTCACCTGTTTGTTCATATCTCTTTGGTCCAAAGATTTTCGTAAGAACTCTATTCTCAAATACTCGTAATCTTCTTTCCTCCCTTAGGGTCGGTTTCACCAACAGAGTTTAAACTATGCATTATACACGGGGAAAACTAGCGTAATACAGTTACCTCGGTTGGTGGAACCGACCCTTAAAGTAAGATAGAATATATTATAAGAAATTTTGTTGGGTTTTCAACGTCAAAAATTCAACTTTGCCACTGGTTCAAACATTTCGAATTGATCCCACATGCCATTATCAACGAACGAAAGGTTTGATTTACTGGTATAGATAGGCTCATACCATCAGCAGTACTTATTCTTTGACTCATAGAACCTGAGAAGTATTTGTTAGTTATAGCCCCTACTTATATCTGTGAAAATTTACAATATAACACGTAAGTTATATATATATATATATATAGCCTATGTGTGTGTGTTTGTGATTTGTATGAAAATTTGTTTTTCTGTTTTCTATTATGTTCTAAAACTATGGGGCGTTGGACTTCATCTGGAACGAAATTTTAAAAGTCGCTCTAGCGATCGCAATTTTCGGTGATTCACAACGAAACTCGGTATATGCCATTAAAATATACCGAGGTAGATAATACCCAGACATCTGCGAAATCCGACAGTTAGAAGTGTAGGTTTACCTGAAATCCGAAATTAAGAATTAACTATAACAAATGTCATAGTTGGTTCGTCGCCATATATGCCATATAATTTAATTAAGCTCTGTAATAGCCTATATAATTTATTGTCCACCGCTGTGGTCTCGACGTTGCGTGCTGCCGTGTCACGCAGCGGTCCCGGGTTCGATCCCCGATCGGGACGGTTTTTCTGGATGAGGTTTTTATCGGGGTTTTCCGAGAAAAGTCGGAAAAACTTTAAGGCCCAAACGGTCCCCGAAATCATATGGCCATCGCAATCATCATCATTCATATTCATCTTAGATTAAGCTTAGGATTAGGGACTCTCCTGGCGCACCACTATCATCATCACCCATCATATCATCGGGGCAACGTAACCCCGCCTTTCAGAAGCCCCAACCTCAGAAGTGGGTTACAATTACGCCAATGCCAAAAGAGAACACCAGGAATGTCGGAAGACAACCTGAGGGATTTGCAAAAATTTATTTAGGCCAAACAGCGCGCAACGGGTATTATCAAATATAAATTCAATATTAGATTTTGTGAGATACAGACAGCTAAAATGGTATGGTCATATATAGGCCTATATAGCCTATGTAGAAAGCCAGAGACAAAATTACCGAGAAAAGCTTTGGGAAGGATTCCACCTGGGAAAGGAACGAGAGGTCGACCAAGATTAAAATGGATGGATAATATCAGAACAAGTATGATGGAGATAGGTCTGGAAAAATTGGAATGGGAAGATAGAGAAGATGGGGAAAGAAGATAAAAATGTTAAACGCTTTGGACACAGGGAGATGTTTTTTACATTGTAAACCTATACGCCTATATATATGTGTGACATGATAAGAAAAATAAATGCCTGGACGGGATTCGAACCCGGAACTATGGGTCGGTACCCCAGCGATATATATATAATATATATATATATATATATATATAGGCCTATATATAGGCTATATGAGATGAAAATAAAAATGAATGTTTGAGTCGGGATTTGAACCCGAGTCTCTAAACTCTGTACGTTTAGCACTCTAACGACCTGAGCTACCCAAGTATTCCAACACAAACCTACATTTTTCTTATATATGTAGTATTCTCAATTCACACAAGAGGTGGCGGAAAATCGTTCTGACTGACATCTAGTTGCCAACATAACAGTTAAGCATTTTTTAAAGAGAATATTTACTTTATAGCAGTCACGTTTGTATATTTAAATGTTATAACTATAAAAAATATAAATAGTTATAACATATATATATAAGTACCTACTATTTCCCTTTTATCCCTTCAGGGCTATGCTATAATTTTAATGATGTTTATGGTGTATTGCTTTCTGACGGGTGGGCGGACGACCATGTGACCTGTAAAAAATGCGATCAGTCATGGCCTGATGACAACGACACAAAATAATCCTTAATCCTGGAAGAGTATTGCACTTGATTGGCACTCGGTAATAACAAAAGAAAAGAGGGTCCATATGGAATGCTGATGGAAGATGACGTTGAAAAACCTTGCAAGTGAAGTTTAATTTGTGTGAAAGAAAAAAAAAGTGTATATCTGACCGGAGGATTGGATTGGTGACGGTGTAGAACAGCTACAGAAGGAGAAATATGGCGGCTCGCTGATGACGTATGCCCCTCAATCCGTCACTGCCACCAACACTGCTCTGCTGGAATTGGATAGAGAGAAAGCTTGGGGCCCAGGGGGGTGGAAGGCTTAGCCTATAGGAAATTACATACACTCACAGGAAATAAAAACTATGCACTCCATTGTATTTTGTAGCCTTTCTATCATGCTCTATTGTAATAGAATACTATATATCAAATGCGCTCACCCTCTCCTTTAACGTTTTCGTGCATTATCAAACATACATAAAGATAATTAACGCTTCCAGAAGTATATTTTTGTAGTAGGAATTGTGTTATATTGTGTTTTTTAAGGCGTAGTGTTTGCGTAAAATTATAATAATTTGGGAGCACTGAAAAGCTTTTTGCTCATAATGGCTGAAAATATAAAAAGCAACTTAATCACCAAATGATTGTGCTTTTTTATACAGTTTTTGCTTGATGTATATATATACCATTTATATGAATATTTAACAGACCTATGTGGCTAAATTACACACTTCAAATTGCTTTGTAAATTAAGATGCATTAAATATTACAAAGAAAAGGAATACATTATTCTTAGTTTGAAGTAAAAATTTAACTTTATGTTGCCATAGAAACACAATACTTACTTACTTACTTACTCACTGGCACTATCGAACCCGTAGGTTCATGGCCGCACGGTCATAAGCTCTCCATACATCCCTATCCTGAGCTAATGCTTTCCAATCATTCCCTGTATAATCTACTTCCCTCAAATCATAGTTAATGTTATTCTCCCACCTCATTCTTGGTCTACCAACTGGGCGTTTTCCCTCTGGCTTTCCTACATGAAGCTTCCATGCAAGTCTTTCATTCCCCATACGTGCAACATGTCCTGCCCATCGCAGTCTACGAGACTTAACTGTTCTTATTATATCTGCCTTCCTGTAAAGACCATGTAGTTCATTGTTATGTAGTCTTCTCCATTCACCTGTCTGTTCATCTCTCTTTGGTCCAAAATTTTCCTAAGTACTTTATTCTCAAATACTTGTAATCTCCTTTTCTCTCTTAAAGTAAGAGTCCATGTTTCGCACCCATATAATATAACTGGTAGAATAACAGTTTTATATATTTTTCAGTTTAACGTTTTTTGAAAGGAGTTGGGACATCAAGAGTCTCTGCAATGCATAATAGCACGCATTTCCAGAATTGAGCCTATGTTTAATTTCTTTGTGCATCTCATTCCTATTTGTGATTATTGTTCCTAGGTATTTGAATTCAGCCACTTCCTCAAAATTTCCCTCATTTGTCATTAGCAGAAACACAATAATTATTAACAATTAGAGTTAGGACTTTTATGTAAGAAAAGATAGGCCTAAGATTTCAATACGGAGAATATGTATTATTCAACTGTTTGTGTGTGAAACCAAGATAAAAGACAGTCAGAAGTCTATCTTCTCATAATGCTATTCAACTGTTTGTATGTGAAACCAAAACAAAAGGCAATCATGAATCTAACTTTACATTATACTCTGTTGCAATCTTACCTTTTAGTATTATTTGTTAGAGATCTTTTTAAAGTAACTCCCCTTCTCACTGCTTTTGTTTCTGATTCAAATGACATCTTTATGTCTAAATGTGATTCACAATATATTTACATCAGTTAGGAAAAACCAGGTAAGTCTTCAAAGTGATTTTTTACAGGAGAGCAAAAACTAGTTCAATGACTTACATCAAAGAGTGCATACATCGAAAATGCAATGCTTAATAACATCGTCACTATTCGCTTGACGACTTACCCGTTTTTTACCGAATGTGCATCGGACCAAAAGCTATCGGGAGATGTTAATAACTCATTTTCGACCAAAAGTTGACTTACTCCGTTTTTCCTAACTGACGTAGATTTAATATTTAGTAAAAAATAATCGAACTATTTTTTTAAAACCCTGGCTCTAATAATAAAAATCTTTAAATTGACAATGTATCCTACAATATAGGCCTACATTCCTTAAATTATTTTTACAATACTTAATATGTAAGTTTCTGATTATAAGTCAAGATGGATGCAACATTCATCGAATGGAAGATCACAGAATACCCAAACAAATGTTAAGATATCAACCTGCAGGAAGAAGAGGACCAGCACGTCCACTCAAAAGACTTTTGGATGGTGTTTCTCTTGAGACCGAAACAGGTCAACAAATGGCCTAAATTCGTGAATGTACTATGATGATGATGATAATATGTAAGTTATTAATTTTTAATTTTTGTTTACTTATTTTTTAGTTGTAGTTTAATTTGCAAATAATAGTAGAGAAATATGGCCTAAAAATCTCCAAATGACAAAACGAAGACAATGACTTTAAATGGAATAAACTTAGAAGTAATCCATCCATAGTAATTCTGCCCGAAGGCAGGTCCTTCACTGCAATCATAGCATTTCCATGCTATGCTTGCAGCTAGGGAATTGTGTAGGTTGCTTTCCACACCGGTGAAGGATGATGGTGATAATGATAAGGATGATGATGATGATGAAGATGATGGCCATATGATTTCGGGTCCGTTTGGGCCTTAAAGTTTTCCTGACATTTGTCTTAAAGGTGAGGAAAAACCCCGATAAAAACCTCACCCAGAAAAACTGCCCCGACCGGGGATCGAACCCGGGCCCGCTGCGTGACAAGGCAGCACGCTACCTCGAGACCACAGCGGTGGACACTTAGAAGTAAAATAGGAATAAATAAGAGTATAATATAATTGATAAATACATTTAACTATCTCAATGTCGTACGAAACTGAGAAGGATATCACTAACAAAACTATGATATTTTGACAAATAACAGGAATTATAAATAGAAGTTAAGTCTCGTAGAACGTAATGGGCAGGACATGTGACACGAATTGGGAATGAAAGACGTGTGTGGAAGCTTCTTGTAGGAAAACCAGAGGGAGAACGACCAGTTGGTAGACCCAGAATGAGGTGGGAGTGTGACATTAACCATGATTTCAGGGAAGTAGATTATACAGGAGATGATTGGAAAACATTAACTCAGGTTAGGGATATATGGAGAGTTTATGTCCACGCGGCCATGAACCTATGGGTTCGATAATGCCAGTGAGTTATTTAGTTAATTAGTTATCTTACAACACTCCCAAGTACAAAATCATACAAGATTAAAAATCTATGACATTCTTGCAGTACAAAATTTTTATATGGATGTGAAACATGGACAATAGAGAAAAATATATTGTAAATCGCCATCTATAAAATTATAATTATGTTAGTATATTTCCGAATTAAACACAATTAACAAATGGTAAAATAATTTTTGTAATGTCTGCCAGAAAACGTTTGCACCATTTGTAAAATAAATTAGTCCATATTTTCAGAATCTTTAGTTCATATGTATGTACATATTTAACTATTATTATTATTATTATTATTATTAGTATTATTATTATTATTATTATTATTATTATTATTATTATTATTATTATTATTATTATTATTATTAACTTATTAATGTTTAGATTGTTTGAATCTCTTCCTATGAGATTTTGGTTCTTCAGTACACCTTCATTTAGGTCTTCCTTTATTCGAAGTCCTTTAAGTCGATACTGCAACCCCCTAATTTAGGAAAGCGCGATGAGTACATTCCTTAGACATGTAATTTTTTGCTTTGTTATTTCTGAATTTCTTGAACTATATTTTGTATTTTTAATTTATCGCTTATATCCGTGTTTCTTTACTTGTCCATTTTTGTTACACCTAGGAGTGGACGTAAAAAAAAACTTATCTGTGCCGTTTGAAATTTTGATTTGATTTTCCAGAGTTTAGCAATTTTCATTAAATATAAATATATTTTTTTATTTTTAGGTATGTTCCACAATACAGTGGTTCTCCTTCAACCCAAAGTGATTTGTCGCCAGAGGTTCCTGTCTAAAGCATCTTCTTCCCTCAAATCTCTAGCTTCCACACTTCTCCTCACTCCATCTATCCAACGTTCTCTAAGGTCTGCCTCTTCCACTTCTTCCATTAGCTTTCTAATTAAGAATCTTCTTTGGTATTCTATCTTTTTCCATTCTTATGAGGTGTCCATACAATTTCAAACGTTTTTCTTCTATTTTATTCTGTTTTTTTCAACTTGCATAATTTCCCTTATTCTGCTGTTTTTGACTATCTCTTCTTGAAATTCTTGTAAAATGACTCCAAAAATCCAATTTTACTACTAACACCTTGTTCACTTATTTACTTACTGTCCAGGTTTCGGAGCCATTAATAAAATGCTTTATAACGAAATTTGAAATATAGTTTTCTTCGTTCTGTGTTGAAATTTGAATTTTTTAATGTATTTACAAAATGTATTTTATCAATTTCGAAAATTGTCTTTATCACTTTGTCCTTTTGGCACTCCTCTAATGAGGAAAGTTTTATATATATATATATATATATATATATACACACAATATTTTTATTCCAAAGCACTAAGTTTAACATACCAATGGATCTTCTTCCAACTTTTATTTATTATTCATTCAATTTCTGGAGTTGAATTCTCATTTTTATCGAAAATAGATCCTAAATAGGCCCTATTTAATATTTTTACAATTACGTATTCTTCCTGAATTACATATCGTAAATCTGTAAGTAAGTAATAACTTTTACATTTTTTTTATCAAGCAATGTTCTGAGTTTGAATATTAACTTCTGAAAGGTTACACGTGATTTTAAAAACACTTGACATTGCAGGAGTTTGATTTGACTCTGTGTTAGATAACGAATCGCTTATGATAATAATTTTGATCAATTTGAAATGATAGTCCCCCAGGTGTAGCTGTCGAATTTTCATCATACTAACAAACATCTGTCAATACAGGTTGTTTATTCTGTTTTCCAATATTACAAAAACAATAAATCATCATTTCTATCCACCCTTCATTGTTAACTGTAAATACAATAATCAATATGGCTTTCAAAACAGCAAAGCCCTGCGCAGGGAAACAGTTCACTGAATCGGTACAGGTGTTCACAACCATGACAATTACATTTAATCGTGCTCATTATGCAAGTACAACATTTAATTTTGCTCTTTTAGCTTAAATACAACATAGCTATCGAATAAATAAAGCTTTCTAAATTAATAGGTTGCCGTGACTGACAATACGTACCTACATTTTTAAAATTCATTACGAAACCCTCTAGCTATACCTCTACATCGAATATCTCACTATTCCTCATCCTTCCTTGTTTCGGTCACCCGACTCTGGAATTCCCTCCCCTCGTATATCAAGGACTGCCCGACTCAAAAACAATTAAAAACTCAATACATATTACCTTAGACAATATAATATATAAGGTGTTCTATGTGTACTTTTATTATACCTTTATACAGTGTGTCCACAGTGAGATTCCCTCATTTTAAAAGTCTGTAATGTTTTTATGTCAGGTTGTACAACTGTGAATCTTGAAAGAGCAGAAACAGCAACTCAAAAAGTTTGTCCCCTCAGGGGTCCTCATCTAGGGGATATGTGGATGGCGACCACAAGGTGCCCAAGCTGTGCAAAACATTTCTTCCACTTGCTTGTGTTTTGCACTCTTTTAACTTTACTATCTAACCTCTCTTGGTTAACTCTTGTTTTTTCGACCCCGACGCTATTAGGGCATCCGAGGGCTAGGGAGTCCTTCCTTTTTTCCATTTCTTCTTTCCTTTATTTTCTTTTCTTCTCCAGAAAAGCCTGACCAGAGGCTATAAGATGGCAGCCCCATCACTGGTCTTGCCTTCCTTTGGCCAGCAACCAATCGAAGGGACTATTATTATGCTTTCAAGTCTTATACGAGAATTTCCCATAAGGGAAAATTTTCTATAGGATCGTAACAGGCCTCGGCCTAATACTTGGAAGGAAGAAGAAGAAGAAGAAAAAGTTTATGTGGTAATGTTGTAGTGCGCACAGTACCCGTAGTGGCGCTGCAACAAACGATTGTTTCTAAAATGGAGATTCCAAACGAGCATGCTCAGGTTGTCTGGTGGTATGCTGAAACGAAGTCCATTTGTACTGGACTTAAAACAAGGCATTAGAGATGTTATAGACTCAGTGACAGAAGACATGCTGTACAACACATGGCGAAATTGGCTATAGCTTGGATATTCTTCGCACCACCCGAGGCGCACATGTCCAAGTGCACTGAACTAAAGTTTGTCACAAACACAAAATTAAAACTTTATGAGTTACTTTATCATTTTCGTGTGTAGTAATTATAGTACACAACATTTCCTTTGCGCTATGTTTGTTTGAAATGAGGAAATCTCACTGTGGACACCCGGTATTTTTAAACTTTCTTTACTTACTTACTTACTTACTTACTCACTGGCACTATCGAACCCGTAGGTTCATGGCCGCGCGGACATAAGCTCTCCATACATCCCTATCCCGAGCTAATGCTTTCCAATCATTCCCTGTATAATCTACTTCCCTCAAATCATAGTTAATGTTGTTCTCCCACCTCATTCTTGGTCTACCAACTGGGCGTTTTCCTTCTGGCTTTCCTACAAGAAGTTTCCATGCACGTCTTTCATTCCCCATACGCGCAACATGTCCTGCCCATCGCAGTCTACGGGACTTAACTGTTCTTATTATATCTGGCTTCCTATAAAGACCATGTAGTTCATTGTTATGTAGTCTTCTCCATTCACCTGTCTGTTCATCTCTCTTTGGTCCAAAAATTTTCCTAAGAACTTTATTCTCAAATACTCGTAATCTCCTTTCCTCCCTTAAAGTAAGAGTCCATGTTTCGCATCCATATAATATAACTGGTAGAATAATAGTTTTATATATTTTCAGCTTAACGTTTTTTGAAAGGAGTTGGGACATCAAAAGTCTCTGCAATGCATAATAGCATGCATTTCCAGAATTGAGCCTATGTTTAATTTCTTTGTGCATCTCATTCCTATTTGTGATTATTGTTCCTAGGTATTTGAATTCAGCCAATTCCTCAAAATTTCCCTCATTTGTCATTAGCTGTCCATTTCCATTATATACTGAATTTCTACGTGTGACCATATATTTAGTTTTACTGATATTTACTTCCAGTCCTAATTTCTTAGTGTTACCCAATAGTGTGTGCGTGTTGGCCTTTAGTATAACCTCGCTATCGGCCAGTAGTACTACATCATCAGCATAAACTAACAGCTTATTAATACCATTCAGTTGTAAGCCTTCCTCATTCTCTAAAGATTTAATGGCATGCTCAAGTTCAAAATTAAATAGTAGAGGAGATAGTGCATCTCCTTGCTTCAACCCATTCTGGATTTCAAAAGTGTCTGAAAACTGTTTGCCTTTCTTTACAAGCTGATTTCTTAATCAAATTATAGGCTAGGTTATTGTTATTATTATCGTTTATATCCATTGCCAACTTTATACTGTGCAGTCTGCCTATATCTTTGATGTATCATTAATCGTGTAGATAAATCGTAATTGTTATTATATGTATAATTCAATCTGGTATAATCTACAGAAAGGTCTGTATGAACTTAACAAAATTACAGAAGAATATGGATTAAAGATATCTACAGAAAAGACAAAAATTATGGCATTTCAAGGTGTAGATCCTGTCAGAAGTAAAATTGTACTGGACAATAACATTTTGGAGCAGGTGAATAATTTTACATATCTAGGATGCAATATCTCATATGAAGAAGAAAAGGATGTAAATGCAAAAATATCTAAATTTTTAAGAATTTTAGGGTTAATAAATTCTATCTTCAAGCCACAGTCCAAAAGCATTCAAGACTGAAAGTGTATAAAACACTGGCTCTTCCAACTCTTTTGTATGGTAGCGAAGTATGGACGTTGAAACAGAAGGATACACAGAGACTTAGATCTGCTGAAATGAGATATCTTCGGAGGACTGCAGGATACACGCTACTAGATCACAAAAAAATGAAGACATCTTAGAAGAATTACACATGGAATCTTTAGAAAACAAAATTTGTGATTATAAGTCAAGATGGATACAACATGTTCATCGAATGGAAGATCACAGAATACCCAAACAAATGCTAAGATATCAACCTGCAGGAAGAAGAAGACCAGGACGTCCACTCAAAAGACTTCTGGATGGTGTTTCTCTTGAGGCCGAAACAGGTCAACAAATGGCCTAAATTCGTGAATGTACTATGATGATGATTTAATCTGGTGAAGTGGAAGAGAAGACCTTACAGTCTTAACTGCATCAGGTAAAATAAATAAATAAATAGACACATAAGTAAATAAATAAATACAACACGGCTATTATTTGACAATAAAGTACTTAGGAAAATTTTTGTACCAAAGAGAGATGAACAGACAGGTGAATGGAGAAGACTATACATAACAGTGAACTACATGGTCTTTATAGGAAGCCAGATATAATAAGTAAAGTTAAGTCTCGTAGATTGCGATGGACAGGACATGTGGCACGAATGGGGAATGAAAGACGTGCATGGAAGCTTCTTATAGGAAAACCAGAGGAAAAACGCCTATTTGGTAGACCAATAATGAGATGGGAGAATAACATTAACTATGATTTGAGGGAAGTAGATTATACAGGGAATGATTGGAAAGGATTGGCTCGGGATAGGGATGTATAGAGAGGTTATGTCTGCGCGGCCATGACCCTATGGTTTCGATAGTGCCAGTGAGTTACTTAGTTTGAGTTAAGTAGTGAAATGGAAGAGAAGACCTTACGGTCTTAACTCCATCAGGTAAAATACGTAAATAAAATAAATAAATACAACATGGCAATCGAATAAATAAAGCTTTCTAAATTAATAGGTTGCCATGACTGACAATAAGTACAAACATTTTTAAAATAATCAATTGAGTTGGTGTTTACTTGATGAAAATCCATATTTATTAATTAAATAAAAATAAAACGTAGTTTTATTTGATTTTCATATTTAATAAATAATTCAGTGACAGCTGTTTCGGTACACTGTACCTTCTTCAGACATGTTAACAAATTATTTTATTAAAAATTATTTTTAAAATTCATTACGAAACTTAGTTGCTATGTAAAAGTTAAAAATATAGTCAGTTAAGTCTGGTAGACTGTGATGGGCAGGACATGTGGCTTGAATGGAAATGAAAGAGAACCACATAAGCTTCTTGTAGGAAAACCAGAAGGAAAGAGCCCAGTTCGTAGGCCATAAATGAAGTGGAAGAATAACATTAATCATGAAGTGAGGGAAGTAATTTATGATAGACTACGTTTGTGAAAAAAAAAAAAAGTTTCACCGGAACCACAACGGTAGACTCGTCCATTTTATAAGAATGTAAATTGTTGAAGTAAGATTCAATCTTTATAAACCTATATAAAAATGAGTGTGAGTATATCTGACTTTTATGGAATCAAAAACTACTTCACCGATTTCAATGGGGTTTTTACCATCATTTAAATTTTTTCTGAGACAGTTAACGTATAGCCTATAACATTTTACCATGAGTGCTATAGGACCGGAGATAAAAAATAGATCGGTGCTCTAAAAAGTAGCTTTTAGACGCTTAAACTGCCCAAACCATAACAAACACGCCAAATTAATGTATACAAAATCCAAAAAAAATCTACAAAAAAAGTCCGCGACTGCATATGTCTATCTTTTACACATAACACAGTAACCATTTGTGTCTTTCATAATTATATTCAAAGTAAAAATTTAATTACAAATATTGTACAAACAATTCAATGTTACTCCTGTAAACTCTTAGTGACTAACTAACTCACTGGCACAATCGAACCCGGAGGTTCATGGCCGCGCGGAAATAAGCTCTCCTTACATCCATATCCTGAGCTAATATTTTTTAATCATCCCCCGTATAATCTACTTCCCTCAAATCATTCTTGGTCTACCAACTGTGCGTTTTCCCTCTGGCTTTCCTACAAGAAGCTTCGATGCAAGTCTTTCATTCCCCATACGTGCAACATGCCCTGCCCATCGCTGTCTACGTGACTTAACTGTTCTTATTATATCTGGCTTCCTATAAAGACCATGTAGTTCATTGTTATCTAAGTCTTCCCCATTCACCTGTCTGTTCATCTCTCTTTGGTACAAACATTTTCGTAAGTAGTTTATTCTCAAATACTTGTAATCTCATTTTCCTTATTAATTAAGAGTCCATGTTTCACATCCATATAATATAACAGGTAGAACAATAGTTTTATATATTTTCAGTTTAATGTTTTTTTAAAGGAGTTGGGACGTCAATAGTCTTTGTAATGCATAATAACATGCATTTCCAAAATTCAGCCTATGTTTAATTTAATGTTAGTGCTATAATATTATTAAATGTTTAACAATTTATTGCAGTAAGTTTAGTACATATTTTGATTTGATATTTCTTTCTGTGCATTTCACTATATTGGAGACTGAAAAGGAAATTCTTTATCATATTTATACTTAATTTCTTATTATTATTATTATTATTATTATTATTATTATTATTATTATTATTATTATTATTATTAAAAACGTTGCATTATTATTAAAAACATTAGAATGGTGTCTACCTGGAAGAAGGATGACAGGTAGACCTCGAAACTCGTAGATGAAGGTAAGAAGGACTGGAATGAGAGCAAGAGGACTGGAGGATATGGAGTAGATGGAGAGAGACGAGTGGAGACGAAAAATAAAACTTTAGGCATAGAAAGATGTGTAAACATTAAAATTCTGTAGGCCTATATAAATAAATTATTATTATTATTATTATTATTATCATTATTATTATTATTATCATCATCATCATTAGTATTATTACTGTTATTATCATCATCGTCTAAAATGTTGTTTATACATGAAATTTTCATTGCAACATTTAATATCTTTTTAATTAGTACAGTAATATAGCCTATATATAGGCCAAATCTAAATATGTATTTTGCGATTTGTGCTGGTTGAGTGGTAGAGAAGGCCTTATAGCCTTAACTCTGCCAGAATAAATGAAACATTAGTATTATTATTATTATATTATTAAATTGTTTATCCATTACTTGTTTAAATCATATTCTTCACGCGAAAAGAGGTGTCGCGAATCCGGCTAGTCTACTGTAGTATCAAATAAAATTAGCTTATAATAGGCCTATATATCATTTTATATAAGATGATGTTTCTCCAGACATACGCCTAATGCTATGGACTTTTGTACAATGAATGTGGAAACTGATGTAATCTGTTAGATTTAGCAAACAAACAAAACTTTTGTTACTGTTAGTGCTTGCAAGAGACGTTTGGAATCTCAGTTTTTCTGGTATTCAATTCTGTTAGAATAGTACAGTATTTCATGATGGCGTCTAGGATCTCTCTGGGCTTTCAAGTTCTTTCTCAACTCTTCTCGATAGAAAAGTGTAGGCCTATTATAAATGGGATGCGCACGCATTCAGACAGAGATTTGCATCTTCGTGCCTAGTGACGACGCCATCTAATCCATAGCCATTTCTCTCTGAAACATAGAGCCCTTCTACCTTTTTCCTGCTATCTGTCTAACCCTTTCCCAGTTCCATCAACTCTACTGAGAACGTGTATATTTCACTAAGCGGATCCCTCTCAGCTACCTTCACACATGTTTATGCTTTTCTAATCTCAAATAATGTTTGTAACTTACAAAATTAAGTAACATTATTTTTAAATTAACTCGCTGGCATTATCGAATCCGTAAGTTCAGGTAGCGCGGACATAAGCTCTCCGTACAACCTTATCCTGAGATGTTTTCCAAACATCCTCTGAATATTTTAAAATACCTTTTCGGGATTCTTGGCCGTGTCTTGCAGTGTTGTCTTCTCGACGATTCGTCACCTTCTGTGAGTGACATCTTCAGGAGATTTTGCTCGTGTTTATTTTCATAAGTAATGCCACGAGTGATTTCCAAATGATCGATAAATTCACGACTGACGAAGTGAGGAGTGAGTTTATCTAGAGAATTTGGAAATCAAGAGTGGAATTTGTTAGGACTATTTAACGAATCAAATTAAGCTGTTTACTCACAAATCGTTATTTAAATATAGTTATTTTAAAATATTTATATATTTAATGTAAACGGCGATGTTTGAAAACAAATCACAAATGTGAGGTTATGTTCATTCACTGCTGCTTGATCATATTATTTATTGCCAAATAAGATCGCAATATTGTAAGAGTGCACCCAAGTGGAGAAATAATGAAACACATCAAACTATATATCATAATCAACATTACGGGTTATTCATTAATTTTTTTAGTAAACAACTCAGTAAAATCAAGGAATATTTTCATTATTTGCTATAGCCTATTCAATGTATTTGTTGGAGAAAAATAATGTTTTGACCTGTTTAGAACATTAGAAAGGAGGAGCCTTCTTTATCACAAAAGCAGGAGCTGATAAAGAGAAATCGATAAAGAGCGAGGTGAAACACGACTCTCATTGGTGTAAAACAGAATTCATTGAAACGTGATTGGTCATTGGCTACCATTTGCGACATGAGTTAAATAGTCATAAGTAATGCCACGAGTGATTTCCAATTTATCTAGAGAATTTGGAAATCAAGACTGGCATTTGTTAGGACTATTTAACGAATAAAATTAAGCTGTTTACTCACAAATCATTATTTAACTATAGTTATTTTAAAATATTTATATATTTAATGTTAACGGCGATGTTTGAAAACAAATGAGAAACGATCGGTACGCTTCGTTTGCTTCTTTAGTTCATCACTTCAACCAGACCATAATATTTATTGCCAAAGGATGGCAATGTTGTAAGAATGCACCCTAGTGGACGTTATAGGTATTAATTAATTTCTGATGTCCTATGATGTAAATATGTCAATTATATTTTTCTGCAACGTCTTTTCCTGGAAAATAATTCGCTTAAGAAAGTGCAAACTGGGTTTTTTTGTGGTATAATAAATTGCTACAAATGTTTTTATATTATTTCTCGCATGCGCTATCTGCTGACATTCATGCACTCTATATGTATAGTGCATGAATGTCAGCAGATAGCGCATGCGAGAAATAATATAAAAACATTTGTAGCAATTTATTATACCACAATATATATATATATATATATATATATATATGGTATGATAAGAAAAATAAATGCCTGGACGGGATTCGAACCCGAATCTCTGAGTCTGTACCTCAGTGTGATATCCATTACACCACCAGGCGAATCCAATTCAAACATTTATTTTTTTCTTATATATGTATTATATTCCCCATTATTACTAGATGTCGCGAGAAGTCAGTCTTCACTGCCATCTAGTAGCTGACTATAACAAGTAAACAAATTAAAGAGAACATTTTTACTTTATAGCAGTGACGCTTTATCGATGTTATAATTAAATATTTAACATTGAGCAATGCAAGCTTAATATGGTATGATAAGAAAAATAAATGCCTGGACGGGATTCGAACCCGGATCTCTGAGTCTGTACCTCAGTGTGATATCCATTACACCACCAGGCGAATCCAATTCAAACATTTATTTATTTTTTATGTATATATTATATATATATATATATATAATCTGGTAGCCGTATTTCTTAGATGGTCAGTCCTGCAAAACAATGCTATGACCTGTTCAGAATGTTCGTCACTGTAACCGGATCATATTAATTATTGCCAAAGGTTCGCAATATTGTAAGAATGCACACTAGTGGAGAAATTTATAACCTAAATTATAGGTATTAATTAATTTCTGATGTCCTATGATGTGTCCCGCGCCGTAGCCGAGCGGATAAGGTAGAAAGCCTTGGCGCAGAGCTACGGGACTTGCGCTGGTTCGAGTCTCCATGGGGGAAGACATTTTCTCATGGTATTTCGGCGAGTATGGGACCGGTGCCCACCCAGCATCGTGAAGCAATTGTCTCCATGGGGGAAGACATTTTCTCATGGTATTTCGGCGAGTATGGGACCGGTGCCCACCCAGCATCGTGAAGCAATTGGGTAGCTACAATAAGTAGCGGCTCCAGGTTGAGGAACCAGCTATAACGGCTGGGAACTCGACATGCTAACCACATGTCACCCCTACACTTGCTGTTGATCATCTACCTCTGTGACTGACACATGTGGATGTGAAGGCCCAGCAGCCGGCTGGTAAAAGGGCAACCGCTGAAAAGTGGAAAGACCCTCAATCGGAATGTCCTATGATGTAAATATGTCAATTATATTTTTCTGCAACGCCATTTCCTGGAAAATAATTCGTTTAAGAAAGTGCAAACAGCGGTTTTTTTTTTGTGGTATAATCAATTGCTACAATTTTTTATTACCTTCCGCATGCATCTGCTGACATTCCTGCACTATATATACAATCTGGTAGCCGTATTTCTTGGGGGGTCAATCACTGCAAAGTAATGCTATGACCTATTCAGAATGTTAAGAAGAAGGAGCTTTCTTTATTATGATAAAATTCGGTTGATAAATTCGAGGCGAAACACGACTGTGATTGGTTGTAAATAAAAAATCATTGAAACGTTGATCGGTCATTGTCTCCCATTTGGGGCATGAGTTAAATAGTCGTACAAACTGCTAACTAGTTGCTAAGTTGTGATTTTTCCGTAACTGTGATTCTTAGTACATAATTTCAACCAATTAGTGATGTAGCCAGTTATGATGAATTATGAATTCCTGTCAATATTTCAGAGTGTCCATCTACCTCAATTTTTTCCTTATCCCTCATGACAAATGGAGATTTTAAAAAGAATTTGGAACCCGATAAACACCTGTTTGTTGATGTGTTAATAATACATCATCAATCGATTGTTAGATTATCTTTCGGGATAAACAGAAAAAAAAGAACAATCCATTTTGTAATGATAAATACGTAATAATGTGACCATTTGATAGATATGTCAGTGCTGACATAAAAATCATGTCTATTATTAATTGCAGCCCCAATTAACACGTCACGCCGTATTCATATCAGTTTATTTCTTCCATAATCTAGCACAGTTAGCTGTTTTATATACTCTAGAATTTTTGATAGCTAGTTACGATTTTTATGTATGAAACTAAAAGGTAAGATTGCAACACAGTATAATGAGAAGTTAGACTGATGACTGTTTTTTGTTTTGGTTCCACGTACGGACATTTGAATAATAATATAAGTAAGATTTCTGACTGTCTTTTATCTTATTTTAACACACAAACAGTTGAATAATATGTACTATCTGCATTGCATTATTATATTTTTTTGCGCGATGGTACGTTTTGTCGTACTTACAGCAATGGCGACCATTATTCAAAGTTCAACTTCCTACATTTCAGGGTTGCCAACCTAAATAACTGTACTGTAATATTACATTTACACCCACGTGCGGGGAGTAAAACCACTGCCCTCTGTGTATACTACGTGCAATGTATATACAGAAAATATCGAAAAGGTAGTGTTAATATACATTATACGAAACAAATCACTGCGTTTAAAATGAACTGAACTTTATTTGAAACAATATAAAACAATGAATACGTACTTGCGACCATGTTATCAATAATTGTTCTCAAGGCCTCCTGTTGTTTCAACTAATAAACATTGCACACACTGTTAACGTTAGTCAATTGTTTATTATGAACGCAAATATTTCCAACAAAGATATTATTTTACCATTATTTTGAAAACAACATCGCGCAAAAAATAATGTACAACGCACGTTTGTGAAGTGTTTTACAGAATCTCGGAAATTAAAAACTTCACTATCGCTCGGTTTTTAAACATTTTTCCTCGATTCTGTAAAAACCACTTCCCAATCTCGCATCGTAATAAAGGCTACTAATAAAAAATTAAGTATTTTCAAAGCAATTGATTACAACATGTCCAAATAATGGACCCATCCAGCATTTCTAAATTAGCCTTTCAGTATAAACCTAAAGGACTTTGAGATAAAGAAAGACCACATTTAAGATAGATTGAACTACCACATCTTGAGATCTTATAGGAACAGACACAAACGACCGAAACCTAAAAAAACTTCATGACAATGATGATGATGATGATGTTGAAACCAGCAAAATTGGACCATACATTTGAATTGCATAGTTCATGAAAAAGAGACTCTTGACGTCCCAACTCCTTTCAAAAAACGTTAAGCTGAAAATATATAAAACTATTATTCTACCAGTTATATTATATGGGTTCCAAACATGGACTCTTACTTTAAGGGAGGAAAGGAGATTACTAGTATTTGAGAATAAAGTACTTAGGAAATATTTTGGACCAAACAGAGATGAACAGACAGGTAAATGGAAAGTACACAACGGTGAAATACATGGTCTTTATACGAAGCCAGATATAATAATAACAGTTAAGTATCGTAGACTGCGATGAGCAGACATGTGGCACAAATAGGGAATGGAAGATGTGCATGGAAGCTTCTAGTAGGAAAACCAGAGGGAAACCGCCTAGTTGGTAGACCAAGAATGAGGTGAGAGAATAACATTAACTATGATTTGAGAGAAGTAGATTATACATGGAATGATTGAAACATATTAGCTCAGGATATGTATGGAGAGCTTATGTCCGCGCGGCCATGAACCTACGGGTTCGATAGTGCCAGTGTGTTAGTTAATTTATGAAATTGCTGTTTGACGAACAGTTTGAATGTTTCCTCCACGGATGTAGGCCTACTAAGGAAAAAGCTTTAAGTGTATTTTTTTTCTACAGAGGTCCTTAATGGATCGACAGTAGATTCACAAAAAGTGTGTTTGTGTGGTAAAGTAGAAACAACAATCCAAGCCACGCATTGCACTCCTTGATATAAATTTCTAGTCTTATGTCAATGTCCTCTAGTGAGAAAAAAATCTTTCTTCCTTGTTTTCTTTTTCCTAACCTACTAGCTCTGGATGTTAGGTACTGGTAGCATTTCTTATAAACTTCGCTTGCTATATTTTCTATTCTTCTGTTAGACCAAGAAAAATGTATAACGCAACTCTGCTTCGATGCCTACTTCATCATACACATCCTCTCTCCCTCTCTCACTCCTCTATCTTTCAGTGGCGGCTCAATACCCAAATTATGAGTGAAGCTCTTTTACTAATAAATAAAACTTTGAGGAGTACACGATTAAAAATTTACAGCATTATGGCAGTGCAAGTGAGAATTGGACTCTTAACCGTTCAGACAGAAGAAAAATAGAAACTGCAGAAATTAAGTTCTTACGTTCAGTAGCAGATGTGACAATTTTGGACAGAAAAAAAATGAAGATATTAGAAAAGACTTACATAATTTTAATTTAACAAATATAATTGACAAAATTATTTTAGAAAATCAAAGTATAGAACAGGTGTCTAGTTTCAAATATTCGGGCTGTGATGTTGGCTACAATGTGGACTCCTAAATAAATAAATTTCAGACGGTGTGTGGAACAATACAGAGAACACTCAAAAATAAAATTAGAAAAGAAACCAAGATAAAAATGTATAATGTTATGGCGGTTCCCACAATATTGTATGGATGTGAAACTTGGGCTCCAATGAAAAAACAGAAGGATAGAATACAGACGGCGGAGAAGAGGTTCCTAAGACAAGTTAAAGGATGTACAAGACTTGATAGAATAAGAAATGAGGATATAAGAGAAGAATTGAAAGTACAGCCTTTATTGGATAAGGTCACGAATTACAGACAGAAATGGATTGATCATATGGATGGAATGAGTAAGGAGAGATATCCATTGTTAGCAAGGAATTATCAAGCAAGAGGAAGACAAGATGTTGGAAGACCTGGGCTGATGCATTATGAAGTCGGAACGGGCAATTGCGTAATCCCTGGAGTGATGATGATGATAATTGACAATAAAGAAACAACTGGTACGAACATGTTAAAAGATCGCCTACAAATACTCGTAGAATCCCCAAGAGGGCATAGAAGTATTGGATGGGAAGATTCATTAAACCCCGATTGATGTGAATACAGGTCAAAAGGACTAATTTCATGAAGTAGAAGAAGAAGAAGAGGAAGAGGAAGAAGAAGAAGCTCTTTTACACACAGGCCTGCTTCATCTTTCGCCACAAAATGTATGAAAATAAGTGAAAGTAAACTTTCATGCCATTTGTCATATATTTATTGTTTGAAAATATGAGGGATTTTCGAATAATTTTTATTTCTCCTAAATATGTTTTTCTTTAGGGTATTACCTAATGTATTTAATTACTTCTTCAGTTTTAATATATTAAATAAAGTTTTGTTTATCCTCCTGCATCTCGAAGAAAAGTTTAACAGGATTCTTAGGTAAATTTTGGAATTCCTTAGGTTTGGACAGGATGTATCTTTCTAAAATTGCCATGCTGCCATTAGAGGATCAATTGAATTTTAAGAAACCATCTTTACAAAATTTCTACTTTATAGAATGTATACTTCAATTACAATTTGAATTTTTTTAATGTATTTACAAAATGTATTTAATCAATTTCAAAAATCAATTGTCTGTATCACTTTGTCCTTGTGGCAATCCTCTAATGAGGAAAGTTATATATAATAATAATAATACTCATTTTTGTGCTTCATGGGTTTCTAGAGGGTCAGATAAAAAATGGGAGTTAAAAAATTTTTGGATGGTTTTTATGGGGTCCTAAATTGCGATTTTAACATATTATAGTTTTATTTTCACGTTTTATGGGTTCATAGGGATCAAAATAACACATTTTTAAGAAAAACATTTGGCGGCATTTAAGGGTATTTTATGCAAAGTATAATATAATATAATGGTACTGTACATCAACTATATGTAGACTTCAAAAAAGCATAGGATTCAATTAAGAGGGAGAAGTTATATAGTATCCTGCTGGAGTTCGGAATTCCTAAAAAGTTAGTTAGACTTATAAGAATGTGTCTAAATGGCACAAAGAGTAGGGTGCGTGTAGGCAAACAGTTTTCAGACACTTTTGAAATCCAGAATGGGTTGAAGCAAGGAGATGCACTATCTCCTCTACTATTTAATTTTGTACTAGAGCATGCCATTAAATCTTTAGAGAATGAGGAAGGCTTACAACTGAATGGTATTAATAAGCTGTTAGTTTATACCGATGATGTAGTACTATTGGGCGATAGCGAGGAGATACTGAAGGTCAACACGCACACACTATTGAGTAACACTAAGAAATTAGGACTGGAAGTAAATATCAGTAAAACTAAATATATGGTCACACGTAGAAATTCAGTATATAATGGAAATGGACAGCTAATGACAAATGAGGGAAATTTTGAGGAAGTGGCTGAATTCAAATACCTAGGAACAATAATCACAATTAGGAATGAGATGCACAAAGAAATTAAACATAGGCTCAATTCTGGAAATGCGTGCTATTATGCATTGCAGAGACTTTTGATGTCCCAACTCCTTTCAAAAAACGTTAAGCTGAAAATATATAAAACTATCATTCTACCAGTTATATTATATGGGTGCGAAACATGGACTCTTACTTTAAAGGAGGAAAGGAGGTTACGAGTATTTGAGAATAAAGTTCTTAGGAAAATTTTTGGACCAAAGAGAGATGAACAGACAGGTGAATGGAGAAAACTACATAACAATGAACTACATGGTCTTTATAGGAAGCCAGATATAATAAGAACAGTTAAGTCTCATAGACTGCGATGGGCAGGACATGTTGCGCGTATGGGGAATGAAAGACGTGCATGGAAACTTCTTGTAGGAAAGCCAGAAGGAAAACACCCAGTTGGTAGACCAAGAATGAGGTGGGAGAACAACATTAACTATGATTTGAGGGAAGTAGATTATACAGGGAATGATTGGAAAGCATTAGCTCAGGATAGGGATGTATGGAGAGCTTATGTCCGCGCTGTCATGAACCTACGGATTCGATAGTGCCAGTGAGTAAGTAAGTAAGTATAATATATTATAGTCAGCCGCTGTGGACTAGTGGTTAAGCTCCCTGCCTCTGGTCCCGAGGGTCGCGGGTTCCAGCTCGGCCGGGGTCGATGTATGAAAAATGCAAGGAGAAATTCCTTTCGGGAGGACGTTTCAGTCGTGGGTCCCAAAGTATGTAGATATTCAGACTCGTTAAAGATCCTTAACCTTAATAAAAAGACCATCCCCAACGTCCTAATAATACCTTACTTGTCTGCTAGATGTCTCATTGAGTCGGTAAGTTGAGCGCATGCCATTAATGGCATCTATCGGCAAATAAGGTAACTAAAATTGCCTTGATCTGGGAACTCCTGTAACAAAGGAGAGGCTTTGGCTCAACAATGGGCTACGCTATTATAGATAGATATATAGATATAATACCTTTTGTCCCAACCAAGTTTTGCCCTTTAACTGATGCTGCAATCTGAAGATCTCATATTTTAAACATCTGCTGTTTGCTAAACCAGATTATTATTTACCTAATATGAGATGAGGTAATAGGCTATGGGATATGAAATTACATTAAATATAAGGTTTCACATATAATAGAAATACATTACATAATGGAAATGGACAGTTAATAACAAACAAATGAGAGTATTTTTTATGAAGTGACTGAATTCAAATACATAGGATCCATAATTACAAATAGGAATGAGATGCACAAAGAAATTAAACATTGCCTCAATTCTGGAATTGCGTGTTATTATGCATTACAGAGACTCTTGTTATCCCAACTCCTTTCAAAAAATGTTAAACCTATATTATATAAAACATTTATTCTCCCAGTTCTATAATAATAATAATAATAATAATAATAATAATAATAATAATAATAATAATAATAATAATAATAGCTTTATTTTACCTGGCAGAGTTAAGGCCTTAAGGCCTTGTCTACCACTCAACCAGGTTTAAAAAAATACAATCAAAAAATAGTCTTAAATCTAAATTACAATATATATATAAACAATTACAAGTTATGAATACAATACAATTAATATTTATAATGTATTTTGATTTACTCTAAATTTAACGAATTAAATATATAATATGTACAAGATATATAAGAAAACGAGGAAAAGATTAATGACATAGTATAAAATTAAATAAATAGAGAAAAATTAATTATTAGACAACAGGTAACTGTATAAGCGTGACTTAAAGGTACCAAGTGTACGGCAACCCCTGATATCTTGAGGAAGGAGATTCCAGGAGCGGGCAGAGACTGCTGTGAAGGAAGTAGAATAGGAGGAAGTGCTATGAAGAGGAATTGTTAGCAGACTGCTATCTTGTGATCTAGTGTCAATATTGTGGTAAGAGGATAACTTCTCAAATCTGGACGCCAGGTAAGTAGGGACGTAGGAATTCAGAAGCTTGAAAAGTAGTGAAAGAGAGTGCCGGACGCAAAACATGGACTTTTACTTTAAGGGAGGAGAAAATATTACAAGTATTTGAGAATGAAAAATTTTGGACCAAAGAGAGATGAAGGTTCAGGTCACACTGGCCTGGTATGTAGTACCTAATCGAATGGTCTCTTGCATAGGGTAACGTGTGAAGACCTCAAAAAGGACAAATATAAATATTCGGAGGAGGCACCCTTTCTCCATGGGAAAAATTTGGAGACCCATTCTCTAGATTACAAGGTACAAGGGAGAAGTGCTCAACGGTCCATAGGAGTGGAAGAGGCAGCCCTCCAATTGGTGTTCCTACAACTGGGGGCTGTGATGTCCAGCTTAATATGGCAATCTCATTGTACATCTCACTCTGCCAGTAACGTACCCAAAGGAAGTATTACTACTACTAAAGGTCTCAAAATTCTACTCTATAGCAATTCTTCCTGAGGGGCAAGTCTTTCACTGCAATCATAGCAGTTTCATGCTGTCTTTTGCAGCTTTACTAGGGAATTAGTATAGGCGTTTTGATGTCCCAACTCCTTTCAAAAAACGTTAAGCTGAAAATATATAAAACTATTATTCTACCAGTTCTATTATATGGGTGCGAAACATGGACTCTTACTTTAAGGGAGGAAAGGAGATTACGAGTATTTGAGAATAAAGTTCTTAGGAAATGTTTTGGACCAAAGAGAGATGAACATACAGGTGAATGGAGAAGACTACACAACAATGAACTACATCGTCTTTATAGGAAGCCAGATATAATAAGAACAGTTAAGTCTCGTAGACTGCGATGGGCAGGACATGTTTCACGTATGGGGAATGAAAGACTTGCATGGAAACTTCTTGTAGGAAAGCCAGAAGGAAAACGCCCAGTTGGTAGACCAAGAATGAGGTGGGAGAACAATATTAACTATGATTTGAGGGAAGTAGATTATACAGGGAATGATTGGAAAGCATTAGCTCAGGATAGGGATGTATGGAGAGCTTATGTCCGCGCGGCCATGAACCTACGGGCTCGATAGTGCCAGTGAGTAAGTAAGTAAGTATGTGGTAGCTTCTCATTGCTTTCCACACCGGTAAAATGACGAAGAAGATGATGATGATGGCCGGATGATTTTCGGGGACAGTTGGACCCTAAGCTTCCTGACATTAGTCTTACAGATGAGGAAAAACCCCGAAAAAAAAACTCATCCAGGAGCCTGTCTCGACCGGGCCCGCTGCGTGACCAGGCAGCACGATACCTCGAGTCCACAGCGATGGACGAAAACATTCTACAAAAATATCCATATATGTATCTATTACGCATTACTCACAACTATTTTTATCTTTCGAAAGTAAATTAGAAATAGAGATTTAATTACAAAGACTTTTGCAACAACACGATGTTGTTCACGCGAACAACGTCGGGGGTCCCGCTAGTTACTTTCTAAATTCAAATCGGGAAAGATTGGCATGCTACGAGTTATTGGTAAATCCAGAAAATTGGATAAACCTCGGTAAATTTCTGGACAAAACGCGGAAAATAAGGACAACACTCATTCATGAATAAATATATGTTATCAAAATGCAATACCATTAATTATTAACAATTATATATAAATTAATTAGTGTATAATGCTGTTGTGTTATTATTTAATTGTAATATTAATGTGTTTTCTTTATGTAATTGTAATGTTAATGTTTTTTTTAGTGTATAATGCTGTTGTGTTATTACCTAATTGTAATATTATTGTGTTTTCTTTATGTAATTGTAATGTTAATGTTTTTAGTGTATAATGCTATTGTGTTTTCTTTATGTAATTGTAATGTTATTGCTGTTTTTGTTTATTTTTCTTTACACTAGTACCAATTATTACTTTATTGTAACGGACTGTCAACAGCACGTACGGCTTACTGCCCGTGCGACCCATATTTGTAAATAATATTGTAAATATCTTACTTTTTTGTCTAATAAAGTCCTGCTACTACTACTACTACTACTACTACTACTACTACTACTACTACTACATTAATATTCGTATAAAAACAGGTGAAATTGTGATTTATTCGCTTCATCTCAATGGCCGCCACTGTTCTATCCATCTCTCTTTCTCTCAATCCTTTTAACTCTCTCCTAGCAAGGAACCCATATGTATTTGTCAAGCCTGCAAAAATGATATAGCCAAAAGAAAATCTCTTAGAGGATAGTACAACAACATTAGAGACATTAATTCTATGTCTAAAGAAATGTAATGATTGCGCGTGTGTTTGTAAAAGTTTCAAGATTTAAAAAAATATTGCGTCTCGTTTGTTGTCAGTGTGTGTTTTGCGTTGATATATCGCGTTTTTATACGGACCGTGTGTTTTACTTGTGTGTTCACCTGTGTTTGTAAGTCGCATACTCCTGTGACCTCCCTGCGGGGTATCTCTTAATTCTTAATTGGCGTGTAAAGCAGCTGTCTTGCTTCTCTGTCCAGTGAATGGGTTACCCTATTCGTGGCAGAGAGATTTACATTGAAAAATAAGAAATGGCAACGTGATTAGGTGCGAAAATGTATTTAAATGTAATCTATGTTGGTGTTCCTAGACACATATATCACTGTTCTTAAAGAATACATTTTCTAACTACCTGGTAAGCATTTTGAAATGTTTAATTTTAAAGTAATAATAATAATAATAATAATAATAATAATAATAATAATAATAATAATAATAATAATAAATAAATAAATATAATTTTCTTATATCCTATATAGATTCTCAATGTTTACACATCTTTCTGTGCCTAAAGTTTTATTTTTCTTCTCCACTCGTCTCTATCTTACTACTCCATGTCCTCCAGTCCTCGTGTTCTCATTCCAGTTCTTATTTCTTTCGACCGCGAGTTTCGAGGTCTTCCTTTTCTTCTTCGTCCAGGTGGACACCATTGCAATGTTTTCTTGGTACTTTCTTATTGTATTCAGCATACATGCCCATACCAATTTAAGTGCTTATATCTTATATAATCTTAATAATAATAATAATAATAATAATAATAATAATAATAATAATAATAATTTTATTTCGGAACGTCATTATCATCATCATCTGCATTCATGGATTAGGTCTGTTGACCCGTTCCGACTTCAGCCCATCTCTTTCTAGGTCTGCCCACATCTCGGGTGCCTTTAGGTTTGTATTTTGCTATTTGTTTTGGATATCTATCTTCATTCATTCTGTCTATGTGTTGCTTCCATTTTTGTCTATATGTATCCATTTTATCAGTTATTGCAAATATTTCAAGTTCCTGTCTTATTTCTGTGTTCTTGATTCTGTCTTCCTTAGTGCACCCTTTAACAGATCTCAAAAATTTCATTTCTGCCGCCGTTATCCTACTTAGGTCTTGTTTTTTATGTATCCAGGCTTCTGAACCATAGAGCAGTACCGGTACTGCCAACATTTTATAAAATTTCAGTTGGGTCTCTCTTGTTGTTTTGTTATTTAGTGTTCGTTTTATCGTACCACATATTCCCTGGAATTTTGCTATTTTATTATTTATATCATTATCATAATTAAATGAAATGTCACATCCTAGATAATTGAGATGGTTCACCTGTTCTATGATTTTGTTTCCTATTACTATTTTCGATCTGATTTGATTTCGGAACGTATCCACAATAAAATGGTACTCCGTGTACGGAAAACATGTTACTCTCCGTCCATCTCCTATTCTTTATTTTTATTTCTAATTTCATTAACCTTTTAAATAATAATAATAATAATAATAATAATAATAATAATAATAATAATAATAATAATAATAACTTACCGGGGTCAATGTATTTTAGGATGGAAAAATCCAATATAGAAATACTGCGAAAGACTTTATGCCCTGGATCCCGGGTCTCAAGATTTTCAGGCTCGTAAAAGAACCTCAAGTCTGAATAAAAAAAACCCTACGAACAAAATTTAACCGACCTTCATGCATCCGAGTAATGTCTTCCTTTCCTTGTTACACGTCGCCTCCAGCCGATGTACTAACCACACATTTAGGAAAAACTGCATTTAAACTTGCGTGAAATATTTTCAAAGTCCTATAGAACAGCAGTGCGCATGCGCCAGAGTTCATAGAGCCAGCGATAACCCACAATCGAACCACATATCGATTATCATCCTCGATTACTTCTCATCTCGTTTCCAGTATCTATCCTCAAACCACAACTTAAACACAAGATCACAACATAGTCTCTTACTTAATATACCGCAACATAGGACATCACATCACTCCATGTCATATACCATCTCCACTTCTCGCAACTGGAATTCCCTACCACAAGAAATAAGGGGCTGCCGGACATTGGCATCTTTTAAAATAAATCTAAATTTATATTTGCTCTAAACTCGACTTCATTATTATCCAGTGTAAGATATATATATTAATTGGTGTTTCCCGTATAATGTATCATATTTATATTATTATTATTATTATTATTATTATTATTATTATTATTATTATCGTATCATGATTGTTATTATCCTATAAAATGTTGTTTGTACATGACATTTACATTGCTACATTTATTGTATCTTTAACTGTTTATAATTAGTATAGTGTATATCTATATTTGTCAATATTTATTTGTATTTGTGCTGGTTGAGTGGAAGAGAGGGCCTAATGGCCTTAACTCTGCCAGAATAAATAAAGTATTATTATTATTATTATTATTATTATTATTATTATTATTATTATTATTATTATTATTATTATTATTATTACTTTCCGTCGCTATGCAATTTAAATGACCAATATTTGCAATAAATACCCAAATCTAAGTTTAAAAAAAATATTAATAATGTTAAAATTACCAAATTAACTATGATTTGAGGGAAGTAGATTATACAGGGAATGATTGGAAAACATTAGCTCAGGATAGGGATGTATGGAGAGCTTATGTCCGCGCGGCCATGAACCTACGGGTTCGACAGTGCCAGTTAGTTAGAGTTAATTATTAAAATTACCAAACGTTTATTAAAAATGGGTGTACACTTACTTGTCACTCCCTAACGCTGATCCAACCAACGATAACCCAAAACAGCGATAGAAAAATCATAGACTAAGGGTCAGTTTCACCAACAGAGATAACTGTATTACGCCAGTTTTCCCCATATTTAAAGCATAGCTTAAACTGACGTAATACAGTTACCTTTGTTGGTGAAACCGGCCCTAAGTAATATACTCTGTGGAGAAAATAGCAGTCATCATCACAATATTGTCTAACAGTAACATAATATTGTGATTTGCATATTTAAATAAATACTTCAAAATTATCTAATAATGTTATAAAAATTATTTGAAAAAGTTTAAAATATTAAAAAGTTAGTAAATACAGAAGAAGAGCTATCGTTTACAACAATATAACTGACTATTTATCACATGCCCCAAATGGGAGTCAATGACCAATCACGTTACAATGATTTTTATTTACAACCAATCACAGTCGTGTTTCGTCTAGAATTTACCAACTTAAGTTTATCATAAGTAATGCCACGAGTGATTTCCAAATTATCGATAAATTCACGACTCACGAAGTGAGGAGTGAATTTATCTAGAGAATTTGGAAATCAAGAGTGGCATTTGTTAGGACTATTTAACGAATAAAATTAAGCTGTTTACTCACAAATCTTTATTTAACTATAGTTATTTTAAAATATTTATATATTTAATGTAAACGGCGATGTTTGAAAACAAATGAGAAACGATAGGTACGCTTCTACTGCTTCTTTTGTTTATCACTGCAACCAGATCATACTATTTATTGCCAAAGGAACGCAATATTGTAAGGAGGAGCTTTCTTTAATATGGTAATCATAACACTGATAAATATTGGTGAAACACGACTCTGATTGGTTGTAAAACAGAAATCATTGAAACGTGATTGGTCATTGACTCCCATTTGGGGCATGAGTTAAATAGTCATAATAAAGAAAGCACCCCCTTTTTAACATTCTGAATAGGTCATAGCATTATTTTGCAGTGACTGACCCACTAAGAAATACAGCTACCAGATTGTATATATAGTGCATGAATGTCAACACATACCGCATGCGGGAGATAATATAAAAACATTTGAAGCAATTGATTGTACCACCAAAAAAAAAAAAAAACACTGTTTGCACTTTCTTAAATGTATTTTTCCCAGAAAAATATAATTGTCATATTTACATCATAGGACATCAGAAATGAATTAATATATAGTTTGATGTGTTTCATTTTTTCTCCACTAGAGTGCATTCTTACAATATTGCGTTCCTTTGGCAATAAATAATATGATCTGGTTGCAGTGACGAACAAAAGAAGCAAATGAAACGTACCAATCGTTTGTAATTTGTTTTCAAACATCGCCTTTTACATTAAATATATAAATATTTTAAAATAACCATATTTAAACAATGATTTGTGAATAAACAGCTTAATTTTATTCGTTAAATATTCCTAACAAATGCCACTCTTGATTTCCAAATTCTGTTTACTTACGAACAATCAAGCGCTAATAGAAGTGCAGTTGAGCCCACATTTCTACCTGTTATATGTAGGGAAATAAGCGTAGATTAATTAGTCTGGTTAAGAAATTTCCCACTAGTGAATCACCCATATCCCCGAAGTGGAACGAACGGGGATCCATCAATATTCCTTTCTACAGAAACTGTCTAAATAATCTAGTTGAAATTAATAACGCGGAGGTCATTAACAGCTTAAACAAGTATCACATTATCCATACAACAATTCATCACAGAATTAATTTAGCTCCATGTTCCTTTCTTCTTTAAAAATGGCCGGTTCTCTCATTTGGTAGCTGTCCAGACAAGAAAAAAAAAAAAAAAAGATTTCTTTGAAGGTGTGATATCTGTGTGGGCTGAGACAAAGATTTACACGAGAAGTAGGGATGGAGGCAAAACTACGATTAAAAACGCATCAAAGATGGTGGCCAGAATCCTATCCAGCTTTTAAAAATAAACATAAAGAATGCTGCTATACCCATAGGAGAGTTGGGTGCCCCCCCCAGTTGTAACGAAATGCCAAGAATCTACCACCAATGAATGCTGTTTCACGTAACATCAATACGAAAATTATACCGAACTGTTTTTTTGTTTCCTTCCCTCCTCAAAATCATGCAGAGCAGATCTATTATAAAGCAATAAGCTCTGCGTGTTCCCCTTAAGGTTTTTTTCTTGTAATTTAATAGCAAATGTTGTTAAGGGGAACAGGGAGGAAAAATTACAAAAACGCCTTAAACAAAATTTTAAAAGCCAGCAATTGAAATGTAATTCTACTGTAATCAAAAATGCATAAAATAAAGAGGGATCATTATTTTCATATTTCTGAGTAGGGGGTTTAATATATTCATGAATTGCGCAGGCACGAGGTACGTGAAGATTAAGCAGACTGGAGATAGATTTACATAAGCGTGTAAGAGTGCTAATTATAGACAATGCATTAGCCCAGGTTTACTCCAGGTTAAATCCGGACTAACGTCTGTGAATTCTGAACGTCCATTTATTTACGGATATAGACTAACTAACTCATTGGCAGTATCTAACCTTCATGATCGCGTGACCATAAACTCTCCATACATCCCTATCCTCAGCTAATGCTTTCTAATCATCCTCTGTATAATCTACTTCCCTCAAATCATGGTTAATATTATTCTCCCACATCATTCTTGATCTACCAACTGGGCATTTTCCTTCAATAAGCTTTCATCTTCCTCTTTCATTCCCTATTAGTGTCACATGTCCTGCCCATCGCAGTCTATGAGACTTAATTATTCTTATTACATCTGGTTTCCCATAAAGATCATATATCCCATTGTTATTAGTCTCTCCATTCGCCTGTCTGTTCGCTAGTTAAATGGAAGAGTAGGCTTTATGCCCGTAACTCTGCCATTCATTATTTATTTTATTTTATTTTTATTTATTTTACCTGATGGAGTCCACCAGGGTTAAATTATATATACAATAAGAATTATGACTGATACATTACATAATAAATATAGATTGCACAATAAAAAGTTTATTATGGTAATAATAATAATAATAATAGCTTTATTTTACCTGGCAGAGTTAGGTAAGAAAGAAGAAAATAATTTTATTATTATTATTATTATTATTATTATTATTATTATTATTAATCTCCTTTGGTCCAAAATTGTTCGTAAGAATATTGTTAAATATTCGGTAAGCCTAATCTCTTCTCTTCCCTTAAAGTAAGAGTCCATGTTTCGCATCCATATAATAGCCTATAACTGGGAGAATAACAGTTATATATTTTTTTAGGTGAACTTTTGTTTTTTCATTAACAGTCCATTTCCATTATATAGGAATTTTACAAAATTATGGCAGTGCCTGTCTTAGCATATGCAAGTGAAAATTGGACTCTTAACCGTTCAGACAGAAGGAAAATAGAAACTGCAGAAATGAAGTTCCTACGTTCAGTAGCAGGTGTGACAATTTTGGACAAGAAAAGAAATGAGGATATTAGGAAGGACTTAAATATTTTCAATTTAACAAATAGAATTGACAACATGAGAAACAACTGGTATGAACATGTCAAGAGAATGCCTACAGATAGAATCCCTCAGCTGTTACTAAAGTACAAACCAATAGGACATAGAAATGTTGGACGCCCATTTACTAGATGGGGGGATTCATTAATTCCCACTTGATGTGAAAACAGGTCAACAGGCCTAATTTCATGAAACAGAAGAAGAAGAAGAAGAATAAGGAATGGAGGTCTACTAGAGAATGTCCGGAGTGCGCTCCTACGCCTAAATAAATAAAATACGTGTTTTCGTATTTACTTTAATAAGTTAAAAGAAAATTCAGGGTTAATTAAATTATATGGTATATTGCGACCCAAATATGACGGTCGCTAGAGTCAATTTTTATTTCCGATTTCAAGTAAATGCCCATTTCTAATGGCCTGATTCCTCCAAATTTCTGCTAATATCTACCCCAGTTTATTTTAATAGCACATACTGATTTTCGTTGTGAAATATAAAAAATAGCGACCGCCAGAGCAATTTTTGAATTTTTGTTTCCGGTGAACTACTAAGTCTCGTAGACTGCGATGGGCAGGACATGTGGCACGAATGAGGAATGAAAGACGTGCATGGAAGCTTCTTGTAGGAAAACCAGAGGAAAAACGCGCAGTTGGTAGACCAATAATGAGGTGGGAGAGTAACATTAACTTTGATCTGAGGGAAGTAGATTATACAGGGGATGATGGAAAACATTGACTCAGGATAGGAATATATGGAGAGCTTATGCCCGCGTGGCCATGAACCTACGGGTTCGATAGTGCCAGTGAGTTATTTAGTTATAATTCTTTAGTATAGTCTGTAATTTGAAAACTGGCCGTTTTAAACCATCTTTATTTGCTACAAACTTACTTACTCACTGGCATTATCGAATCCGTAGGTTCATGGCCGCACGGACATAAGCTCTCCATACATCCCTATCCTGAGCTAATGCTGTCCAATCATTCCCTGTATAATCTATTTCCCTCAAATCATAGTTAATTTTATTCTCCCACCTCATTCTTGGTCTACCAACTGGGCGTTTTCCCTCTGGCTTTCCTACAAGAAGCTTCCATGCACGTCTTTCATTCCCCATTCGTGCAACATGTCCTGCCCATCGCAATCTACGAGACTTAACTGTTATTATTATATCTGGCTTCCTATAAAGACCATGTAGTTCATTGTTATGTAGTCTTCTCCAGATAAGAAACGAGGATATCCGTGAAGAACTGCAGATCTGTTCCATAAAAGAAAAATATATTTAACAACAAGATACAGTGGAAATAACATGTAGAAAGAATGGAAGAAAATAGATTACCAAATAAAATCTTCCATTATTTTCCAAGAGGAAGAAGAGATGTCGGACGTCCTCGGAAGAGATGGTCTTAGATCTGTTAGTGAAGACGGAACAGGCAACTCTTGCCTAAACCAGGAAGTGAAGAAGAAGAAGAAGAAGTGTTCTTCTCCATTCAACCTGTCTGTTCATCTCTCTTTGGTCCAAACATTTTCCTAAGTACTTTATTTCTCAAATACTTGTAATCTCCTTTCCTCTCTTAAAGTAAGAGTCTATGTTTTTCACCCATATAATATAACTGGTAGAAACATTGATCGCAATTGATGTTGAAAATAGTGTAGCATAAAATTAAATAACTAGTTATTGCAGATTGAAGGAAATATTTTCTGATGAAAGGTGATCCCTGGATGTTAGACAGGGAGTAGTAGTAGTCGTTAGGGAAGACAATGAATGGAGTTATAATTTGAATCACATGAAAGATTGTGTTTTCTGCGGCATAAACATTAGGTGACACATTCATTCTGGTAAATGCTCGCGCTCTACAGAAATGGAGGAGATACGGTGCGAGATGAAACATTAATCTGGCATCAGGATATGATCCTGTTACATCCAGGATATTGTGTCCCCCTCCCTCCCCACCCTCCTGGTGACGAATGGCGTCTCCTCACTCCCACATATAACTCTTATTGTTAGTGCAAGACGTCTCTTAGCTACCACACTTTGATTTTAATTGCTGCCATCTACATTTCTTATTGCTGATTAGATCTATAGCAGCCTGTGGTCTTAATTCCAACTGCTAAACTACCTTAAAGAACATATTGATATACCTTTTTAGCCCTTATCCCTTTAATCCTAAAATTGTCAATAAAATATTTTCTCGTGCCAGTTATTTAAATGTTGCGGACCGCAAGGAAAATAAATTCATGTTAAACTGTGTTATTATTATACATTATTGCGTAATTTCACATAAATTTATGTAATTTTTACTCGTTTGTCTTTCTATTAATCTAAAAACAATATTAAATAAATGAAATCAATGTATCCAATATGATACATTTTTAATTTAAGGGTTAATTGGCAAAACACTAATATCTTGTGCCAGTTATTCAAATGTGGCGGACCGCACTGAAAATAAAATCACGCATGTCTGTTATTACTAGGTTTTATTATGTAGGCCTAATTCTTCCTTCCTTCCTTCGTATTTGGCACTACAACCCGTTGTGAGTTTTGGCCTCCTTCACAATTTTCCTCCATTCATCTCTATCCTGTACTTTATCTTTCCATCCTCTTATTCCCATCTTTCTCAAATCCTGTTCCACTTCCTGCAGCCTCTTCTTTCTCGGTCTTCCTCCCCTTGTTACTCCTATTATGTTGTCATGTGTTAATCGTTGGCAAGGATGACTGAGAATAGAATACCAAAAGCAGCATACAACTATTCACCACGAGGAAGAAGAAGTTTGGGAAGAGAAAGGAAAAGATGGAAACAGCAGGAATTTGGAGCCGGAACAGGCTAGAAAATAAGCCTAAACCGTGAAGAAGAAGAAGAAGTGTTAATCGTTTTAGTATTCTTCCATCCTCTTTCAACGTGTCCTACCCACCTCAATCTCAATGACTTGATGTTTCTTACAAGATCCTCTCCTCTGAGTATATCATCAATTTCAGAATTTGATCTGATTCTCCATGTATTGTTTTCCAATACTGGTCCATATATTCGTCTTATTATATTTCTTTCGAATATACGTAAATCATTTTCGTAGTAGTGCCTATATTTCGTAAGCAGCAAAATGGGAACTTACTTACTTACTCACTGGCACTATCGAACCCGTAGGTTCACCGCCGCGCGGACATAAGCTCTCCATACATCCATATTCTGAGCTAGTACTTTCCAATCATTCCCTGTATAATCTACTTCCCTCAAATCATAGTTAATGTTGTTCTCCCACCTCATTCTTGGTTACCAACTGGGCACTTTCCTTCTGGATTTCCTACAAGAAGTTTCAATGCACGTCTTTCATTCCCCATACGCGCAACATGTCCTGCCCATCGCAGTCTACGAGACTTAACTATTCTTATTATATCTGGCTTCCTATAAAGACCATGTAGTTCATTGTTAAGTAGTCTTCTCCATTCACCTGTCTGTTCATCTCTCTTTGTTTCAAACATTTTCCTAAGAACTTTATTCTCAAATACTCGTAATCTCCTTTCCTCCCTTAAAGTAAGAGTCCATGTTTCGCACCCATATAATATAACTGGTAGAATAATAGTTTTATACATTTTCAACTTAACGTTTTTTGAAAGGAATTGGGACATCATAAGTCTCTGCAATGCATAATAGAATGCATTTCCAGAATTGAGCCTATGTTTAATTTCTTTGTGCATCTCATTCCTATTTGTGATTATTGTTCCTAGGTATTTGAATTCAGCCACTTCCTCAAAATTTCCCTCATTTGTCATTAGCTGTCCATTTCCATTATATACTGAATTTCTACGTGTGACCATATATTTAGTTTTACTGATATTTACTTCCAGTCCTAATTTCTTAGTGTTACTCAATAGTGTGTGCGTGTTGGCCTTTAGTATCTCCTCGCTATCGCCCAACACAAATTCGAATTGCTCAGGACTTTTATTTTTAAAAATTACATATTCATACATAGGCCTACATACACACACACACACACACACACACACACACACACACATATATGTTGGCTTCTACATTTTCTTGATTTATTTTTAATCTGCTTAATATATTTTTTGCGCATGCTCAGAATAGTATTAAAAACAAGTTACGTGATTCAAACAGATAATTGTGCAAAACATTTAAGAAGATTAGAATCGTTTCATGTGTTCTTACTTTTACATTGTCCGACATGTTGTGTCTAATTAAATACAGATTTGTAGAAAATGGCTGTTTTTTTATGAAAGCAGATATTAACAAGGTTTGTGAACCTTGTAATGAAGGAGAAGTTGGTATGAGCAAGGTTAAAACACACTTAATGAGTTGTGGGTATGTAAAGCTCTCTTTGTTCTTTTTATTCTACTCTAAAAATATGCATTGCTTTAGTATCTTAAACTATTTCAAGAAGGCTTACAGTATTCCTTAAAAAAATATAAGATGGGTTGCAAGAAGAAGGCTTTTATACAGTCTATATCTTCTTCTTCTTCATCACCACGGTTTAGGCTTATTTATTAGCCTGTTCATCATCATCATCAACAACAAGGATTAGGCACAATGGCCTGTTCCGATCTCATTATAGGTCGAACTGGTCCTTCCACCTCTTCAATGATCTTCCCAACGTTCTTCTCCCTTTTGGTTTATAATTATACATTCTTCTTGGTATGCGCTGTTCATTCATTCGTAATACTAGCCTGTTCCGGCTCCAAATTGCTGCTGTTTCCATCTTTTCCTTGGTTATCCCAAACTTCTTCTTCCTCGTGGTAATTAGCTGTATGCTGCATTTCGTATTCAATTCTCAGTCATCCTATGCGACTGTTCTTTCCAGTTTGTTCTGTATTTCACTATATGTTTGTGTTTAATTCCTCTACTTTCAGTTGTTGTCTTATTTCTGTGTTATGTTTTTTGTCTGTTCTTCGATATCCTGCTATTGGTCTGAGGAATTTCATTTCAGCAGCTTAGATTTAGAATAGAATAGAATAGATTTATTTAGCCTGGTGGAGCTTGTATTCTGGCAGATTTTTGTGTTGTCATTGTCCGTGTTTCGGATCCATAAGTAATAATAGGCACTGCCATTGTCTTGCATAATTTCATTATAGAGTCTTTCCTGGCTTTATTTTTCAAAGTTCTTTTTAATGTTCCTGTTATATAATTAAACTTATTTAGTTTGTTATTTATATCTGTTTCCGCTGTGTATGATATTTCGCAACCTAGGAAGTTATATCTTACAACTTGTTCTATTGGTTTATTTTCTAATATTATCTTTGTCCGAACCGGATGAGCGCCCTTGAAAGCTATTGTTTTTTATTTTTCTGATGATATTTCCATGTTGTATTTTTTTATGTTTCTTTTAGTTTATATAGCATTCTTTGTAGTTCGTCTTCTGTGTATATCTTACATAGCCTATTTATTACTCATTTTCCTTGAACTATATGGCAGATCAGTTATAATATTAAAATTATAAAATTCGTAGCTGTTGTATCTGTCATATCCTAATGGCGTAGCTCATTGTTGAACCATAGCCCCTCTTTCGTTATGAGTAGAGACCGGATCTTAAGGAAAATGCCTATAGTTATTTATTACAGATATTGTAAAAATGACTTCATATAAGTTCATACCAACGACCCTAGAGTTGCTTTCCATGAATTTCAGTTTGCCTATATATGCCTATTTCAGCTTATAATGCCTATAAATGCCTATTTGCATTTTTTATTGAAATTAACTAGTATTTCAATGGAATCAATTGAAATGGACAAACTTCCTGGCACAAATCATTTCATAGAAGTTTTCAAGTGTTCTTTTTATAAATTCCCTTAGAATATTTTAGGATAAGTGTGGCAATAACCCAATAACCTAGCAGGCAGATGGTTCCCCCTCTATGTACTCCCGTTAGGTAAATATTGTATTTTTCCACCTCATGCATTCCCGTTAAGTGAAATAGCCATAAGCTATGTCCCATTGTATTATTCTCCGGCTCTAAGGCTTGGAGAAAAGTTCTTTGCTTCTTTTCAATACAAACATTGATGAGTGACAAAGAGGGTTGATGGCTCAAACTTTCTTTCTTGTGCTGAAACCGGCAATATTATTTTTGATGTTGGTAACACTGAATTGAGTCTGCAGTCCTCAAAAGTGGTGCAGCAAGTGTATGTGGCTTTTATTTATTTTTTAATCTTTAGAACAATTTTTTTTAAGATACCTAAAAAGCTGACAACAGTAAAATACAAACTGACCAATTTCATGAAAGAATTTGGCGCGGAAATATTCTCAAGTGATTGTTCTGCTCTTTGTAAAAAAGGCAAAACAAATTCCATAAAGCATCATCTGATATCTTCACATGCTGTTGACAACATATGTTTATATTCTTAACGTAAGACGTAAAAAGTTATGCTGTAGACCATTTTTTGTAAGAGCCTTTTTTGAATTTGAATTTTAAGGAGCCATGTTTACAAAATTTCTACTTTATAGTATGTATACTTCAATTAGGCCTACAATTTGAATTTTTTAAAATATAGGCCTATGTATAAAATGTATTTCACCAATTCCAAAAAAAATAATTGTCTGTATCACTTTGTCCCTGAGGCAATCCTCTAATGAGGAAAGTTGTATATAATATAAAAAATAGTGCCTAAATTAATGATTTTAGTGCCTTTTTGCTGACTTTTGAAGTGCCTAACACCCGAATTCTAGTTGTCAGTTGCTAGATCAAGTTAATTTTTAGTTGCCTTATTCGCCTACAAATGATAACAATGACATGCTGTCAACATATCGGCTCAATGAGACACCTAACAGATACATTTTGTTTACATGCGTTTTTATTCAACCTTAGGGATCTTTCACGAGCCTGAAAATCTTCAGTCTCGGGACCCACGACTTAAAGTCTCTCCCGGATGACTTGTTCCTTGTATTTCTTCATCCATCGATCCCGGCCGGGTGTAAACCCGCAACCAGAGTTCAACGAGCATTAGTCTAACCACTTGTCCATCGCGGCCGACCCTATAGTATCAATAGTTCTCAATTAAACAAACTTAACCTATGTAAAATTATAGACTTTCACGGCAGGTGTCTTGTTTCATGTCTTTCTAGTCCAAGATCCGGCTGCCAGATTACTACGTACATCGAGTGTATGAACAAAATCAATTTTTTTCATAAAATTGTGAATTACGAATACATTTTTGCCGACTTGCCTATTAAAATTCGGCCGCCAGTATGTTTAATTAAAATATAATTTATTGATTCATACGAAATAATTTGATTCACTTGTCATTAAAATAAATTATGATCCAGTTCGCAGAAATCGATGTACAGAGCTTGAAAAGTTTTGGTTTCCATTGCACACTTGGCCGTAAACCTCCTCGCAGCTACAGCAGGCTGTGACTTAACACCATTTTATTACTGATTGGTGTCACAGCCTGCTGTAGCTGCGAGGAGTTTATGGTCAAGTTTGCAATGACAACTAAAACTTTTCAAGCTCTATACGTTGATTTCTGCGAACTGGATTATAATTTATTTTAATAACAAGTGAATGTAATTATTTCGAATAAATAAATCGATTATATTTTAATTAAACATACTGGCAGACTTAACTCTTTTTATGATATCTGGCTTCCTATAAAGACCATGTAGTTCACTGTTATGCAGTCTTCTCAATTCACCTGTCTGTTCATCTTTCTTTGTTCCAAAAATTTTCCTAAGAACTTTATTCCCAAATAATTGTAAACTTCTTTCCTCCCTTAAAGTAAGAGTCCATGTTTCGCATCCCCATGTAATATAACTGGGAGAATAATAGTTTTATATATTCTCAGTTTAACGTTATTTGAAAGGATTTGGGAAGACAAGAAAGAGTCTATGTAATGCATAATAGCACGCATTTCCAGAATTTATTTTCTGCCTTACTTGTGTTAAAATTAATTAACAAATTAAATACAAATAATAGCAAAATGCAAGGAATTGTGTCAGATTCACGGATGAAGGAGGCTACCGGAAACAGTCTTGACTCGCTAACATTTCCCAATTTACTTTCAACACTCGTGTAGGGCTCAAGTTCCGGTTTGTGGGCCCAGTAATCACATTATACTTTTACAAGCGCTTGTTACAACTCGACTCTCATCTGAAAAATTAGGCCCTGTTTATTTATTTAGCCACAGAGAGGTGAATGGAGAAGACTCCACATACAGGGATCCACTTGATCTTTATGGGAAACCAAATGGAATGAGGGCATTTGTGTCTAGTGGATCTCGGTTAGTTTATGCTGACTATTTAACTCATGCCCCAAATGGGAGTCAATGACCAATCACGTTTCAATGATTTCTGTTTTACAACCAATCACAGTCGTGTTTCACCAAATATTTATCAATGTTAAATTTACCATATTAAAGAAAGCTCCTCCTTTTTAATATTCTGAACAGGTCTGACCATTATTTTGCAGTGACTGACCCTGTAAGAAATACGGCTACCAGATTGTATATATAGTACATGGATGTCAACACATAGCGCTTGCAGGAGTTAATATAAAAACATTTGTAGCAATTGATTATACCATCAAAAAAATAAACCACTGTTTGCACTTTCTTAAATGTATTTTTTCCCAGGTAATAATCCAGAAAAATATAATTGTCATATTTACATCATACGACATCAGAAATGAATTAATATACAGTTTGATGTGTTTCATTTTTTCTCCACTAGAGAGCATTCTTACAATATTGCGTTCCTTTGGCAATAAATAGTATGATCTGGTTGCATTGATAAACAAAAGAAGCAGATGAAGCATACCAATCGTTTCTCATTTGTTTTCAAACATCGCCGTTTACATTAAATACATGAATATTTTAAAATAACTATTGTTAAATAATGATTTGTGAGTAAACAGCTTAATTTTATTCATTAAATAGTCCTAACAAATGCCACTCTTGATTTCCAAATTCTCTAGATAAATTCACTCCTCACTTCGTGAGGTCGTGAATTTATCGATAATTTGGAAATCACTCGTGGCATTACTTATGATGATGTAGTATTATTGAGCGATAGCAAGGAGATACTAAGGGCCAACACGCACTCTCTATTGAGTAACACTAGGAAAGTGGGACTGGAAGTAAACATCAGTAAAACTAAATCCTTACGTTCACAAATAGAAATGCATTATGTACTGAATGTGGACAAATAACGACAAATGATGGAAATGTTGATGAAATGGCTGATTTCAAATATCTAGAAACAATAATTACAAATAGTCATATACCATTTTTTGTCATAAACAAGTATTAAATGGAAGTTTCTAACTACAGTGAAACCTGTCTTAGCCGGGACCTTTATAAGAAGGAAACCTGTAGAGACGAGAAAAAAATCTCCAGAACGGTATGATTTTATATGTAAAATCGTTCTGTATAAGCCGGAAACCTTCATAACGCGGAAACGGAATGGTTTTTAAAGTACCAATAGTTAAGTGTCCATCGCTGTGATCTCGAGGTAGCTTTCTGCCTTGTCACGCAGCGGGCCCGGGTTCGATCCCCGGTCAGGACAGGTTTTCTGGGTGAGGTTTTTATCAGGGTTTTTTCTCACCTGTAAGACAAATGTCAGGAAAAATTTAAGACCCAAACGGTCCCCGAAATTATATGGCCATCATCATCACCATCATCCTTATCATTATCATCATCATTCTTATCATTATCATCATCATCCTTCACCGGTATGGAAAGCAACGGAAAGCTACCACACCTACAATTCCCTAGTAAAACTGCAAAGCATTGCATGAAAATGCTATGATTGTAGTGAAAGACCTGCCCAAGGGCAGAATTACTATGGTTACATAGTTAATTTTTACCTCAGTAAGACGGAAATTATTCTTAAGCACGTTCTAATT
Organism: Diploptera punctata; assembly: GCA_030220185.1. Classification (NCBI taxonomy): domain Eukaryota; kingdom Metazoa; phylum Arthropoda; class Insecta; order Blattodea; family Blaberidae; genus Diploptera; species Diploptera punctata. Next base: position 1,558,653 of record JASPKZ010003855.1, read on the forward strand.
ACAGTATTAATGACCACACGTGAAAATTCTGCATAGGACGCTACTGCATTATTTCGTTTTACCTTCTTGTGATGCCATTGTATTGCGGGGATACCCTTGCTTATGTGTGACAGTCTACGAGACATAACTGTTCTTATTATATCTGGCTTCGTATAAAGACCATGTAGTTCACTGTTATGGAGTCTTCTCCATTCACCTGTCTGTTCGCCTCTCTTCGGTCCAAAAATTTTTCCTAAGAACTTCATTCTCAAATACTCGTAATCTCCTTTCCTCCCTTAAAGTAGGAGTCCATGTTTCGCATTCATATAATATGGGCCTAACTGATAGAATATCACGCCGGGTATTACCTAATACAAAAATAAATTAATTAGGTTCGGAAAACAAAAATTAAATAATGGAAGTAACCTTAAAACTGAAAAATAAGAAAATAAATTATATATATATATATATTATATATATAGGCCCCTATAGTAAGAAAAATAAATGCTCGGACGGGACTTGAACCCGGACCTCTGGATTTATATCCCAGTGCGCTACCGATTACGTTACCGAGCAAGTCTAGTACAAACATTCATTTTTCTTATATATATTCTCATTATTACTATATGTAGTGGGAACTCGGTCTCCACTGCCACCTAGTAGCTCCTATCACAAGTAAGCAAATTAAAGAGAATATTTTTACTTTATAGCAGTGACGCTTTATCGATGTTATAATTAAATTATATATATATATATATATATATATATGTTATAATTAAATGTTTAACATTGAGCAATGCAAGCTTAATATGGTATGATAAAAATAAATGCCTGGACGGGATTCGAACCCGGATCTCTGAGTCTGTACCTCAGCGTGATATCCATTACACTACCAGGCGAATCCAATTCAAACACTTATTTTTCTTATATATGTATTATATTCTCCATTATTACTAGATGTCGTGAGAACTCAGTCTTCACTGCCATCTAGTAGCTGGCTATAACAAGTAATCCCGTCCAGGCATTTATTTTTCTTATCATACCATATATATAGGTTATATATATATATATATATATATATAGGTTATATATATATATATATATATATATATATATAGACTAATACATACAACCTTTTCCTGAGCTAATTTTTTTGCAATCATCGCCTGTTTAGGCCTAATCTTCTTCCATCAAATCATGGTTAATTTTATTCTCCTACCTCATTCTTTCTACCAACTTACCGTTTTCCCTCTGGTTTTCCTACAAGAAGCTCCCATGCCCTTCTATTATTCTTCATTCGTGCCGCATGTCCTACCAATTGCAGTGTACGAATCATAACTATTCTTATTAGGCCTATAGGCCTATCGGGTTTCCTATAAAGGATCATGGACTTGGCTCGGAATTTGCGTAATTAATAAATATTTGACATGTAACAATTTTGCATGAAGTTGAATATGAACAGCCCAAGTGGATGGACATATGGACATGGAAAGAGATCATAGAACCACCCACCGAGTTTTGTGCGAGCGCCATCATAAAAATTAACGCCTCACGGATTACCAACCACGAGTTATATCCGACCTTGCACTTTCTTTCTTTCTATTCTCTTTTGTTTTATAAAGGCGAGCTAATGCCGCCTGGCAGTCATCAGCAGAGGGTCAAAGTACTCCATCACAAATCTTATTAGTTTTATGTCTGCTCCATATGTTATTTTGTTATGGGTATTAATTTACCTTCTAGATGTGGGAAAAAAAATCACCCTTCTGCTACTAAAATCTTGAAAAGTACGCCATTTGTGTGGAATTAGTGAGACATGATGGATCTGCGTTCGTGATTTGAGACAATTGCTACGTGTTAATGGTACCTTAAGTCGTAAATGTTAAGTTGTAAATTACAATTATAAATTTATGAATGGATCGAAGGCGTGGCTTACGACAATTTAGTAGTAACAACTGAACAGCAGTCAGTTATGATTCATTTCAGAAGCTCTAACACATCGCCAGTTCACATTTTCTTTAAATTAATCGGTTAATTAATTTGAAAGTTAATGAGAGAGTTCATTTAACTCATTGTTATTTTGTAAACAACCTATTAAATTCTGCAAAATGAACAAACAATTTTATCAAAGTTCCACAAATTTAAAGGCAAATTTATTGAGACGTGTGCATAACACACTTAGGAAATACTAGATAATGCCCGGCGTGTGCTGCTACGCCTAAATAAATTGAAATGTGTTTTTATATTTAGTTAACAAGTAAAAAGAAAAATAATTAGGCCTATATATTTATATTGAATTATTATTTTTAGATACTCCGTGCTGATTACTTGGCGTTGCCCGGGAATCTACATAGCCTATCACGATCTTCTTGATATCCATCCATAGTAGTTCTGCCCGAGGGCAGATCTTTCACTGCAATCATAGCATTCTTATGCTATGTTTGCAACTTTACTAGGGAATTGTAGGTGTGGTAGCTTCCCGTTGCTTTCCACACCGGTGAAAGATGATGATGATGATAAGGATGATGATAATGATGGCCATATGATTTCGGGGACCGTTTGGGCCTTAAAGTTTTCCTGACATTTGTCTTACATGTGAAGAAAAACCCCGATAAAAACCTCACCCAGAAAAACTGCCCCGACCGGGGATCGAACCCGGGCCCGCTGAGTGACAAGGCAGCACCCTACCTCCAGACCACTTCACTTCGGTGGACGTATATAGGCTATAGCCTATATATCATTCCTCATACTTTTTTTTTGTAAGAAGTAATTTAAGGTCCATTTTGTTGAAATTTAAGATGAGGAATCCGTGCCACATTGAAGTAGGACAGGCTCGACATTGAAAACAAAAAAAGTCGATAAAAATTATAATAAAGATTTACGATGTTAAAAAATTAATTTTATAAAAATAGCTGTAATTGAAGATATTTATTCATTTATTTTTCTTGGGGTCAGGATTTTTAAACTGACCCAAACCCTCTGGCGGCACTATGGCCCTGGGGTCGACTCACCCTCTAACGGAAATGAGTACCAGACGCTTGTTGGGGGTAAAGGCGGCCGTCACGCAGGGCTGACAACCCGGCTGACATAAAGTGCCGATTGTCTAGAAAAAGTGGGAGCCTTAACCTCCTACTACCCCAAGGGCCTCCGGGCCTGTTGTGGGATCACTTTACTTTACTATCACAATAGAAAAATAATAAAGAACACTCTTGCTGTAAGTTTTTTCTTTAATATTTATAAATTTAGGTCCAGTGCGGCATGGATTTTTGTTAATTCTTTGTTATGGAATTTGACACACTATCAAATTGAGCCAAAAGAAAAAAAAAATAGAGCGTGTGCGATGAAACGAAACTACATTTTAATTTCACGCCTCTAAATAAGTTCCACCATTCTGTATAGGCCAATGTGGGTCTATTAATTTTGTAAAAAGTCGACAAGTCCGCAACCTATTATACCAGTTTTCAGTTTTTTTTATTTTCTGGTGATTCTGGCCAGGATTTTAGAAACAAATATGAAAATATTGTATTGTCACGGGTCCTTTACAAGTATACAATGTTTCAAGTCGATCCAATGGTTCTAAGTGGGTGAAAATCGTGTTCAAAGATTCCGTTACATAGATACAAAGACACTTGTTTTATTTTCTGTTGATTCTGGCCAGGATTTTAGAAAATAAATATGAAATTATATATTGTCACGTGTCCTTTACAAGTAAACAAAGATTCAAGTTGATCCAATGTTTCTAAGTGGGTGAAAATTGTGTTCAAAGATTCCGTTACATAGATACAAAGACACTTTTTTTTATTTTCTGATGATTCTGGCCAGGATTTTAGAAATGAAATGTGAAATTATTGTATTGTCATGTGGCCTTTACAAGTATACAAAGTTTCAAGTCGATCCAATGATTTTAAGTGGGTGAAAATCGCGTTGAATAATTCCGTTATATAGATACATAGATACAGGTCAAGCTAATATAAAGCGTGTAAAAAATAGAGGTGTGCGGAATGAAATACGAAAATTCGAAAATAATAAGCACCCTAAAATATATAAATGACTCACTGGCATATGAAACTCTGTTTCCAGATAATAAAAATACATTTACTTATAAATGCACTCCCTACTTAATATACAACTTTTCTTTGTAGGAGATTTTGTTTTAATTATTACATTTCTCGTTGGTCGCTGCACAAGACAAGATGTCCAGACTAAGATGAATAAACAGAAGACTCATTGTACGCGTTTAAATAACACATATTTGATGAGTAACAAAAAAAATGGATGTTTCTTGATACAATCTAGCACGTAGATATGAGGGCGGCTTGCCAAAGAACAGCTGTTCCACTCATTTCTCAGTGATGTTGGTCCGATACGTGTTTGTACAAATGCTACGTTTTGAATTGCTGTCTTGAAGGAACATGGTGTGCAGATTACAGCCCTTATTCCTTACAACATCCCTGACAAAACACAACACATTACATGTCGTGTAATAAAATCTCATTCTCCAACTGCCAATTATTCTTCTCGACACAGAAAATAAGACTAAATCATTTATTTTATAACTAACTCAGTGGTACTTCCGAACCCGTAGGTTCATGACCGCGCAGACATGAGTTTTCCATACATCCTAATTCTGAGCTAATGTTTTCCAATCCAATCGGGCTAAATGCAACGATTAAACTATCTACGTGGCACAATTAAACGTACTTTATTGAATAAAACTAGAAAATAAACTATTTTAAAATTTTACAAAGTATTGGCAGTTCCATCTCTTATCTATGGATGTGAAACCTGGACATTAACAAAGGCAGGGAGTAAACCAATAGAGGCTGCTGAAATGAAGATGTTGAGAGCAATAGCAGGATACCAAAGGACAGATAAAAAAGAAAAACGAAGATATAAGAACAGGACTTAATATATTTAATCTCTGTGAAAGAATAAAATATTATCAAAATGCTTACCTTCAGCACGTATTACGAATGAATGAACAGCGCATACCAAGAAGAATGTATAAAATTATAAACCAAAAGGGAGAAGAATGTTGGGAAGACCATTGAAGAGATGGAAGGAGCAATTCGACCTATAATGAGATCGGAACAGGCCATTGGGCTTAATCCTTGTTCTTGATGATGATGTTTACCAATCGTCTTCTGTACAAGCTATTTCCCTCGAACCATGGTTAATTTTATTTTCTCACCTCATTCTTGGTCTATCAACTGGGTGCTTTCCCTCTGGTTTTCCTACAAGGAGATTTCATCATCATCTTTCACTTCCTATTCGTGCCACGTGTCCTGTCCCTCGTAATTTACTAGACTTAACTGTTCTTATTATATATGGATTCATATAAAGATCAAGTATCTCACTGTTCGCGTAGTTTTTTTCTATTCGCCCTGTATGTTGATCTCTCTTTGGTCCAAAACTTTTCCTAACAACTTTACTCTCAGATACTCATCTTTTATACATTTTTAGTTTTTTGGCTACTTCTGAAGATCACCTATAAAGAGCAGTACATAGATTGTCAAATATAACCCAAGATTATAATTTACAAATTTCGGTGAGTAAGACAAAAACTATGGCGTTTCAAGGGAAAATACCGATACGAACTAAAATTGTTATTAACAACAATATAATAGAACAAGTTAATAACTTTACTTATCTTGGCTGCAATCTTTCCTACGACACATGTAAAGACATAGACATAAAATTGGTCAAATTTCAAAAACTTATAGGAACAATAAAAAGCATTCTTTTCCGAAAAGTACGTCCAGATACAATTATAAAATTTTATAAAACAATGGCTCTTCCAACTCTACTTTATGGTTCTGAAACTTGGACTCTTACTACAGGTAAATTAAATAGGATAGTAGCTGCAGAAATGAAGTTATTAAGACCTTTAGCGGGTTATACGCTTTATGATCACATGCGTAATGAAGCTCTCAACACACCAGCAATAACTGAAATCATTCAAAAATATCAAAATAATTGGCATGAACACCTTCTGAGAATGCCAAACAATAGACTACCTCTGCAGCTATTGAATTACATACCCACAGGGCGAAGAGACCCAGGAAGACCTAAGAAGAGAGGGAGGGATCAATATCTTTCCTGAAGCGGAACAGGCCAATGGACTAATCCATGCCTGCCATTGATGATGATGATAGTTTTTTTAAAGAAGTGTGATAACAATAGTATCTGTATTGCGTATAAACATGCGTTTCTAGAATTGAGCGTTTAACTGCTATTTATTCTAGAATCATTAGGCGGAGGAGTTCACCTGAAGCCAAAATTTAAAAATCTCTCTAGCGGTCGCATTTGTCGATGTTCCATAAAGAAACTCAGTATACCTTGCTAAACTAAACCGAGATAATCTAGTTATTG